>OY744476.1:138065764-138670764 GCA_963556175.1 Tipula confusa
AATTTCGAGATTTCATTATCTAAAACGTTGGATGAATTTTTTTTAGATTGTGTATTATACTATCGACGGTAGTATAATACACAATATAATACACGGTAGTATAATCCATCCCAATACAGCCGTTTTTCCTTACTAAACGATTTGAGGTATTAATTTTATCTTCTACCAGTAGATCTAAGAATTTGTCTGCACCTATGATATCAATTTCAAATCCCTTGTGAAAGTACGGGCTAGCTTACCCGTCTTGCTTAAAATGATCAATACTTGAGGAAAACCAACACTTCAATATATAGTTGGGTTTTATTTCATGAGATGATATCACTATTATATTGCAATAATGAATGCTGTTTTTACCACATTGTCTGTAACAAAACCTAGAACGACACGTGTAAATGTGATGGTTTCTATTAAAGCCGTTTAAACAACGGCTTCATTAATGGTTATAAGTTATCAATTGTACACGAGTGATGTCGTAAGAAAACTATTCAAAAATGTATGTTATGAGGTAGAAAAATATAGAATCGACCAATCTCGATGTTTATTCAGGGAGCCACCAACCAAATATATATGAGAATACGTAGCAATAACCTTTATCGTCAAAATTACCGAAGCACTCGTTTAATGTACATAACCTCAACTATGATGAAAATTATGATCCAAATTATTATTAAATCCGTACGGTGGTACAGTACCATTTGAATGCATACAATAATGGCAAACAATATAAAGAATAGAATTTTATACCGTAGAACCAACGATAACCGTTTATCGTCAACCAGCAGCCATTACCGTATTATTCACAAATGCAATACTACTCGTACGATGATGCCAATTACTGCAGTGCTCAACGACATGAAGCAGATCCAGGTAAGACTTATAGGTCGAGCTGTCCTCGAAAGGGATGCAATACTCGTGATTAAAGGTCATACATTTTTAAAAATATACAAAATTTTTTATTTTTTTTTGTCTTTTAGTTTGTTGTGGTCAGATATTGCTATCCATATGACCTAACTTTTCTTGTTTTCCAAAAATTGTGTACAGATGCTTCTCACGGGAAGGTCTGAAACTTTGGATAAGTTGTTTTGATGAAATACTGACTATTTTGTTTTTGTGCAGTAAGGACAGATAGTTTATAAAAATGTATTGTCCTGGATGTATACTCCTCTGGATCCTGATATTATGTTCCTAATTATTATTATTATTGTATGGTAATGTTTTTTTTTTTTTTTTTTGCATGATTTAGTATGGTTAATGTTTCAAGAGAGAAGGTCTTAGTGAGTCAAAAAAAATTATCTTTCTTTCTTTCTTTTTCTTGTTTTCCTTTTTTGCTTTATGATTATAGTTTGTACTCAGCATCTTTGACAAAATTCAGCAGGATCTTATACTCTGATTCTATTTCATTGTGTAAAATATCTTGTAATAGTTTTTGTGTTAATAACGAATATTTAATTCTTATGTGATCTTGCTGGGCAATCGTTTATAATATGATTATTATCTTCTATTGTATGACACACAGTGCAGTTTGGTGAATCTTCCATTTTCAACAATGCTCTATATTTTTTATTATATGCATGTCCTGTTCTTAATCTTGTGATTAATTTAATTTGATAATCTGTAAAATTTGATTTTTTAAACCACAAAGATTTCTTAGGTGTAGGACTAATTTGTTTATAAAATTGTCCTCTTATTGTAGTCATTTCTTCATATTTGCTCGTCCATTTCTTAAAAATTTCTCTTGTTAAGTATTTGATCGAATCTGATAGTGTTGGTTCATTATCCAATTTATGTGTGGGAGATATAGTTGCTATTTTCGCTAAGTTGTCTGGTATTATATTTCCTTCTAGCCCGCAGTGACCTGGTATCCAGTGTATGATTATGTTTCTTGTATTATTATGTCCTGCAGTATCGATAATTTGGTTCTCATAGTGTTTTTCCGTGTTATGGTTAATAGCTGATAGTATTGATTTACACGCTGATTCTGTAATGCGAATCTGTAAGGATGATTATATTGTTGTTTTTGCTTAATAGTGCTAAAGTTATAGCTATTTTTATTGCAATCGTTTCTATTGTTTTTATATCAGTTGCAATTTCTAGTTGAATTGCGTGGTTTTGATTATTTTCCTCTACATGTATTCCTATTCCAGCTTTGTTGTTCATTATAGCACCATCAGTATAAATTCTTGTATAAGTGTTATATTTTTCTAGTTCTTGGATTAGTGCATTTATAGTGGTAGGGTATTATTTTCGATAGAGATTGATATTTTTTGTATAAAAAGTTGAATTTTTCTAAGGATGTATCTGTTTTAATATCATTACCAATTTTTGTATTATTATGTAATTGTTTTATTATATATAATATTTTTTTCTTTTTGATGTCCATATCTGTTGTCATCTCCATTGATTCTGATAGAATTGCCGGTATTGGAGTAGTTTTAGTCATACCCAAACATGTTCTTATACTTGTGGTTTTAATTGTTTGGCAAATTGTATTTTCGGTTTTATTATTCTCTTCAGCGATTATATATGTGTACTCTAGTTTAGATTTAATTATAGCTTTGTAGATATTTAACATTGTTCCTGGATGGGTTCCACCTTGTGTATGTGTAAGTGTTTTGAGTATGTTCATTGATTTATGAATAGAAGTTTTTAGATTTGTGTAATGTTTATTTAATGAAAGCTTGTTTGTTATAGTTATCCCCAATATTTTAGTATATTGCCTTTCTTCTATTTCAATATTATTGATTTTTAGTTTTATTATGTTGGAGTTATTTTTATTTGTATACATCCTTAGAAAATGTGATTTTTCAGGATTAATTTTTAGTTTTAAATCTCGTAATATTTTTGTAAGTTTTATCAATGTATTGTTTGCTATTGTACGAATTTCCTCATAATTAATACCAGCTATTATAATTCCAATGTCATCTGAATATTGAAATATTTTGACATTGTAACTGTTGGGTTCATGTATGTTTTTTGTATATATGTTAAATAGAGTTGGGCTCAAGCAGCTACCTTGTGGTATTCCTACATTTGTATGCTGTGTTAAGGTAGTATTTAAGTTTTGTATTGTAATTAATCTGTTCGTGAGAAAATTATAAATCCAGTTTATTATGTTATTTGAAAATTTAAGTTTTGTCATAATTTCTATTAACATTATCTTATCAACATTGTCAAACGCTTTTGAAATATCCGTGCTTATAAATATAATTTTTTTTTTTTTGAAGTTTGAGATTCTTTATATGGTTTTTAAATTCAATTAGATAGTCCATGATACATTTTTTTCTTCTAAAACCAAAGTTGTCATAGTTTAATATATTATTTGATTCTATATGATTCATTATTCTGTTTAGGATTAATTTATTAAATAGTTTAGAGAACACTGGTAGTAAACAAATTGGGCGATAGTTACTAATGTCTCTATCTTCTTTTCCTTTTTTTTATTGCAATGGTTGAAGCTATTTTCCATTTGATTGGATATGTTTGATTCTTCCAAATATTGTTTGAATCATTTCTGGGTTTATATTTACAATTTGTTTTATTATTTTATAAGATATTTTGTCTAATTCTGGTGCAGTATTTTTTGTGTTTTTTATTAATTCCGATATTTCTGTTTTATTGAATTCTTTTGGATGTCTTGTATTATCTTGATTGGGTATAGGTTCCTTTATGTCTTCGATTGAGTACGGAAAATTTATATTAAGGAAATGTTTTGCTTGCGTTTCTTCTTCTAGAATTTTATGATGTGATTGCTTTGTATTTTTCACTTTATTTATACTTTTCCATATTTCTGTATTGTTAGTGTTATGGTTTATATTATCAAAAAATATGTTCCAAGACCTCTTTTTTGTTTTTTTTATTTCTAATTTAAGTTTTTGTATATGTTTTCTTAATTCCATAGCAGTGAATAACGTATTATTCTGATTATATATGTGTTGTTTGTAATTTTTAACATCCCATAATCTTTGGATGTACTCATTCCACCATGGTTTTGGTTTGCTAAATTAAATTCATCTATTATTTTTGTCCAATTTGTTACCTGTCTATTAGTTGTTTCATTTGATTTGTATATGATGTGTATTGGGAAATGATCGCTACCGATATTGTCTCTTTCTACTTTCCAAGATATATTATTTACTAAAGTTGTGGAGCATAATGATGTCTAGCGCTGTTGTGTTGTGTCTGAATGTATCTTGTCTAGTATGAGACCCATCATTTAATAAATGAATATTGTTGAAGGTGATTATATCCCCTATTTTGTTACTTGATCTGTTATTTGAATGCACAAGTTGGTTGTTCCAAAGACTGTTATGTTCTCTAGAATTAATTTTTCAAAATCTGTTGCAACTTCATCTAGATGTTTATTTGAATTATTATAAAAAGATACGATGTTTAGAGTTAAATTCCTGTATTTGATATTTATTTTTATAGTTTGTAGTCGAATGAAAGAGTTTTTTGATCCACTATTTTCCAAGAAAAATTTTTTTTAATGAGGAAACCTACACCTCCATATCCATCTAATCAGTCTTTTGTGATTAGTTCGTAATTGTTGAAGGTGGGTCTGTTTAATTGATTTGTCCATGTTTCTGATATTATAACTATATCTATTTTGTTTATATGTATATACTGTTCAAGTAACATTTTATTACTGTTCAGACTTCTGATGTTTATTTGAACTATTTTTATACTACTCATTTGATAAAGGTTAAAATTTGAAAGATAAAATTAAATTTAAAGTTATTTTAATAATAGAATAATTACTTCCTATCCCCGTTAATTCTACACTACTAGTGTTTTTCTTGAGAATACTTAAAAGTTTTATACGTAGCAGGTCCGAGTTGGCTGGATTTTCATTTAATTTATCATGTTTTGATAATATTATATCCATATCTTTATATAATTCATCTCTTGTTTTTATTTCTTTTTTAAGAGTATTTACCAGATTTGTTAGGATTTGTATTCTTTTTCTGTTTGCTCCATATTGCTGTTTATCCAATCTGTATTCCTATTTTTCCCATCCCTTATAAAGTCTGCTTGACTAGGTATTCTCTGCCTTCTTCCGTATAATTTTTCTTTAGCTTCTTTAAAGCTTACCTTATGTATTATCATGTGTTCGGTTATTTGTTTTTGTCTATTCCTTTCCTGACAATCTCTATGGTTGGTTCTATGGCCATTCCCACAAAATTTGCATCTTTCTTTTTTTTCACAGATATGATTCGTTTCTTTTGTTCCGGCGCATATGATACACAGTGGAATTTTTTCCGATTTGCATCTTTTTGTGGTATGTCCATAATTTAGACATGATTTGCAGTGTAATGGATTAGGTATAAAATAATGCACTTTTATTAATATATTATCGTATAACACTACATTATACGGGATTTTATTTGCTTTAAATGTTATTTTCACTAATTCCATATCATTCGCTGTTTTGTTTTTATCATCCCACCTTGTCATACGCTCTATTTTTTCAATTTTAAAATCCGATTTTATATTACTCTGAATGTCGTTTATAGTTAAGTCTAATGGAATGTTTTTGATAACTCCAATAGTGGTTATAACCGTCAAATGTATTGAATGCTTCAGAGTTAACATTGATTTGCTTCATCATATTTTTTGAAAATAATCCTTGCCATATTTTTACTTAATTGTTCGACAGATTCTATATTTTTGAATTTGTTCATTTGAATTGATTTTCCTAGACTTATCATATTTAATTTATCTTTAGTAACAATTACTTTATAAGGTCCTTCATCTTGTCTTATATACAAAATTAGCCCGACCGAATTTTCACTTAATTTTAATAAAACGAAAAATATTAGCAATGACATTAATGGCAGAGCAAAACGATAGGAATGACAATTCAATAGTCAAATATTGTAAATTATATTTTTCTACTCTTTCAAATGACAAAGTAGGATTAGATAAATCGAATCGGCTTTGTTCTATTCCATGTTCGGACATGCACGTTCTTTAATGATTGCCTCAATATTCCAGACTTATTTAAAGAAGACGCAAGTGAAAATAGTTTCGTTGAAATAGCAAAAATAAATAATGCTAATCGCTAGTTAGCGAAATACGTCATAACGATTCGAAAAATGCGATCGATTATAATAAGATCGACATTATGATAATCCTATTCCGTGGGTTTACACGAGGCATTTTACTACCGGATTTTTGTCGTTTTCCATATAAACCAAGTTTTTTTTGGCGATAATTTTGGATTTGTTTTGCACCAAAATTTTGTTGGTTTCCTCGGATTCTTCGCACTCCCACAAACAAAAATTAATAAAAAAAATTCTCAAGAACACATTTTTTATATTTTGTTTTTCTTGGCAGTTTGCCGTTTGGTGGACATATGACATACATTGCTATATGAAAAAAAAAATCCGGTAATTTTTTAACTCGTCTAAACAATAAAGGAATTTGTTGCTGAAGAATCCAGAATAAAATGCCTCGTGTAAACAGCTAAACTTCGAAAGATGATTCGTTACATCATTAAGGTTTAAGACCTAAGGAAGGTGAAAGATTCGAACAAAAATCTCGAGATTTATTCTGACATTAGCGACGTGATTTTAAAGAGAATTAGTAGTGATTCCTTGATCGGTTCGAAGAATGTAAAATGAATAACGTCGCTAATTTCCACATTTTGCATTTAAAATAAATGATATACAATTTTAGCTACGCAAAGCATGGGAAAATATAAGGGCATTTTCGTCGGATTATACGTCACCCATATTGATTGTTAAAAAGAAAGACAATGAAGATTAAATTTTCATAGATTATCGTTGCTTAAATTTAGTAATACACAAGGACCGTTGCCCTATTCCGAATATGGGAGATAGTCTTCAGCGTCTGGCAGATAGGTAATATTTTAATATTTTTCGGTATTAGATTTGGCTTGACTATCAAAACCCCGCAGCGGCTGTTCTTGAATTTTAGAAAAATTCAAAGCTTACGAAGTATATGTAAAACTTTTGACATTGTAACAGACTATAGTGTATCGAAAAGCGCGTCGTCATAATGTGATTTATAACCGAGGATTGCGATTTTACTTCGTAACTAATTTAAATCGTTGTTTAAATCGTCATTCAAATCGTTCTTGTGGATGCTTTTACCAATTATGTCCACCTCAATTCCGTACGTGATGCTTCATCGAAATTCGTTGTCAAGCTTTGGGGGGGGGGTTCCCCAGACGTTTCAGTTTTCAAACGAACATAGTATCTAACCAAGGATCAGCTTTTACGTCAAAAAGTTTTACCAGGATAACAAAATTGAGCATATTTTGAATACTACGTCGCGAGCCAATGGACCGGTAGAACGATACAAGCTACAACCGCATTAATCTTCACTTGCTTCGAGCAATAAGTGATCATGAACCTTCTTAGTGGGAAAGTATGCTTTAGGAAATTCAGTAAAGATGAAACAGCCCTCCACACAATGTTACTAAACTATCGCCGCATAAATTTTTTTGTGCCAATCGTCGGCAAACCTACGTTAAAAATCCTTGACGATATTCCAGTAAGTTCATTATGGTTAAACGTCAGAAAATTAGTACGTGCCGAAGCATCTCAACAAACTAATGACAACCAACATAAACAAAAGGAAAATTTCGAGATGAGACATAAGTCCCCAGAAAAATACGAAGTGGGTGACCATGTAGTTGTATATCGAGAGCAAGCTTCTACAGGAGAAAGCCGAAAGTTAGTTTGATGATTACTGGTCCTTGTAAAATAACCACTATATTATATGTAGATAGATACAGAGTTGAAGAGAACATCATCGTAGAGGGAAGACCTCGGTTTGAAGGTGTTATTTTTAGCAGACCGCCTATAACGTTTTTTATTTCTTGTAGCCAAGAGAATGTCAACGATTCCTTTATGGAGTCAGAGAACTGAGAATAGTCTTCGGGTCAAAATTGACGACTATAAAATCCCACTATTTATATAAAAACAACGCCATCTCTGACTGGGGATGATTATTATCATATTGTAATGTTGGGTAATGTTGGGTAATACAAAACGAGTTAACATCGAAGACAAATGTCTACGAAGAATATACAATATAAATAAAATTATTGAGTCAATAACGGGCAATGTAGTATGGAGAGTTTTACCTCCACATGCACTACTGCTGTTGAAGCATTGAGGATTGCCAATCGTAACACTATATACCCTCTTCCTAAGCTTAATTGCGGTTGACCCTTGATAGGGCGTCAATATAGCTCTATAGGTGCATCATTTTAGGTATACCTCATTTCTCTATTTTAATTCGGTATAAAACATCATTTTATCTCTTTATAACCTTGCTCTAGGCTCCTTCCCAATTAGGCTGAAAACTCTCATCTTTTCTCAATGATTCATAATTTGTTGCTTGCTAACACGAAATGTTTTGATTACTTTATACTTGGTCACATAATGCTTAGAATCTACTCCAAATCATCATTATTTGAATCTACTAGGCAAGGTATCGGCATTCCAGTGTACTAATGCACAAGCAATGGACTCTTCAATTGTTGTTTTTGGAGACAATACTACATCTTTTCTGGTTTTGACATCTCGTGGTGTCACCAATAAAGGCATCGATCTTGATTCTATCGCGTAGTCAGGAGCTATACTGGAAAGTACTAGATGTACCAATCTCTTGATATCTGCCGTATACTCTTGTAGGTACTGATTCCCCACTCTATTGGTATCGTCCATTTAGGTTGGTTGCTAACTTTTGTTTAACTTGTTGAACAGTTGCTGCTGCTGGTCCCTTAATTGTGATAAATCAAAATTTCCGGATAGTTTATTATTCGTTTAAACCTCTCTCTTTTACATTTTATCGGTGGATTCTTCTTGTGTATTATGTTGTTTTGCATTGCAAACTTATATTCTTCCGAGTTAAATGCCTCTTTATTACCGTACGTCGGTAAATTACGTCGCTCCAATTCTTTTTTTCAACTCCATAACTCTCAATTCACAAAAACTCATCATTCCTTAATTATTCACCATTCCACTATCACCAATCACCAATTGCTACATTTGTGCCTCTTCCCAATTCCTATTACTGGATTTTGAATACATTTCACCAATATTTAATGTCCAAAAATAAATACTCAACACAGTAAACTATTTTTAAACACTGTAAACTTTTAACTAAAGTAATTATTGCTGTAATTACCACAATAGTTCATTGCCACTGCTGGGGGGCTATAACACTAATCGTTAATACGCCCTTTATATACTAAAATTACTGTATCTTGAATATTCTATTATTTATTCCCTTAATTTTATATACTCTACTCTAATCATTTGTTTTTGATTATGCTAATACTTCATAGATGTCTCTCCGTACAACTCTAGAGAACAGGAAATGTTTAAGTTGCTAGAACGTTTTAAGAAAGGCCCAAGCAACCTTTGTTTTTGATTCCACACCTTAAAAAAATATATTTTGAAAGGTTATATATTTTAAATACGCATATAAATCTTTAGTTTCTATGAAGGGGGTGTAGCTCAATTGGTAGAGCGCTCGCTTAGCATGCGAGAGGTAGCAGGATCGACGCCTGTCACCTCCAATATTTTTTTTTTTCATTTTTTACGTAAATTTAATCTAGACAAATGATAAAACAATAGAACTAGTAGTTAACTATTAAATTTTTACAACAAATATAAATTAATTTGCTAAATTTTTTGTTAAGTATAATCACTTAAATTGGCTAATTTTCTAGACTAGTGACTAATAAAATATAGGTGGCCATTATTATTATTAGATGTTCCTCTTTAAGATCCGTACAAAATATATAACCAAAATCATTATTAATTTTAAAGGACACACACACACATACATATATTCATTATATACATAAACATAACAACAACATCACAAAAAAGGGTTAAGAAGTGAAAATGAATTTTCCTAAAATGAAAAATACAAATACAAAAATTTAAAAAAAAAAAATCGAAAAGGATTTATAAAATATAAAAAATTGTGTACCACCACGCCACCAACATCTTCCTTATATTCCCGTTTAAAATTAAATTTTTTCTTAACTCTTTCCAAATATTAATTTTCATTTTCGCTTTTTTTTTTTGTTTTGTTGCCCGCGTTGTTTGATCAGAAGAACAGCAGGAAAACTTAAAAAAAAAACAAAAAATCATCATCATCACCATCACCATCATCATAATGGTCGTCATCGTTTTTCGTCCATTTTTTTTTGTACATTCACTTTGTGCACAAACACTTTGCGATTTTTATTTTTTGTTTTTTACTTCAGGTCCCGCTTCTCATCATCTTCATGAGCTTTTCCATCTTTATAATTCATACTCAAACCAATAAATTTATAATTTTTTTTTTAATTTTTAAAACTGGCGAGGAGTTTTACCCCTTTTCTGTGTTGTTTAATGTTTTTGTTGGGAAAAACTTCATCATCATAAGGAAAAAATGAAAAATAAAAAATTCAGCGAAATGTAGCGAACAACTTTTTCTTGTTGTTGTTGTTCAATTTTTATCCGTGAGGGTGTGATGTAATTTTCTTATTTTTTTTTTTTGGTAACTGGCCACCAGCTTGGACTTAAATTCAAATAGTACTTGACTATGTGTTGTATACTTTTTAGTATTTTATATTCGTTTTCTTGCTGTTTGGTCCCCATTCCAAAACCCCTTTGAGCGATTTGTTTTTTTGTTCGTTTTACTTGCAAAACGTTATAATACTTTAATGGTATTAACATCTTATATATACTTGCGTATATTTTTGGGCCGTTTTTTTATTTTTTATTTTCTTGCAACACGTGCAAGATTTTCCATTGAAATTATGTTGAATATAGTGTTGTGACAATAAAAAAAACTCCACAAAAAAAAGTAAATTGGTCACGATGCTCTGTTATGGATTTAAATATGCAAAATTTTTCGTAGCCTCAATGTCTATAAGACTGGGTTTAGTTGAGTGTTGCTGAAGGATGTGATTAACAATTTTTTTGATGACCTTCCTCTAAAACTGTAAATTTATAAAAAGAAATGCGAATATTTTAACCATTAAATCATTTCATAGTTATTCAAAGAGCTTTACTTTTTAGGTTGTAAAATGGTTTTTAGATATTTTGTAGTTTGCGTTTAGTCATGTAGCCAGCCTATACCAATGTTGCTTCATCAATACCCAACATTTATTTTCTATTTTAAGGATTACGACGAAGAGATAGTCCATTGATGAAACCTTATCCGACATCGACGTCATCGAACAACGATACACCAGCGTTAAGGCGGTATTACGAAAAGCAACCTAATGGTTGCTGCCGTTCAGAAGCAGCTGAATAATACCATGAAAACATTCACAACACATCAGAAGGAACTGTTAGAAATCATGCGAGATCAAAGCTTTTCTGCAGTATCGAAGGATGAAATAAAACTACCCAAAATCCCTTCTTTACCAGAAAATACAACGAATTTCCGTCATTTAAGGATTTATTCGAATCATCGGTGCACAATAACTCCTCACTCACTGACGTTCACAAGTTCCAATATTTAAAGAGATCTCTACGATATGAAGTATCCAATCTGCTGCAGCACATACTCATCAAGTTAAAGTCAGTGATGAATCATTGCTAAGCACTAACACATCAATACGATACATAAAATGTAACAACCCATATAGATTGCACGAATGTAGCCAGTATACTGCTCTATAGATATTGAACAAAAAATAGACTTCGTGGCGAAAGCAAGAGTCTGTTTTAATTGTTTATTCAAGGGCCACATGTCCAATAAATGCCCTTCAAAACGACGCTGTTTTCCAATTACTGGAGTTGCATCAAGTGCAACTACAAAGGGTCGAACAGCGATCACCATCAGTTCCTGGCTGGACATGAACACTACCACGAAGGTTGATGTCTTTATTTTGGATCACTTTACTTCAAAATTGCCAAGAGTGGGTACCGAAGCGTTGCATGCTTGAAATGACTTATAATCGCTACAAATTGCAGACCCTTTGGAAGAACAGTGTCGACACATTGACATTCTTCTTGGGGCAAGCCAATTCTTCAAGCTTTTTCGACAAAGACAAATCAAAGGACTCAACGGTCTCAATGCTCGAAACACGACATTGAGGTGGGTTAATTCGGGTGGCGATTCAATCATTAGGACATCTACATCATTACAAATGGAGTTCAACGTCGACCAGACGCTACGCAAATTTTGGGAAATGGACGAACTTCCTACTCACGACGTTTTAACTCCGGAACAAAGGTAAGATTGTGAGATTGCCTTTTGATAAAGATTCTACAATATTAAGAGGCTTACTACAACCGGCCACATCCACATTCAAATCAATTGAATCAAGATTGAAAAGGCAGATGGATCTCAAAAATGTGTATTCGTCATTCATAAACGATTACGAGAACCTCAACCATATGGAACAAATAACACCCGAAAACCTTAACTTTTCAAACGAGCACTGCTACTTACCGCATCATCCGGTAATTAAACCCAACAATATGACTACGAAGCTTCGCGTAGTATTCGATGGATCAGCTATTACATCGCCTCAAATATCACTAAACTCTAAGTTATTAGTAACTGCCGATATCGAATGAATGTACCGTCAGATTCGTGTCGATCATCTAGACTGCGACTACCAGCGTATTATATGGCATGAAAACGCAACGAATCATCTCAAACATTTTTGATTGCTGACAGTGACGTATGGAACACCTGCCGCGCCATTCCTAGCCACTAAGAGTCTCAAACAGCTGGGAATAGCATCACAAACCGAATTTCCTCTGGTGTCAAAAGCAATCCTCAATGCTTTTTATGTGGACGATCAGCAATTACACTGGCGAAAAAGATTACAAAGGTTCCTAAAACTGCGGGGTTTCCGCTTGTGATTCAAGAGAAATCAACAGTATGATTGGAGGAACAAAGCGAACCCAAATCCTTTTGCTTGCATTGGGACACAAAAACAAATAGCTTTAAATTCCAGGTTAGAGCTTTTGGGGAACCTAGCACTCATACAAAATGCAGCTTCTTCTCCGAAGCTTCCCGACTATATGATCCATTTGGCTGGTAAGCTCCAGCAATATTGACCGTAAAATCACTATTTCAGCAACTATGGCTGCTTTCTCTTGGATGGGATGATCCACTACCTTGCGGAACAGCAAATGCTTGGTCAATACTTTGAAACGACCTTAAACAGCTAGAGAAACTTAGTATTCCTCGTGTAATTAAAGTGGCAACATCGATAAGTGAACTTCATGGATTCGCAGATGCAAGTGCAACTGCCTATGCCGCCGTATTATACTGCAGGACAGTTGATGAATGTGCCAATGTACACGTTCGTCTTGTTGCTTCAAAAACGAAACTAGCACCGATTAAAACGATTTCTATTCCTCGACTAGAGCTATGCGGTGCGCTGCTACTATCCGCACTAGCTCAATCGGTCATCGAATCAATGAATCTTCAGGATTTTCCTGTCAACTGTTGGACGTATTCCGAGATTGTGTTACATTGACTGTCGCATCATTCATCTTAATGGAAAGTATACATTTCTAACCGGACTATACTCAAATACTCGATATCTTGCCAGAAACAACATGGAAGCACGTATCCTTATCTAACAACCAGCTGATTGCGCCTCCCATGGATACACACCAATAAATCTACTGCATCATCCGCTCTGGTGGGATGAGCCTCCATGGCTAAAGCAACCACAAGATACATGGCCGCTACAATACAGTAATGATACACAGCTTCAAACCATTGAAACTTTAGAGGAACGTGTCCCAATACTGCTCTGGAGCTAGATTTGGTTGCTATGCTTGCCAGCCGCACTTCATCTTTTATCACGATGAAAAGGAATGAGGTCTATCTTCGGAGATTTACTTCATTTTGCAAAAGTAAGTTTCTACAGTATCCAATTGAGTCGGTCCCAAGAGGTCCACTTACACTAGACGAATTCAACACTACAAAGAAGAAATTCGACTACTAAAACTAGAATATCAGATAACAAAAGGCGCGATGTCATCGTTACTGCCGTAACTGGATGACAAAAATATCCTGCGCGTCGGCGGACGACTTAAACACGCAGAATAAGAACAATGACCAAAGGCATCCCATCATTTTGCCCAATGCTCATATCCTAAGTCGAATCATCCTATCCTATTTACACAAAATGTATCTTCATCCTGGACCATCATTACTCTCTCACTTGTCTCGGTAATCATTCTGAATTCTCAACCAAACTCAACGGCATCTTTACGCAAACACTGCAGACAGTATGGTGCTGAATTTTACCACAGACCGAGGAATTACTTGAAAGTTTAATCCTCCTGCGTCTCTCCACTTTAGTGGACTTTGGGAAGCCGCGGTACGGTCAGTTAAACATCACCTCACACGAACTATTCGACAATCAAAGTTAACATTTGAGGAATTCACTACAGTGCTGTGTCAAATCGAGGCCATTCTCAACTCGAGACCGCTCACTTTAGTAACTGAAGGCATTGGAAATGTTTTTGCACTCACGCCTGCACATTTCCTAACCAATGCTCCACTGCTATCAATCCGAGAGGTGGATAATTCGAAAATCCCAGATAACCGCTTGACACGTTAGGAAGAAGTTCAAAAGCGAGTTCATATAATCTGGAACCGGGACAAGCTGGAATATATTAACAATTTACAACAGAAACCTAAGTGGAGAAAGCAACACGAGAATTTAAAAAGTGTGCTTATCAAGGATGTAAATCTACCACCATTATTGTGGCCACTTGCTCGAATAGTCAAAGTCCACCATGGAGAGGACGGTGTAGTCCGAGTCGTAACACTTAAAACTGCAACATCAACTTTGCACAGGCCAGTAGTCAAAATAGTCAAGCTTATCGAGGTTAAGGAATCAATTCCTAAACGGGGGCCGGAATGTTAACGCCAACATCTAGTTTAGACTTCACCAGTAGCATTTGGTCTGGATCCAAGAAATCCAAACCAAACAGAAATCTTTTAGATAGTAATCAAACTTTATAACACTTATTTAATGTTAAATCCATATCTCATTATATAATTTCGTAGTCAATCGCTCTCTAAAATAAGTCAAACATTAAATAAGTGTTATAAGTGTTATAAAGTTTGATGAACAAATTTCATTGTTCGCCATTTATTGAGAACCATCTACTTCTATCATTGAATTATACACGTGGAACTAAACATCAGGAAGCCTCGACCTCTTTGTTTTATAATCAGCTTCATGTATCAAGTAATTGTTTCTACTTTAATAAAATCACAATATACTTGCAATTAATTTAATTTGTGCAATTGCATTGTAAACTTTATAACTCAACCATGTAGTGTGTTTTTAAACTACTGTGAGTGCAAATAGAGTAATTTATCAGTTAAAATGGCATCGCGTTAGCTGTGCGCTTAAGAAACAAGAATTGTGAAACAAAGGCCGACTTGATTGATTGATTGGTTGCTCAGAAAGTGAGACCAAGCGCTTGTCAAGTGTTCCTGTTTACACAGGTCTTATTCCCACAACCTTTTTACATTTAACAAACGGTAGGATAGGAAAGATTTTAATATATTTATATTAATAATAATATATTTCATCCATGATAGAAACGACCCTGTTTCAGATACCTCATGATTATTATAGCACAATTATATTCTATTGTTTCCGGTAGCCAATATTCAAACTAATGATAGCATAAAACAATCTCAATTTAATTGAACTGCTCTGCATTCTGTTTTCTGTATTCTGCATCTATTTGATTAAACATTACAAATCAATTGAATTAACCGTTTTATCCAAATCCATCACCCTCATGTTCAATTGCCAAAGATCAACATACCACCTTTCTCAGGAGATAATACGGAGTGCTGATCCTTTTATGATTTTTTCTTCAGCATCATACACGAGTCAACATCACTGAACCCAGTATAAAAATCCAAATACTTGAAAGGATATTTGTGGGGAAGCGTCAGTCTTATTAAAGCATATTAGCACAACTGAAGCTAACTACATCTTATCTTAGCTTACTACATCGTATAGTAAGCTAAAGGGACGATATGATAGGGCGCGTCACATTATTAATTCCTTCGTGTGATTTTTTGTCAACAAAAACAGCTACAACGTCCAACGTTAAAAAATTAATGGATACGTTTGACGACGTTAGTACAAAAACTGGACGCAAAACCAAGGCCATTATGGGCAGAACCTATTGAAAGAGAAAAAAAGGACATTGGAAACACTCAGCAAATTAGTTAAAAGTCAACCTTCTAAATCCAATGTAAAAAGTCCTGTTGCCACTGAACAAACTGGATACACTTGTGCAGTATGTTCAACACAAATAATCATTCATTATTTACATACAACGAGTACAACGAAACGCAACCTCCGGTAATGCAGAAAAAGACATCATTCATTACCACATATTGAAGAAATGGAATCCACATTCAATCAGCCTTCATCTACTTTAGAAGAAACATTATGAAATAGATCACAAATCGTCTCCAAGCAATCAATTCTTCCACCCGCCTTAGTTAAGATAAAAAATTTACATGGTAATACGCTGTTTTATACCGCGCACTGTTGGACTCGGTTCGCAGGCAAGTTTTGTAACCAAGAACTGTGTGCAAAGATAAGGATGAAGGATGAATGCGAGATTGTCAGTTTCTGGGTTCGGAATTTCAGTTGACGGGTCTACAAATTTACGAATTTACGAAACAAATTTACAAATTTACAAATTTACAAATTTACAAATTTATAAATTTACAAATTTACAAATTTACAAATTTACAAATTTACAAATTTACAAATTTACAAATTTACAAATTTACAAATTTACAAATTTACAAATTTACAAATTTACAAATTTACAAATTTACAAATTTACAAATTTACAAATTTACAAATTTACAAATTTACAAATTTACAAATTTACAAATTTACAAATTTACAAATTTACAAATTTACAAATTTACAAATTTACAAATTTACAAATTTACAAATTTACAAATTTACAAATTTACAAATTTACAAATATTGATGAAAACACGATAAAACTGGTAATACTAGACCGATTGTGCTGAATGATATCTTAATCAAAAGCTCTCGACATCAGTATAAATGTAGTGTTCAATCACGGGAAGCTTACATAGTTTTCTCTAGAGCAACCAGTGCTCAAGAAGTTAAGGTTACTATAAATGACTAACTGCGTCACGGTACATTTCTGCCTGGATCCAATAAGACCTTCACCAAAAACGTGGCTTTTAAAGAAATATTTTCTCTTGGGTGATAGAAATATAAACAAATCGAAGTTGCGTTTGCTCAGAATAAATAAACTGTCAGTGGAGAAACATTCGGAGACTCCTTGTGGCCAGACCTTGGTACTAGCTCGATAACTAGTTAGGGATATTTTTAAATTCAAAAGATTTCCATAATATGCTATCAACCCGTTATCCATAACTAAAAAAACATCTACTTGTGCTATCCTAAGTAGCACTACATCAAAATGGTCGCTTTTTTTAATCTACAATATTAATGGACTTTTAAATCTAAGCAGTCTTTTATATTCTAGATACAGTATTCAATAGAAAACGTTGGGCGCTACATCGTAGGACAGTAAAACAGGACATAAACAGTATTACTAGATTTCGCAGATGAAAAATGAAAAATCGGAAATCAACTTCAATGAATTGGGTCCATGGAATGAGTCTTTAAAACCAAATGTCTTGCAGAAAATTAACTATATATCTTAATGTTGATGAAGTTTGAATTATTAGAAGGATTGTAACAGAAACGTGAATAATCAATTTCAAGGTTAAATATTATACTAGGGACAGTCATAATAATTGACTTTTCCTCACGAGCTACTGCTGAATGTAGGTGTTATAATTCAGTAAAGTTTTATAGGTAAAATTTGCTATTCACTGTCAATTTTTATTGAAAATTAGAAAATAGAATATTAAAATTTAAGTATGTCACTATTATTAAGGTACTTAAACAGTTAGACAGAATCAAAAATATGTTGAATGTTGAGCACATAATTTTATATTTCTATTTTTATTCTGCATAAGCGGCAGTAGGTTTCCACACAAAAATATACATAAATACACATGGACATCACCGGATGGCTGAACTAAAAATCAGATAGATCACGTAAGGATCAATAAAAAAATCCTCACATTACTACAAGATGGGCGCAGGTAAACACAGCGATCATCAACTGGAAATAGCACAATTCAAGATCAAGCCAGCAGCTGTGAAACCTTCGAAGACAAATAGAAGGAAATTTAACACAAATAGATTAAGAGACACTGAAACAAGAAACACTTTCATTGAAACTCTCCTACTCAATCTCGTTTGAAGCCACTCGTATAGAAGAAAGATGGAACCAAGCAGAAGAAGCCTACATCAAGCCTGCCACGGACGTACTCGGCTACAGAGAATACAATCGGAAACCTTCACCAAAAATGGTGAAAATTTTGCAGTCACAGTTCTCAAAACTAAAGCACTTGTTGGTGGTCGTGAAGCACCTTCTCGGCCGGCAATAATGAAGCTGGTGGGAAAATTTGAGATTTTGGGACAAGTTAGTGATGTGAAGAATCGAAACCGTGTGCGTTGCTCAAGAACAACTGAGAATATTGTTACTGTAGCCCGTAGTGTTGAAGAAAATCCATGTTTGTCGATTCATCGTCGATCTTTGGAATTAGACATTCCACAAATGACATTTTACCGTATTTTGCATAAAGTCTTAGGTCTTAAGGCTTTTAAAGTTCAGTTAACACAAGAACTCAAGCCGGTCAATCACCATTAACGTCGTATCTTCGTTGATTGGGTTCTTCAAATGCATCATAATGCTCCGAATTTTCATCGAAAAATCATGTTCAGTGATGAGGCCTATTTTCACCTTGTTAGCTACTTTAATAAGCAGAATTTTCACATTTGGGGCTCAGAAAAATCCAATAATGATTGTTGAAAAGCCTCTTCATCCTCAACGTGACACTGTTTGGTGCTGTTTTTGGGCTGGTGGTGTGATTGGACCTTACTTTTTCTAAAATAAGACTGGTGCAACTGTAACGATGAATGCATTGCGCAAATCATTAATGATTTTTTAAGGCTGGAATTGAAAGGTATTGATGTGGATGACGTTTTTTTTTCAGCAAGACGGCGCTACGTGAAACACAAGCAACGAAACAACCGCAAATTTGCAAGAAAAGTTTCCTGACCGTGATATTTCTCGAAGAGGTGATCACAATTGGCCACCGAGATCAAGTGGTTTAACACCTTTAAACTTTTTTCTTTTGGGCCACGTGAAAGATAATCGTTTTCAAAAGTTGATGGCACACCTTCCTTTTTATAATGAAATAAACATTCATTGATTTCTCTTAAAAAATACTCGTTTTTTTTTTAATATCAAAATAAAACCTCTTATTGGAAAACCCGTTATTATAAAAGATGTTAGACGGTAATTAAAACCTTTCAAATTATTTCGATGATGAAGGAATTTCGAGGTAACACATAATCATTTAAAAAACTATCTTTGCATATAAAGATACAGCTCGGCAATTCTCTTACTAAACCAGGATGAGTCCAGAATTTATGAAACATCTTATGTTATATTTACAAAACAGGGATTTTTTTTTAAACTTCTAGGATTTGCGCTGTATTAAAATCGCGTAGGTATATCCTTATACTGAATACTTCCAACCAATTATTGTATGATTTTTTCGTTTAACTTTCGAATTTTCCGTACTAATTTCCATAAGCCATAATACTTTAGAAAATTTTAATGCATGACTCGCCCATTTAAAGAGGTAAACAAAAAAAACTTCAAATGGTTGCATGACAACCGTTTCCAAATAAACCCAAAAAAATTTGCGTCGAATCACACTTTAAACCACCCTTTTTCGTGTTTATATTGCAATCTATCAATATAATTAGAAAAGCAAAAAAAAAAAATCGAAATTTTCAATATTTTCTTAAAAATACAAAACAATAACAACAACAACAAAATAATTAATTGAAATTTTCCTCGTTCAAAGAAAACACATTTTTTTTGTGTGTTTTGTTTTAATTTGGTACCATGTACCATCGCACTTTAAATTATTTTGCCATCTCGTTTTACTTGCCATCATCCACTTGATGTTCTTGTGAAATGTTTGCGTTTCTTTTACTTTGCGTTTCAGTTCGGACATTTGAAAGAAATGAAAATGGAAAAACGAGTAAAATAAAAATAAAAAAATCTTCAATATAAAATATTAAACGAACCAACCCCTTTTCTTGCTTGTGTTTTTTTTTTTGCTTTTTCGGCTCACTCAAACCGCTCACCAAATTCGTACATAAAAATAAATGTGCGTGTACCAACAAACGAAATAAAAAAAAAAAACTGAACGAAATATTCGAGTGGGTGGTTTTTTATCAGTATTTTGGTCAATACGCTCGCTTTTTTATTTTTATTTTTATTTTTTTTTTTTGTTATTTTGGAAAATAGGCAAAAAAAATGGAAAAACTCAGCAAAAGCATAAAGAAAAGAGTTGAGAGTTTTTTTTAAGTCGATATTTTAATATTGTTGTGTTATTTTCGTCGTCTTCTTCTTCTTCTTCTCGGTGGACTTTCCCCTCAATTTTCGCCATCCTACAAATTTTCTCATCATTTTCCAATTTTTTCTGTTTTCATTATTTAAATCTCCATTATCATAACTCCTTTCGAAAAAAAAAACTCATATAAGCTTTCACATTTTTTTTTGTGTACGTTTTTCTCCAGAAATTGGGATTTTTTATTTTTTTTTTTAATTCTAAAAGATGATGAGGAAAATGTATACATCTATAATATCTACCAACCCCTTCGTTTATTTATACAAACAGACAAAGCACTGTACTATTAAATTCACGTGCACACCAGTCACGAATCGAGTGATAACAGTTATACGTACTATCGAAACGTAATTTCGTCGCTGAAATACGGCTCTGGAAAAATGTCCATTGTACAGAACAGCATGGACCTAATTTAAATTTTTCTTTTTTTTCTGCCGAGTTTTCTTTCCTCTTTTACATCTCTGTTACAAAGAAAATTTGTTGGAATATTTTATTTTATTTTTATTTTTTTTTTTAATACGCATACATTCATGAAGAGATGGACATGTACATTTTGGATAGGGATTTTTATTTTTCAATTTTTAACTCACACACACACACAAATACACACATAGATTCGCACACAAACACACGCAAGATGGAAAAATGGAAATTTTTTAAAATACGAAAGATGAACTATACACGCATGTATATGTATACAGAATCAGTTTTTCTTCGGTTGATATATAAACGAAATATTTTTGTTGTTGTTGTTGGTGTTGTCGAAAATATCCTTGAATTCTGGGTTAAATGGGAAAAGTATGTTTATCAAACGGCTAACAAAATAAAACAGTTAAAATCGATGTCGTGTTCAGTCATTGATTTTGAACTAATTTTTTTTTTTTTTTAGAAAAGGCGAGAATCATGGTGATTTGTATTTATAAATTATGAGCTACCTAAAGGTAGCAAGGACTACCACTAACCTATAAATAATAAAATTTCTTAAAATTTCAGGATTTGAAATGTTACCATTTAGCAGTGTAACGCTTTTTTAAAAGTTGATTGAGATTTCAATTTACTACTTAAGACTTAAAAATATTCGTTTTAAATTCGTTATACCGTTAATAGTGCAGGCGAAATTTTAAAATAATAGTTTAATTTAAAAAAATGTTTAGAATATTATAAGCAATCAGAAGAGCGATATAAAATCATTATACTTGTTGGCGATTGGACATGACGATGTCCACCAAGTAAGAACCGATCCTATATACGGATGGTGTAGCGATCTCTGAATGAAAAGCCGCCATTTGACATGTGGAGAGTTCACTGTCAGCAACGACGATTCTTCAGGGTAGAGCACGACTTGTCTTTTCTTGCTTTTCTAGTTGTGTTTCTAGAGTATCCATTTTGGTAGATCATAGTTCCTAACTGTTCTGTGGACAATTCTGAAATATAACTATTCTAGACAGGAAATATTATCCCATGTGTTGTACCACCAGGTTCAATTCTGGAAATTCCACCCTTTCTCGTTAAAATAGACTCCTTGGATTCTGGGAGTTGGCTTCCCAGGGGGTTGGCTTGATTTATATCAAGCTCTTTTCGATCACCACCTAGACATAGTCGCATTGCGCGATTTAGCAGGATACCAAAAATGCTGAGGGCAAGGAGGACTTCCAGAAAGCGCTACGACGGCGCTACAAAAAACACTGATTTAAAGAAACCGCTAGAAAAAGTAATACAATTCTATGGATAACTATTGAAAGAAGTCCAATAGCTTAAAAAAGAAACTGCTATGACCAAAAAAGAGAATCACACCAAAGAAAATATTGCAGCTACCTAATGAATCAGACAATGTTGAATTCCTCGCCTGAGGTCGAACAATCAGTAAATGGTGTAAAAAATACAACCCCACCGACCTGAGCTATCATCTTTACGGACCATGCGAATATACATAAGAATGTATCACTACAACCGACAGACAAAAAGGTATGAAAACAAAACTGGGCAACCATTCAAAATAATAGTCAGTAGGCTACCTCATACACGTCAAAGTGGAAAAATAAATAAGGGACCTAGTCAGAAAGTATTAAAAATTCTAAATGCTGAAAGCTAACTGAAAAAAAGTTATTAAAAGCGCAAACGGTGAACAGTATTGTTCAAGCCTCTATCGTTTTGAATTTCTGTGGGAATCCTGATCATCACCTAAGTTAAATTAGGCTTCCGCAATTGCAAAATTTGAACCCACCTTTAATTTTTCATACATTTTTGCTCAATAGACTTCAATCATCTGATTGCCGCCGACTTTGAGTTCCCTAATTCCTCTAAATCCATGTTGAATGGTAGTTTTACAACGTACCCGCCATCGAAGTTCCGTTTATGGCTGCGCGTGAAATGGCTTTCATAGATTGCTTTATATTCAGTTGTGGTTAAAGAAGAATACCTCCAGCAATTTAGATACATCATTTGTTTGTATAAATGCTGACAATCACTTAGGCTTACAGTTCGGATTCGGATATAACATTGAGGTGGATGAGCATATTCAATGACCTCGATGACTTATTTGAAGCATCGGTTGCGTTTTCTATATTCAGCAGCAAAAAACTATATCGAAAGTTACCAGTATATGACATGACTCCTTTACTGGGCAATTACTGACAATGTGCCCTTCTCTAAAGTAGTTATATCACACTTCAAATGGCGACTCTCCTCTCAGATGTCGCTAAACCATCCATTGGATGGTCCTTTTATTTCATGAACGAGACGCGCTGTTCTTTTATTTCATGAACGAGACCTGGAATTTTAATTAATTTCCTGATATCGTGGTTGAATAAAATTCGATAATATTGGATGTTGGATGTTGGATGTTGGATGTTGGATGTTGGATGTTGGATGCTGGATGTTGGATGTTGGATGTTGGATGTTGGATGTTCGATGTTGGATGTTGGATGTTGGATGTTGGATGTTGGATGTTGGATGTTGGATGTTGGATGTTGGATGTTGGATGTTGGATGTTGCATTAAGCAAGGGTACTTAATTGGTGTTATAATGTTCGAAGATTGCTCTTATCGACATAGTGTTGTACAAGTTGTTAAAGCATCCAACATAGTTTCCTTGTTTAAAGGAACATGGCGATCGATTAATTTTACACCAATGTCAATCACCAGTTCTCTATGATAATAAACAAGTTCAAAACGGAGGACTATTCATCCAAAACCATCAATGGTTTAGTCGAAACCTACAGAAATCGTGCTTTGGACCATATCAGAATTAATAGACGAACCAACAAATAGCACCAAGATCAACTTATCCGAAACCTATAGAGTAGCAATGGAGATTGATCAGTCTATTCAAACCAAACGGGTAAATTATATGAATAAGCCACCAAATTATCATGATCAGACACCAAAAAAGGAGCACTTCAACTATGGCGAACCCCGAAAACAACAAAGGGTCTATCGTTTGAAGACACAAGAGGAAGAAAATTATAATCAAATTATCAACGAAAATACGGATATCGAGTCAACTGAGAAGGAACCTGAAGAATTAATTTCAAAACTAAATTTTATGACTAGAGCCTCTCTAGCATACCATATCTAGAGTATAAAACGGCAAATAATGCCCAAATTCTTAATTCACACTAGAGCCAACAAAAATGTTATAAAATGTGAAATAGCTCAAAGAGAAATGCCCACTAATGTCTTATTTAAAATTAAATCAGCGGAAGGAGAGATCAAAATTAATAAAAAAATATCTGGACAATTTTTTTAATGCCTTAGTATCAACAAAATAATAGAGTTTTTCGTGCTACCTGGTTTAAATACGTTCAACGGAATAATAGGAGATGACACGCTAAAAAAACTTGGAGCAATCATCGACCGAAAAAAAGTAATATTTTAACCATAACCTCAAATATAAAAATTCCACTGATGGAGTCAAACCATGCGGTTTGGCTCTGCATGGACGCACCTTTAGAAGTATCTTTGAAGAAAAATAATTCTACCAACAAACAACATACTTAAGAAAAGCTGAAAGATAATATTGGAGCGTAAGCAGCACTAATTACACTATTGGAAAAAGTAAGTCTTGGTTTCGACCGAGAAATCGGTTGTTTTTTTACAAAGGGAAATATTTTAATTTTTTTTTGTATGTGTATGGAAATTTTATGTATTAAAATCATAAACTTAATTATTTGAATTTTAACGTTGATTTTTTTCATAAAAATTTATTGTAAATGGTTGCAAATCTAAAATGTTTAAAGTTTAATAAAAAATAAATGGCTTTTAGTGTTTTAAAAAAATAAATAACTTTTATTTAAATTTGAATCGCAACAAAAATACAAGATAATGACATTTTTCAAATGAATGAAGGGTTGTCCATAAAATTTCCTAGAGGAAATTTTATATTTTAGTACCAATGTAAAAAAAACAACAGCAAAAGTTATCTTCATTAATACAAATCGGTTGTTTTTTGTTTGCATGTGTAGGTAATAAATTTTGTGTTGAGACGCAATTTTTTTGAGAATGTATACTATCCGTGAGGTGCGATGTAAAAAAAACAACCAACTTTTTGGTGGAAACATACACTAATGCAAAATACAATAAATAGTTTGAAAATGGACTGTTCGCCCACACTACAGAAAAATCAAATTGGAAAATACATCACCAACACATGTTAATTGAAATCAAAACCAAATATGATGATCACTAAACACGCAGTTTCTAAGCGAGAGAATCCGTTATCTTTGCAATAAATCATCTTTGTTCTAACGACAAAGCTAAAACTATTAAATAAAACTAAAACACTTAAGTTATATTAAATTATCAAAGACAAACTTAAATAAGAACTTTTTAATTGTTTTGTAATACATAAATTAATTACACAAACAAAAAAAAACTAGTAAAAATGAATTAATTAAAACGAAATTATTTTCCAAGTAGTTTTTCTTTAGTTTTTCCGTTTGAAATGTTTTTTTTTTAATATCTTTTGTTACGTACGTCGTGTATTAATGTCGTAAATAATAAAAAAAAAATAAAATAAGATAATAATAGTTTTTGATGGTAATAAATTTGTGTAGTTCTGCAAAATAATTTTATAGGTTTTTTGAAAAGTTTTTTGACTTTTTTATTTATTTTATGTAATGCTGTTATCAACATCATTATGTACTATGACTTCAAAACTATTTTATCGTGTTTCAGATTATGCTGGATGTTAATTAAATTACAAAATATTGTTATACGGGTAAACTTTGATTTATTTTAGAAATTTTTTAAAGTTTTTCCACCTTACTATTTTTTAAATGGTAGAAAATAGTAAGGTAATTATCATAATAATAGTTTCTCTGAGTCATGATAGTTGAATCTGTATATTTATAAAACGATGGCTATCATAAATATTTCAATATCTACCGAAAAGCCATTGCTAGCCCATGCCGTATTAACAATCGGTATAATTTGAAGCCAGTTATATTCCCAAGAAGGTTTTCTAAATTAATCTCAAGCCATTTTACAGTTTGGACCATCTTAGTTCTCACTCTGCTTATGAAACCTGGAACACACCCATCAATATGCCAGTTATCAGTTTCTCGAGTAACTTACCTATATAGTTTCGTTTACCTCCATTCGCGCTTCCAGCGAGTGCCACTTTAATGATCCCTAGCATTCGTCTCATCCTAGTTTTTTCCATTAAAATTGTTCTGTAATTGTTCTGTAAATATTAAATTATTGAGTGATGACGAAAAACGTCGAATGCAAGAATGTTTATGCAGATCGAGTTGAAGTTTCAAACCCATTAAATGACTTCAGATACTTCAAAATTTCTTCATCACTACGCTTAGATATATTTTCAACTTTAGGGGATTTTATAAAGCCACCGCCAGAAAATGAGAAGTTTAACACACTAAAGAAGGCATTGATTGGCAGGTATAATTATTCATCGGATAATTATTTTTGTAACTGTTAATTGCAATATTGGGATATAATGTGTTATATTGCAATATTGGCCTATTATCGGTAGTTGTAAAGATGGTGATGGATCAATAAAATCGGTTCCTGAAAGGAAGTATATTTATGCTTCAAGATTTGTAAATACGGCCTCTCTTGAATCCTTAAAAAAATATCTGAGAGATAAGCCGGATTTATTAGAAAGAGATTTTGAATGCAGATTACTCGTATCAGGACATCAAGCGGCTTAATTTCGTGTCTTTCAAAATTGAAGTTAATCCTGACTTGTTCATTAAATTGTTACATCATGGGTTATGGCCTGTTGGCCTGTTCGTGAGCTTGTTAGGCGCTCAAAAAACTTTGTCCCCATACCGTTGGTTTAACTCAGTGGATGGATCCGGATTGTAATAGCAAGTTATCATGGGTTAATTCGGATGCTCGTAATATTATTACTAATACTAAAGATGGCTTTAATTTAGTTTTAAATAATGTTAATACTAACACAAATTCAAATATTTCAATTCATAGTTCTAACTTACTTCTAAACAGCAATAGTACTAACAATTTTACTGATAACCGAGCAATTGGCGGAGTGGTTAAAGCTGTGGTGTTTGGGACGGGAGATACCGGGTTCAAATCCCAACGAGGGTGGATTGCAAAAGGGATTTTTCATCACCTGATTACGATCGGTAATGACGAAGAACACAACTTTGGCCCCCCTGTTGGAGTGCAGAATCCAAGGGCCGAACCATCGTCTATGTCAGTACAGGCTGACTGGAGAAATGTAATGTGCAGACGGATTTAAAATTGAACCTGTATTCGTGCGTCCTCGATTTGGCTGGTGACAGCGTAAGGTAGGGTGCTGAAAATTAACCGCTAAAGAGTTGGGAGAGCTTCGGCCCCAAAAAAGATTGCAGGGTTCAAAAACAAAAAAAAATGAATCGATAATAATTTATAAATTTTTTTCTATAATTGTAGATTTGACGCAGGTATGCGTTTGAAATCCAAATCATTTTATCTTGGCGTATAGTGGTAATTACAACATCATATTGCTGGTTGAAACATGGCTGACAAAAGATTTCAATTCATCCTAGTTTTTTCCATCAGACTTTTGTGTTTTCCGCTGGGACCGATATAGCTTTGGTACGAATCTAAAAGGTGGTGGAGTACTAATCGCCGTTCGTAAAAATTTGTTCTGTGAACTTTTGGTATCCGCCCAAAATTTCAATTTTTAGCAGTTAAATTACAATTGGCTTCATATAATTTGGTCATATATACGTTATGTATATTCCATGTAACTCTGATCCATCATTTATTACCGAAATTTCACTAATAAGGTTTTACCTTTTTTTGGACGAGGAAACTGACTTTATAGTTTATGGTGATTTTAATTTCCCAGAGTTGTTCTGGAAGTTGGGAAGTGACAACGATAACATATTTATCCCATTCATTACTAACGACTCTTCTGCGTTGGTTTGTGATTATATGGCTAATATTAGTGCATCTCAAATAAACAATATTCCAAACAGTCGTGGTATCTTTTTGGAACTGTGTTTTTACACTAATAAACGCACGTATAAAATTGAAGCCTGTGATGATAATTCAGGCTACACGAGTATTTTCCATACACCAATGTCGATCGATTTATCGTACGAATGTTGTGACAACCTCAAGTTCACTAGAAATAACTTGGTTTTTGACTAGTCGCGCGTTGATGTCAGTTCAATGAATAAATTTTTAATTGATGTTAAATGGAGCAATGTTCTGTCAAATATCAATGTTAACCATGCAGTTCATTTTTTCAACGATCTATTGTATTCCTGTATTAAAAAGTTTGTTCCTAAAATGAAAATCGTTGTAGTGATCGTATTGTTGATATCGTTAATATTCATTTGAAATCATTAACAACACTTGGACGACCAACGGTACAGTGGGATGACTTGATTATATTTCTGATTGTTTCTAAATTAGATCAGTATACTCGCATGAAATGGGAAGACGAATGTTCAATGGATAACTTACAGACTTTAGATCAGCTACTAAAATTTCTAGAACGCCGATGTCATGCTTTAGAAAACAAAGATCAAATCAATAAACAAAGTCACCCCTCTGCTTGTACTGTAACCAAAGAGGTATACTTCTTTGGTTACAGTACAAGCAGATAATTGTGTTGTTTATGATAAGTCTGGGCATGGATTATATCGGTGTAATATTTTTCTTTAAATACCTGTCATCGAACGATCGTCTCTTGTTTCTAAATACAAGTTATGCTCCAATTGTCTAACTTCTAAACACATGACTTCATAATGTAAATCCAAGTACAAATGTCGAATATGTTTTAAAACACACCACAGCTTGTTACATAATGATGCATCAAATTCGACGAATTCAAATTCCCAAATGTCAACTTCGCAGTCAATCCAAAATATATCTTCTTCGCCATCAAATTCTTTAGAGGAACCACTACTAATTCAAGGCACTTCGTTCATAGTTAGAGGCATATCTTCGTATGTGTTTCTAATGACGGCAAGTGTAAAGATCCTGGACTATCAAAAAAAACATTATTGTGAGAAAAATTAGCTAATCGTCTAAAACTTCCATCGCAATGTTCTTCAACTCAAATTTACGGCATATCGAATTCAGTAACCGCCAGTACCATGACTATTGAATCTCGTACGAAACAATTTTCTAACCAGTTAAAGGTTCATGTTCTAAATAAAATTACTGATCCACAACCAGTACTAAATGTGGACATAAGTAATTGTAAAATACCACAAAATATTTCATTAGCAGATCCAAATTTTAATCAGCCCCAAGAAATATGCTAATTGGAGCTATATTGTGAATTATTGTCTGTTGGACAAATACAAATGGGTGAGAAATTACCAGATTTACAAAATACGGTATTGGGTTAGGTTGTCTCTGGTAATACAACTACAAATTCTAATTCTAAAGGATTTTGTAATATTATTACCACAAACCAAGAAGAGATTACGAAACTAAAAAATATTGTCAACCAATTTTAGAATCTGGAACAAATAAACACTAAAGAACCAAGTTTCACAAGCGAAGAGCAGATCCGATTCAGATCGTTTTATAGTGGCATTGCCCTTTCTTCAGTCTCCGAAACTTTTAGGTAATTCAAGACAAGGTACATTAATTCAATTTCTCAATTTAGAAAAGCGTCTGTCTAGAAATCCTGAATTAAAATCGCAGTATCGTCAGTGTATTCAAGATTATCGAGACTTAACCCACATGGTTCTGGAATCCGAAAAAAATATTTCAGAGTCTCATTATTTTCTACCACAAAAAGCCATCAAGCTTAACTACAAACCTACGCGTCGTTTTTGACGTTTCAGCTAAAACCAACTCCAACAAGTCATTAAATGAATTACTTATGGTTGGACCTGTAATTCAATCTGATTTGGTTACAATTTTATTAAGATTTAGACGTTGAAAAATTGCCTTTAGCGCTGACATCAGTAAAATGTACCGGTAAATAAATATTTGTCAGAAAGATTCTCATTATCAATACATCTTCTGGAGAGACAATCCCGAAGATGAACTTCAAATTTACCGTATAACTACGGTTACTTACGGTACTGCATCAGCGCCGTATTTAGCCACGCGTTGTTTGCTCTAGCTCTGCACTGAAAAAGCAAATTCCTATCCTCTAGGAAGCATGGTCGTACTGGACTTAAAAAAATGGTGTTCAAATTCAGAAGAATTGTTATCCATCTATAAAGAAAGCTTTCACGTTCTTACCAACGAAAATGTTATCAAAACCCTGGGTATGTTTTAGCAACCTGAAAAGGCTTATTTTTGCTATATGGACAAACTAGCACCGAATCCAAAAAGAATTACCAAGCGTTTAGTGCTCTCCGAAACAGCCAGTATTTTCGATCCTCTTGGATTAATCGGTCCTGTAAATGTACTTGCAAAAATATTAATTCAGCATCTTTGGAAATTAAAGCAAGACTAGGATGAAGCATTGCCTCAATCAAATGGATTAATTTTAGAAGCCAACTTCCTGGTTTGAATGAGTTCCGCGTAAAACGATTCGTTGAAACTTACGTTTTCACCACCGATATACAACTTCATGGTTTCGGAGATTCCAGTGAGGTGGCCTATGGGGCTGCGATATATATACGATGTGTCAACCATAACAATATCACAACTACGTTCATACAAATTTATTATGGTGCACCTTTACCAAACACTTGTCTACTAGTCGACTTGCAGAAGACAAATCATTGACTTAGCCTATGAACGCTATGTTAACTATGAACGCTATGACAGTTTTCGTCTACACTCCCACACCAAAACATTTGATGGTTGAGAACGTATATATGGGCAATTATTAAAGGAATTTTCGACACTTACAAAATCTCTAAATTACAACGCCCTGTATAAAAAACTACGTCGGCTGGATCTAACTAAACGTAAGGCAGCGCCCAACAAATCTCAGCAAATGGTCGAATTAGCCATATTCAAACTGCCGTCTTCTCCGGTTTCCTCTTTAAGCCACATGTAATTATAAAGAGAGACAACACAGATTTGCGTTCATGTGGAGCGATAACCGTCATCAACCGAATACGTACCTAAAACGGCAATTACGCTTACAATGGTTGAATTTCTACAACCAATTCACGCGCAATTGGCAGCATAGTCATAATACCAACTATACAGAAAAACATGTCTACTGACCAGATCATGTAAGGAAGCATTCATCACAGTCAAAAACGTGCTTGCTAATGCAACTTTAATGGAACATCCCATTGACAATACACTTTTCAACATCACATGTGGTGCATCAAACATTACCGTATAGCAGCAGTGTTTCAACAATTTAATAAAGATAGTTGGGAACGATTAGCGTTCTTTAAAAAAAAAACTTACAATAAGCGAAGTCAAGTATTCCACCTTGGACAAAGAACTGCTGGCTATATGCTTTTAGTCATTAATTTTAATATTTCGTGCAAGGAGGAATTTTCACACTCTTCAAAGACCATAAATCAATTATGCGATACACCCAGAAACCGAACGCACCCCACGATAGACTTGCCATTTGGATTTTATATTCCATAGTTTATGACATACGACATATTTCAGGTATGCAAAATGTAGCCGCAGATACCTTGTCGCAATCATGTGACTCGCAAACTACCTCAATAAATAAAATCCTTGAACTGCGCACAAAATATCATAGTTACAACATTCGGACGATGAACTAAAAACGGACCAATTACAAACTTAAACTTGTAAATTTCTCTGGTGATAAATTGGAAAATTCATGATGGTATTCATCGTGCATACATTCCCTAAACATTACGTCGTATAGTTTTTGATTCATTACATTTCACATCCAGGAATTGGCGCATCGCGAAAAATTTTCGATCCACGTTATGTTTGGCCTAATTTCAATCTTAATATGAAATTTTGGGTATCAAAATGTTTTTAATGCCAGAAAGCAAAAATAATTCAACATTACAAATTTCCAACATAATAAGCTTTAGGAAAAACTCTTATCTTTACCCATGCTCTTTGCATCATATTCATCTCCGTATTTCAAGGCCATGTGCTTTACCAGATTTCGTTAACTTTATTGTGTCCGGTTCATCATTGCTAAATATTTCTGCGTTCCCAAGTTCTTGACGTAACAAATCTGTGTGCTCATACTTCTCTGTGCGCTTCTGTCATTTTGTCACAGTGTAATTATGAAGCAGCGTACCCAATAAACAGTTTGTGGTATCCTCTTAATATTATTTGTTAAGGCTTTTTCTATTTATTAAGGTGATCAGGATTTCAGCAGTTTTAAGTCTTTTTGTGCTGAATTTATACACAAAGCTTCACAACGCTCTCTAGGGCACTTCTCCTTAATAATTTGGTTCATTCTATTCACATCGCTGAGTATTCGCGGCGTACTTCATAGCTGCATTTCTTTTGCAGTATTATTTAAGGGTCCTTCTTTTTTGAAATATTTTGCACACCGTTGGCACATTTGCTCTTTAGGTGCTTAACTAATTTGTCCACCAAGGTATAAAATCGTGATATAATTTGTCTTTTTATTTTGTCTTCCACTATATGTCAACATCCTCTTTGGACCATAAATTGCCAAATTCTAACAAGCTTATGAACATTTCTTAATTAGCACTTTTTACACATATCGGAAAACCTTGTCAAAACAATGACCCTCCATTGTTTTTATGTGCGCTTTAAGAATTTCATGATAGGATTATTGCCCGGTGGCTACTTGAAACCCAGTCTTCTTTTAATGAATAATCGATTACTTTTATCAACAACCCATCCCTTATAAGTGTTATATCAATATTTAATTCACTATTGTGGCAATAGGTGCCTGGCTGGCAAACTTTATTTAGAACAAGAAAGTCGCTTCTTGCTACAAACTCTTTCACGAAGATCCCTTGACCCCTTATTATGCCAATCGTTAGGAATTAGCAAGTCACCAATTATGATAAAAGGAGGGTTGTTGGAGCAATGGAGCCCTCCACGGTTTTATCAAGCCTATTCATATAGTCTACTGGTGCATCAGAGTACTGGAAGTAGATACTGATTAGAAAAACCCAGAGCAGACCTTACTTCACCAAAGAGCTGGCTGCTGGTGCGCGGGTGGAATTGTCCAATGCTTGTTGGAACAGATATCTCGTCACAAGAATTACATCGGATATAGTACCATATTACGTTACACGCTTTAATTTCAATGTTCCCATGGGCTTTAAGCTGGGTCATCACGCCAATATATATATTGATCATAGTCTTGCACTCCAACTTGTCTATAGAATTGAAAAATTTCAGCACTGATCACGTAGGTGTTACACTTGCAAATGACAAAGAATCGGGCTTGAACATACAGTGATGCGGCAAATAATACTTGTTGTTCCAGAATTTTGGTTCCAGAACTTGCTTCATATGGTTGAGAGCTCGATATTTTTACATTAATTGACGTTACATTTCACGTAAATCTGGATGTCTCCAAATTGTTAAATGAGCTTGAAGCGCTGTGCATTTTTCCTAAGATCACTCAGCCAAGTTCTGTATTTTGTATATTTAACTGGAAGATGATTTGCCAATTTAATGAGCAGGTCAATCTACTATGTGCGGACTATCAAAGTCCAGATTAGCTAACTAAAGATATGCAGGAATTTTGGTATCAGACCTACAGATTGGCACGCTTGGCTGATATTCAGTACGTTTAAAAAAAATCTAATAATTTGTGTTTACTGAAAAATAGCAAGTCCGAGATTTGACGAGAACTGTTGTAAGAACGAGAACGTGGAAGTTGTTTAACTGCAGTGCACCTCTAAATAGAGACTTAACCACTGCTTTGTGACAACACGGGAGTTGTGAGTTTAAATATTTTTTTTGACAATGGGATCCGCTTTATTGGAACTAACTCTGAGCTAAATTATTTAATCTCTCTTAATTACGAACTTCGTTTTCTTCAAGCAGTGGTGAAGTTAGCAAAATAACTTCTGAGAAGAGTCATCGCAAACAAAAACTGATAGAAGTAACATTAAATTCGCGGTCATTAACTCCTAATTCATCTAGTCGAAATAACTTCATAGCATTAAACCGGGATTTTTTTTATCATTCCATTGCTCCAAATGGCCTTTACTGGTATGGACGGCAGTTTAGCCCATGTATTATGCTCTCAAACAAGGAGCCAAAGATGTACTCATCGCCATCACCGTTCGCAATCAAGTAGTGAAAAATTCCTTTTATATCATCCCTCCTCCGTTGGGATTCGAACCAGGTACCTCCCGACATCATTAACATCATTTTTTATTCGAAACTGAATTGCATACCCTTTACTGGTGGCCAAGGAGTTAGGCCTTTTCTACGAAATGTTTGTTACCGTAATATGTGTCTCCCTCAGAATCAACAGAGCTGACATTTTACTGTTACTGCGTTTTGTAATTGATTTTTGAAGTTTTCTTCTTCTAGCCGTTGGTAAAATTGTACATTATACTTATTTCATTGTGTTTATGCTGCTGAGCCTCCTGCGGCACAAACTGTTATGAGAAAACCACTCTGTATAAAAAGAGATACATCTGGAATTAAACATCACACATCTCTTAAATTCATTGATTGCAAGAGACATATGGTCTCCCCCTGGTTTCGGCCCGAAATACTTTTCCAATGGATTATCACCGCTAGAGAAAAGAATTCGTTCTTTAGTTATTAGTCACATCACTTTTTCTGCTCAGAACTAGTGACTTATCGAACGATTATTGGCAAAAGGTTATTTTATGAAAATTTTACACTGTAAAACAATTGCCACACAAAAAGTTTAAAACAAATGCCAACATTATTTTCAAACTATTCACACCATGAATTCCAACACCATGGCAACCCCAAATTTTTTTTATTATTTCACCACTTTAAACATGTCAAATTGACAAGTGAATTATTTTTCAAATTGTTAACCACTTTGTTCCCTACCAATACAAAAAGGACTACATAAATTGAGACAATATGATTTTCTGTTTCCAAATTTACTTCCTTTGAAATGTGACACAAAGTAATTTTTTGACAGATTTTCAAATGCCGTTATGTATGTACATATATAGTTTGATTTGATTTATGTGCCTATACAATAAAAAAAATTGTTTTTTCCGGATTTCGTATAGCCTATGAAAAATTAATTCATAAACCAAATCAGAAATGTGATAGGTTGCCCAAAAGGCAACCGGCTATAATAATTAAAACAAATATTTTTTGACACATTTTTGTTATTTTTTTCGTAATTTAAAATTTATACAGATACATATCCTTAAATAAGATAAGATTTTTTATTTATAACTTTTTTTTTTTTCGAAATACCAAAGAATAATGACAAGTCGGAAAAACAACGAAGAAAACCATTTATTTTGTTATTTAAAAATATTTTTTTTATATATAATTTTCCGCGTACACTTTTTCTTCTTCGTCCTCGTTGTCTTCATCATCATCGTTGTCGTACAGTAAGTATCCTAAAGGCCAATTCGCGTTAATTGTTAATTCATGATTAATTCAAAAAACAAAAAAAAAATTAAAATGCCACTTTCATCGGTCCAATTTTTTGTTTTTGTTATTTCCAACGAATAGTCCTTTTTTTTACTTATTTGTTGTTGCTTTTATTATTCAGTCATCTTAAGGAACAAACAAAAGTAAAACAAAATCGAAAGAGCTTAGTCCGATTTTTTTTTGTTTGTTTGTTTTGTTTTTGTTTCTTAAGTAAAGAAACAAAAAAAATATACAATGTAGATTTTCATTTTTTTTTTTCTGTTTTGTTTTTCCTATGCCGGTCGAACATGTAAGAAATGTATCTTTCCTACATACAAAGTACATATACACAATCTTTTAATTAGATGGAGTGAGCATTTTTTTTTTTTTTGACATTAAAATGTGGTATGAATTAGAAGGTTATTTCCACCAAAATCATAATAAAAAAAATAAATTTTCAAGTAGTGCGCGGTAGTGTAAATTTGCTATGTCACAAAAAAGAAAACGAAAAAGAAAAGCATTGAATCTACTAATTGAGTATGAGTTAATAATAAGACAACGTTAAAAAAAAAGACTATAAGTTGAAAGTCGTCGGGAACAAAAAAAAAATGTAGCAAATGTACCAGGGGGTGTCAAAAAGTTGCTTTAGAGAATTTTTAAATAGCTTAACGAAGCTTAAATAATTAATATATTTTTTTTTACTAGAGATGCCATCAGAAATAATCAAGATTGTGTTTTATGAAATTTTTATGAACTAAATAATAAAAATACATAAATTTGACTTCTTGTTTAGATAAAGAAAACGGTGACAAACATAAGGACATGATAATTATAGACTTTGGAATTATTACAAAATGAGTCTTTTGTATTTTATATAAGGAACACTTCAAAAATGTATGGAAATCTTTCATAGGTTACTAATTTTCTGATAAATAAATTGTTGGTAGCTGCTAACATGTGGAAGTTGCAATTACATGAATAATCTTACATGAATTCACCACGAAAGGGCTGGTTTCTTACCTGGCCATTAACATAACATGCTACAAAAAGAATATTTCGATCAAAAAACCATCTAACGGCAATGAATAATCAACAAAACGGAATAAATACTCTAGGTGTTACACCAACTATCCAGTTGGCTAATCCACTCTTCCATGAGGCTGACTCAATGGATCTTGGGGAGAGCCAACAATCATTAAACCAACGAGATAGCTGCAAACAAGAGCAAGCAAAACCACAACAAAAGATTGAATCGAAATTTAAGACTTCGCTGCCATCTGGTTAGCATAACAAAGGATGCTAGTATACAATCGATTATAAGATCATTAACCAACAAAGAGTGATGTAACTAAACAGTAATGTGTGGAAAAATAATCCAACTGGATTCTGATACTTCTAAAACTCTACAAAGCTCAATGAGGAAGGTGAAGTATAGTTTACATAAACGAAGATACAAATGAAAGTGTAATTAAGATTATGAGAATAATTCAGTTAAAAAAGGTGGATTCCACTCTTCATGCTCACATTTAATAAAAAGAAGAAAGTTCAAAATATCTGTATCACAAACGCTATTTTAGCTTTTTAATAAGGTTAAAATAGAACCACTTAAAAAAAACACGAGGAAATAATACCTCAATACATTGTTTAGGATGGGAGCCTATTATAGATACGTGATATGTGTTGAGAAAAACAATGCCAGAGAGATCAAAGCAGCTTACAGAAACCACCCTGAAAAATGTATAAACTGTAAAGGTTATAAACTCTATATAGGATGTGAATTGTTATCAAGATATGTGAGTCGATATCAAGCTTTCACTGAGTACAGTCGCAAATAAACTAGAAATTAAAAATAAAAAGGAAGAAATCCTTTTATTTTTCAACTGTTTAAAAAATTTCTTAAGGAAAAAAAAATGTCTAGAATTTATAAAACTTTTTTGCATTAAGAAATAATTTATAATAATTTGTGTGGCCATTGTCAATCTCCCTCCTTGACGGGGACCTAACTGTTCTTATTTAATTTGAAAAGAATTGGAAACCTATGCCACCAATAAACGAAATTTAAGTGTATATAATGTTGATGGTGCCCTAATAAAAGGGGCCACCTTATATTTTATTGAACATTTTCCAGAAAAAATTTGTATATCAAAATTTAAATTTAAAATTCAAGTGACAATTTGATTTGGGGCCCTGTGTCACCAAATTTGAATCTTTATTAACAAGATTGTGTATATAGTGTTAGTAGTACCCCAAAATAATGAACCACCTTATTTTATTGAATATTTTAAAATTCCATATATAAATTCCATAAAAATTACATTTTTAAATTAAAAATTTTTTCTTTTTCAAAATACCCTATAAAAAAAGCGGTGGCAGATCAGTTCCCACTAGTTTCTATGTAAGAAACATAATATGGTGGAAGGTGACGATATTTGGGAGAAGAAAGCATTGAAGCAACATCAGATATAGTACTAGAACCACCTCGTAAACATTCGGCTACAAACCAAAATTTTTCAGGTGAGATTTCTGATCTAAAAAATATAATTAAAAATTTAAATAACGAAATTAAATCTTTATAAAAGCAATTAGAGGTATTAAAGCCTAGTACAAAATTGTCAATTGAACCCAATTTCGAGTCAATGAATAAATTTGGACCCCTCATTCACGATCCAGAAGAAGATGACCTCAATTTTATTATCCTACCTCTTTCCCAAACTAACACCATTGTAAACAATAATTCAAATTCGGACAGTGATTTTGAAGTTGTCAAACAAAAAGTACGCGCCAAAAATACAAGTATGAGTGAAATTCGGAATAAACAGTCGAAATTGAATAACATGAAAATAACTAATGAAAAAATACTAACAAAAATAATAACGTGTCAAAGTCTAAACAAGTCAAACGACATCATTAAATGCAAAATTTGCCAACGTTTGGGACATACGGCAACAAATTGTAGACATGATTTTAGAACCGGGCTTATGCAAAGTGGATCAAGAGGCATCGAAGGATATAATCTATTGCACTAACTGTAATAAAAATGGTCACTCAGCATCGTACAAAGGTTGTCTCATTTATCAAGCGATGATGAAATGGCTAAAGCAAAAAACTGAAGAGAGAAAACAACAAGCAGCACCAGCACCACCTAAGATGTTCACGTCGATACCACTGAACAAGGAAAATGGCACGTATGCCGAGAGAGCAAGAGGAGGTCCAACATACAATACGATGCAACGATAAATCAACTTACTTCAAGAATGAACGGAATGGCGCGCATAATCCAACAGTAAAGCGAACCAATCGCACAATTTCTCTAAATTATTGCCTCGTGGTAAATTCAAAATTATCGCTCTAAATGCTAATTCGATTATAAGCATTCAGAGGAGATTAAATTTACACAGCATATCGAAAAACATACACGAAGAAATCCATCGCTTGGTAAACCAGAGCACGCGGAGCAGATGAACGAAATTGTCGAACCAATTAAACGAACACGGCGAGAAGATAAAATGGCGAGACAAACTAAAACAAAATTTTCGAATACAAAGCAAGCTGAGGCACCCGAACAACCATCAGACGATCCAAATTACTTCATTAGATGCGAATATTTGGCAAACATTTTAAGTAAAGCAAATAATAAAAAATCTTTCAGCCCTGATCTAATACCAAACATAATTCTAAAACATCTTCCAAATTCGATCATCACCAAAATTTGTATAATAACAACTTTTTGAACAATAAAACTTTTCCAAATTGTTGGAAATTGGCAAAAATATTTCCTATACTTAAAAAAAATTAAAAATTCAACAGATCCGAAAAATTATCGACCAATCAGTCTGCTATCAAATTTGAGCAAAATTTACGAAATCATAATAAACGACAAAATTTTAGAGCATGTAAACAAAAACGTGATTATACCCGGCAACAATTTGGTTTCCGGCAAGGACATGGCTCAGTGCATGCAATGACAAAATTAGTTTCGGACGTTTGTCACAATTCACGCTTTAAACATTCCCCTGGAGCAGTAATAATCGACATTAAAAAAGCTTTCGAATCAATTTGGCTAGTCGGATTAATAGCAAAATTAAAACAATTAAATTTTAACGACAACCTTAGCTAAATTATCTATGAATTAACACTCAATCGACTAAAATATTCAAAATTCTAAATGGTGTGCAACAAGGCTCCTTAACAGCTCCAATTCGGAACATACCCAAGTTTGCGCATATGCTGACGATATTGTAATATTCAGCAGTAAATATTTGGTTAGCGATATACAAAATCATTTACAAAAAGCGTTGGATTACGTCCAAGACTACCTGCAGACATGGCGAATCGAAATAAATGTTACAAAGTGCTAGACAATACTATTTCGCAGCCCATTGAGAAACGCAAACCGAGATCTAAAACGTAATTGGAAGAAGCTTAAAGTAACCGTATATCAACAGCCAATGGCACTGAAGGAGTCAGTAAAGTATCTGGGTATAAACATCGATAATATGTGTTACATGGTGGAGCAAACATCTATACAATAGGAAAAGGCGAGGAAAGTATTTATGGGAGTGAGGCGATTTTTCTATAATAAACATATTGGCGAAAAAGTAAAGACAATTGGATACAAGACGTTCATTCGTCCCATCATCACATACGGATGTGAAGTATGGTACAACCAGGTACCAAGCTAAATAAAGGAAATGCGCGTATTCAAACGTAAATGTATCAGACACTACCGAAAAAAATATCGTAAAGTAGAAACCGGTTACGTACACTATATTTCGAATCAAACATACTACGACAACTTTGAAGCTGACAGATTAGATATTAATGTGATAAATTTGTCGCAAAATCATATACGACGAGCATGTCTAAACAATAAAAACTCTATGATAGACGGACCTTACCACATCGACAATCAAATAGTGGAGCTTTACTTGAGCTAGGGCATGGTCCCCCGCCCAAATCTTTTCACGCACCTCGACCGAAGAGGATTCAAACAAAATAAGCAAGGAATGCCACTAATCTACCATATTACAACGACGGCCAAATGAAAAGTGGTTCAAGATCACTAAATTCCAAAACCCTGATGAACATATAAGATACAACACCAGTATCAAACACCTGGTGGAATTTGTCCTTGTGTGGATTTGTATTCATAATATTTTCCATTAGTGAGAGCCTTTGTTTTGACCCTATGAAGATAAAGCCATTGCCGGAGTAGAGATTTGATGATTTTTCTCTACGTGCTATACTAGTTGACAGAATCATGCTATGAATGCTTCCGTTAGGTAAGCTACTTAAAATTTGAAGTAAGCTATGCTCCAGTTTTCTACTCGTTTTTGATGTTACCAAATGAGTTGAATATGCACCAGATACTTTTTTTACGTTGAATGTAGAACACGGCAGTGAACGCCATTTTACTTGCATCTGAGACACAGTGGAGTTCTAATCCTTCTAAGCTGCCACTAACTAAAACTTAGTTACTAATACTAGTCAGCAGCAAGTACTCATCTCGCCCTCTATCTCACTTGTTGATGTTTCTAGAGGATCCTACATTCTAAATTTTTCTGACAACATGGTACGTTTTGTTGTTTCAATTTGCTTCATTAACGTCGTATTGAAAAATAACGTGTCTCTCTTCGTACTACAATAAATTCCAAGAACACTCGTAATAGTTTCATCATCCTAAATTACTGCAATGTTTCTGGCCTCTTAAGAAAAACCTTCTTATTATTTGAATGCCAGCCACTTCCGTCAATTTAATCCGGCTTTACTAATCATAGTTGTTAAGTTTTTATGCTTATTCCCACATGAAAATTGCTGGTAATTATGTTTGCAATTTCTGGGTAATCAACTCTAGCTACTTTCATTTAAAAAAAAGTTAAATAAAATTTCAAATCAGTCCGTCCAAGTTGGCCCTGTACTTTTTTTTTAAAATCTCACTGCTTTTGCAGTGAGCAAGTATCTACAAATTACAAAACGACAGTCACTAATGTGAAGTGCATACCTGTGATTAAAGAAGACAAAAAAAAACATAATTTATCAAAAATTCACTAAAACATTTGATAATGAACAATTCAACCGGTAAAGTTTGTACAACGATCGACTATATAGTCAAAGTCTTATTCAGTAAAACATTTAAAAATTATTTTTTCAGTTTCGATCCAAATGTTGAATCAGCATCTCAAAGTTAAAACAAAAAACAATTAAATTAAATAAAATATATGACAGTGTCAGAGATAACCGTTATATTTGAATATGTGCTAAATAAAACAAATGTTTTAAATAACTGGTAAAATCAGGTCAATGAAAACAAAAACGTATTTAATTCAAATGTTTATTTAAGTCATTTTAAATTTAATTTTGTTTGAATGGTTTTAAAACACTCACAATACCATAACGTCATATGTTATTTGCGCTTTACCACGGTAATTCTCACAACTTAGTCGTGCTCCTTTTTTATGTAGTGGGCATATGAGTATAGTTTTCCAATCTTGTGGTGGCGCTTTTTGGTCGAAGATTGCGACAATTAGATCGAAAAACTGAGTAGCAAGAGTGGCTCTTCGGGTTTAACGAGCTTCTATAGCGAATTTAATAAAGACTTAAGGTCTCTTTAACATTTCGATGGCTGCTTGTATCATGTTTTCTGTGTAGTGTGGCATGAAATTCTAATCACCCGACGGTGCAAGGGCTCTGATCGGAGTTACATCATCATTTCTAATTAGAATAGGTTTTAAAAGTAGGACTGCTATACAGAAAGACCATCAGATTAATTAGTTCAAACTCACTTCACATCTCTGATGGCGATGGATCTAGAATGCGGCACTGGTTATCGTATCAATATGGCACTGGTCATCGTATAAATATTTTCGAAGTGGTCGTCTTTCTATGGTCATTTTAATCGTTTTCTACAGTTGCAAAAGGGCAGACTATAATATATGCAACTACTCCTGAATAATGACTGGATCATCAAAAAAAGGCTTGCCATTCTAGATGTTTAAATAAATTGACATTTCAGTGTAAGGTCTTTCTAGCTTGTCTATTAAAGGATGATGACAGTTGGCACATATATTTAAAAATGATAAGACTATGAATGCTGTCCATGCCAGCACCTCTAAAAGATTCAATCTCAGTAATACTGGAGGAGTTTTTCTTTGAGATTATGATATGATCGATTTGATTTGGAGTTCGTCTATCATTCGATCTCAACATTAATTTGTGAATTCTTTTATAATGTAAGGTGCTTGAGATGACTAGTTTATACATAAAAGCAAGCAACGGTGCAGCGGTGCAACAGTGCAAAATATGTTATGGTTATTCACTTGCTGCACAGGCAATGTAGTTACATTTTTAGTGCTAAAACCTTTCTACACATGTTTATGCGAGCTGCTAGTTTCAAGACCAACCCCCACTTCAGAAGCCCTTAACATATAGATGAGACTCTGAAGATTTAAAGCTTCTATTAGTCTGGAGATCAGACATTACATACGTTTTATTTTACTTGCCGTTTACTTGTCATTTTACTTGGAAAATATTGGCAATCAGAATTTTCGTAAAACACGGAGCCATTCATTTTCCTCTGAGACCGATATTTCCAAACCATTTTTTCCATACATGCAATTTAGCTTGCAATATTACATTAATTATATCATACAACAATTACCGGAGGCTACATTGAGGACATAATTCATGCAGTTGATCATGAACTAAATTTTACCACATAACTTATTTCGGTATTAGTATCTGATTAGTATCTGATCCGGGGTGCTGTATCTGATAAAAAGATTATCTGTTTTCATGGGACTAACGTTATTAACTAAAATCTATCATTATTAAGTGTCAGTTACTTTTCTTGTGGTAAACGGGTTTATGTACGATTTTTTTTACTTGAAATTTAAAAAAATTCAATCACTTTTAATGTTTGGTAGGTTAGGTTAGGTTAGGTTAGGTTAGGTTAGGTTGGGTTAGGTTAGGTTAGGTTAGGTTAGGTTAGGTTAGGTTAGGTTAGGTTAGGTTAGGTTAGGTTAGATTAAGTTAGGTTAGGTTAGGTTAGGTTAGGTTAGGTTAGGTTAGGTTAGGTTAGGTTAGGTTAGGTTAGGTTAGGTTAGGTTAGGTTAGGTTAGGTTAGGTTAGGTTAGGTTAGGTTAGGTTAGGTTAGGTTAGGTTAGGTTAGGTTAGGTTAGGTTAGGTTAGGTTAGGTTAGGTTAGGTTAGGTTAGGTTAGGTTAGGTTAGGTTAGGTTAGGTTAGGTTAGGTTAGGTTAGGTTAGGTTAGGTTAGGTTAGGTTAGGTTAGGTTAGGTTAGGTTAGGTTAGGTTAGGTTAGGTTAGGTTAGGTTAGGTTAGGTTAGGTTAGGTTAGGTTAGGTTAGGTTAGGTTAGGTTATGTTAGGTTAGGTTAGGTTAGGTTAGGTTAGGTTAGGTTAGGTTAGGTTAGGTTAGGTTAGGTTAGGTTAGGTTAGATTAAGTTAGGTTAGGTTAGGTTAGGTTAGGTTAGGTTAGGTTAGGTTAGGTTAGGTTAGGTTAGGTTAGGTTAGGTTAGGTTAGGTTAGGTTAGGTTAGGTTAGGTAAGGTTAGGTTAGGTTAGGTTACGTTAAGGCGGCCGTCCTAAAAAAAACGTGGCACAGACACAATTGGTTCGTAGTCTTACCACAACAGTTTTTTTTCCCCTCAATACCTACAGGAACCAATTCGAGCTTCTAACGAAGCAGTTGATATCCTTAACACTCATCTTATACTGAGGTCCGGCAGATTACACAGGAGGCGACCTCCCAGAAACTTTAGCGTGTACCGAGCCCCAGAAACTTTAGCTGAAATAAGTGCGGAGCAAATGTACTATAGTCTCCTCCTCATCCCTACAACTTCTACAGTAATCATGAGAGGAAAAACCTAGTCCACTCGCATTCTTACCAATGAAACAATGTCCGCAGTAATGACACCCACAATTATGCTAAGATTGCGCAAGATAAGAGACAGTTCTGGGCTTCTTCCAATGTAACAACCCCTGATTGTAAGCAATTGTAAAAGCAGCCTGACTATTCGTAAAAATGCGTATATATCACTTACAGGGGGATTTTCCTATTCAGTAGATGAGTGAATAGATGACTGTCCCAACTTAGTACTACAGGTTCAAAGAGAAGTAGATTAAAGCCTAATCTCTGTACACGCAGCCATTTGTTTAGCTAAGATATCAAGAGAGATTAGATAAACGAGAATCTCTATTGCCTGAGTTGAAGTGGTCCTGAGTGCACCACTAATACACAGTTTGACAGTTCTTTCATCACCAGCTATTGGTTTACCATTGTACTTTGAGCTGGCCACCAAACTGTAACTCCTTACAGCCAATATACGATTCGAGGGATTAGTCCTCATTCTTTCCCAATGGCATTCTTACAAGAGTACAGCGCTATCAAAGATTTCTTTAACCTTTCCAAAATATTAGATTTCCAGAATAATTTTCTGTTCACAATAAGACCCAAGAATTTCGCTTTATCTGTGATATTTAAACCAACCGATGGCAACACCAGTTACATAACCGACCACCTTAAGGCCCACTTTTTCTAGGTTTAGTGACCGGTCATTTATGACCAATTTTCGGACGGACGCCTAACCAAGATTAGCCAAAATGATCTTACCCCTGAGCATTCGATCAGCTCAACATCCAAGTGACACAACCTGCCCAAAATCTGAAAGTGGCTGCGTGATCTATATAACAGAAGGTCATCAAATAATTCATTACATACAAGCAATTTTTTAATTGTGCCTCAGAGGGAATGCAGTGCAGTTTCCACTGATTTTTCATTGCAGTATGCATGCTGAGGTGCTACTAACTTTACCGTCTTGATTGAGCCTTTAATATAAGCTTCTATCTGTCTCTATAGAGTGTTCAAGAAGTACGAAGTTAAGCTAATGAGCCTAAGGTCTTTTGGATCCCAATGAGAGCGTTTTTCCGCCTTAGGTATAAAAATGACCAGTACCTCTTTTAAAAATCACCTCAAGCCAGCGAATCATTAAGTCACTAGTCTGTTGGATGTCGACAGGAATAATGCCATCCGGACCTGCTGACCTAAAACGTTTAAAACTGGTTAGTGACAACAAATTGTTCCTCCTTTTGACAATTTTTCCAGCAAAACCAGTAGCCTTATAGATTTTAGGCAGAGCAGTCAGAGATTTGAAACATCTCAGAAAATGAGTTTCTAGAAGCAGCTTCAGAGATTTTGCCTCCGTTGTAGTCTAGATACTATCCGATCGTTAGAGCGTTGTAGATAACTTGGAATAAAAGGACAGATAGATAGAATATTATGTAGCCTAGCTGCTTTAGAGGACTTCTTTATGATATCACAGAATAGTCTCTAAACTTTGCTTTTGGCACTTCTTAAATCGTATTTATATGATTTAAGGACTTCCTTATAAGAGCCCCAGTCCACGCCTGCCTTTGTTCTCCGCAATTTTGAAGAGCTTTTTGCATTTGAGCCGCGTTAATTGTAGCTCCATTGACCACCATGGCTGACGAGGATTGCCCTTAGGATTACTAATAGGACACAAGCTGAAAAGAAGTGTTTTTAGGACACTTCCCAATTTACTAATTTATTCGACATGAAGTTTGAAACAAGGGTAATATCCCAAATTTCCTGCTGCTAATTTGCAGATGCTAGTTATAAAAGTAGGCTTACAGCCTATATTACATATATAAAGGTTAGTTCTTAGAATGTAATCAAGGAGTGACTCACCTCTTTCGTTTGTATCGGTGCTTCCCTAGATCGTTTGGTGTGAATTTTCATCGCAACCTATGACCTATACATTTATATTTAACAGCTCTAAGTCCAAGAACCCAATCCTCATTGATCCGTGGTTCTGGAACCAAGACAATATTAATGTCATCTTTTATTACTTTGAGCATAAGATCATCTGACGCTGCTTTATAGTGGTATAGATTGATTTGCAATAGTTTAAGCATCTTGCTGCTTAAATATCAACCTCCACAGCGTTGATGTCGGATTTTTCTTAATTCAAAGCCCCAAAGAGATTACAGAGTTCATCAATTGATCCAGTTAACTCGCTTATAAGAATTAAATCATTTGTAATTACAGTTTGAGGCTGCTTGTCTAAAGGACACACATCCTCAGACGAGTTCTGTGAAAAGAGGAAGGACCCCAACTCATTTTGGTGCCCCTAACATAGTAGCCTCACCCTTTTTATATAATTTTAGCGTTACTGTGCCAAAACCATAGTTAATTAAGCCTAATACTGCCATAACTTAATACTGCCAATGGTTCTTTATTTATGATGATTATAGCCGATGGTATAATTATTTTAGCCTCTACCATCCTGGCTATTTTTCAGTTGTTGGTCGGCAACTGAGGATTGCTAATCATAATCAGCCATGCACAAGCTCTTGACTTGCAAGGGATATCCTAGCTTCACCTAGGCTACTGATCGCCTTCTTTTACAAGTACAGAGACCTTTAGTTAGCACAAACTTGACAGCAATCCCAACGTTCTCTCGAATAATTTTCAGGAAGAAGGAGGCCTTTTTCATCTTCCTCCAATTAGCGGAAGTGATGCTACCATCTTCCTTCGCTCCGTCTATTACAGATTCAACCAGTAGATCCTTGAGAATGTTACTAAACGACCTAGTTGCTGTTCCCTGTAACTATAACTTCTTTGCGGCCTTTGGAGAGTCATTCGTTGATCTCTGCCTTTTGGACAGGGAGCTCTCGAATGAACCTTATGGTTAAGGTTCTAAGGTTTTAGTAGTCCACTCTAGTGTGGGTCTGTCCTTATCCGTCCTTTCCACAAACGGAATCGTTTCTAGCCTTTTTAAGGCTTTCCATGCTTTCCTTTTAGCATATGTCCTCTTTCCTAACCTTGGTGAGAGAAGGCCTACACACCTGATTCTCTTTTTTTTGAATTATCAGCTTTTTAAGAGCCGAAATCTTCATTATTATTTTTTGAATCCATTTATGTCCCACGACTAGCGGAAAAAAGAATATCCATCCTTGCAGAGATCCGTAATGCAAGGATAAGGACAACTATCTCTAGAGGTCACCTGGTATCCAGAGGCTCCGTTCGAGACTAGCCTATTTGATGAGGCAATTGGCGGAATCTGCATTGTTGCAACAATGGAGAATGAGTCATAACTAGTTGCTATCATAAGCCATTGCCTACCCTATTGAGTCACTACCACACCACCCCAAATGTTTGGCAACTATTTGGCATTCATTATACATTTTTTCACTATCAAGCATTTCATTCGGAAAACTAGAATTTTATTTTTTTATTAATTGAAAGTTCCACGAGCCGTACAACCTCAATTTTTCGTTCTTAATCGTAAGCCTGATCCTGGTTTATGCACACGAAAAGTTTGAATAGTTATTTGTGGTGAATATATACAAGCGTAATAATACCGTAATAACATAGTATACTTATGTAAAGCTTTGTGAAAGTCATTGAAGTCATAAGCGTCCGGTGTTAGAGATTCGCGATGTGACAAGTTTCGGTGTGAAGGGCCGATGGTGAAAGTTAAGGGTCAAGCAAATAAGGACTATGAATATTGTGGCTTTTACGTGTTTTTCCTGTAGATGTCTTTTAATAGAGCTGTATAGATGGTCATTAACATGATGACAGAGCCGTGAAGTGGTTATTTGTGTTTTGTAAAGAGAGCTGTCATTTCAAAGGCACGCAACTTGCTTGACTATAACAATTATTCAAACATCTATATTGGGGACAAACGAACTCGAATTTTTAATATAATATGGGCCAGCTATGGCTTGTGAACTTCGATTATTATACTATATAGTAAAATAGAAATTTAGCAAGAGAAAAGGCGAACAAATTTTCTAAAATATTATTATTTTCAATTTTATTTTCCTTTGAATTTCCCTTCCACCACCAAATCAACATCGTCTCTCTCGTCATCATTCGGAAAAACCAATTTACCAACAACAATAATAATAACGAGGAAAAACTACTTTGCTCTTGATTAATTTATTGTTATTCGAAATAAATTTTTTAAATAATTTGGACGTGTCTTAGATTTTAAAATCTTATGCTGTGTATATACGAGGAATTTAAAGGAAATTCATAGTACACACGCACTTAATGGTTTTCGGGGAGGTTCAAATGGTTAGGGACGTCAAATGGATTCGAATTTGGATAACATTGTTTTGTTAGTTGAAATTAATTAAAATTCGATTGAAAACGGGGAAATTTCCTCGATTTTCCTATATATCTCGACGAGATAGTGAATTGTTGGATAAATATACGAATTATTTATTTAGTATATCAGTTGATGAAATTAGAGAGATAATATAAAGTCTTGGGTTTTTTATGTTTGCAATGTTGAACGATAAATCTGTCATGAAACCCCAACAACTACAACAACAACAACAACATAAACAAGAAGAAGACAAAATATTAATCCACAGTGCCAAAAGTTTTAAAAGTCCATAATCTTATTTTTATTATGTTTACTATGGTCGTATCGTAATAATGGCACTAAAACTTTTGGTGTTTTCTTGTCTGTTGCGTTTACACGAAAGGATGGGTGGGTTAATACAATCACGATACACAGATAAATTAAAGTGAAGCTCATATTATAGGGATGTGCATAATGAGATGAAAGCTTTAATTTTTTGTTTTTGTTTTTATTTTTTACTTATGGGGATCCAGCTAATTTATTTTTTGTATTTTCATCTCGTGTGATGTCATTTATTTAGTACGAATGAATTATTAAAATTTGAATTAATTTTATAAATATTTTAGAGTGATATTTTGTGATGGTCGGATGATGTGATTTTTTTGTAGAATCGTATAAATGGTTCATGAATAGGAATATTATAGATGAACACAAAGAGTGATGAACAAATCTTGAATGAACATATTAAGTTACACATATGTCTTACGGCCACGTTGTAAGAAAATAATTAGAGTCGCATCATTCTAAAAACCAAAATCCAACTGAATCCGTTTTTTGGGCATAAATTAGCAACGTTTTCAAGGTTATTATATTATTAAGTTTACTTTGTAGCATTTATTTGTATGGTTATCTAAATTTCGAACTCGGTTTTAGCCGATAAATGTGCCATATACTTTGCACTCAAAATCCTCTTGTTTTGTAAGCAGCGCAACAGTCATTTCCATCTAGTACCTGATCTCGTCATTAACGATAATACTGTAATTGAACGTGCCTGCGTTTTGTCGTGGATTTGTGCAAGTATATACGAATTACTGAAAAATATTTTCGGAGAGCAGAAACTCGAAGAAAAATCGTTTAATGTCCTTGTGAATAAACTCAAGAACCATTAGACCCAACTATTGTGCATTCAGTCGATAAATCCCATTGTCACACATGGGGTCTTTCAAGGATCAAGGAAAACGAACAAAACTATTTGGCTTTAAGAGTAATAAATCTTGTCCTGGTTGTAGTATACAACAGCAGCGTTCTGTTTATCGATTCTTATAGGCGAAAAGTAACCGAAAAGTTCCGGATTAGTCTGTAATATAGCATCAATGTTTAGTTCCAAACAGAAAAGTTGGCAGGAAAGTTCCAGATCAAATTCGTGTTTTGGTCAGAACGAACATGTAAAAATATTGATCAGTTGACATGAAATGAGTTAACGAAATAATTCTATGATTTGGAGTGTAACAAGATGCCGGCGTCTAAAAAAGTTTTAAGTGCTTCAAACAAGACAAAGCTAATAAGTATAATTATGGAAACTTACCCGTTTCGGTTAAGCGCGTTTTATATACGAACATGTCGAACATGAAGGTAAACCTGAATCATTACCACTACTGGTAATCGAAAGTGGTGATCAAAATCCACCGATTTCCAATTTCTAGGGCAGAAAAGCTGTTCCATACGCAAATTGCAAAATGGAAAACATTTTTTAAAAAAAATTTACCTGTCCGATATATTGTGGCATAATTATTTAGAGGATATCATTGTTACAAGCACCGACGAAGAGCATCATTTTCGTTAATCATGAATGACTTTTGCAACGTTTACACAGAAAATTAATCTGCGATGTAATTTAAAGAAATCTACATTCTTTCAACCGAAAATTGAGTATCTGCAAATCCATCCATCCGAATATGAGTTCTTTCCAAAACATTATTTTACCCCGTCTTTCTAACGTTAAACGAGTAGAAGTGTTTATGGGTAAAATAAATTAATATAACCGAAAGATATTCCTTTCAAATAAGGGCCTGCTTAGGAGGAAGCTTTCCAGTTTTTGAAATCTTCAAATATTAATTCTGTTAAAAGGTTCCTTTTCGGGACGACTACTTGATGTTGTTAGCAACTAACGCTTCAAGCAATGGAATTTGTGCAGTATTCTCTCATTGTTATCCAATTGCTTTCGCATCAAAAACACTGGACCAGTTCAAAAGTTTTTTTTTGTGTCTCAACCCTGCAATCTTTTCTGGGGCCGAAGCTCTCCCAACTATTTCGCGGTTAATTTTTAAAGTCCTGCCTAACGCCGTCGCCAGCCAAATCAAGGAAGCACGAATACAGGTTCGATTTTAAATCCATCTGCACATTGCATTGCCCCAGCCAGCTTCTACTTACATGGACGGTGGTTCGGCTTATGGATTCTACACTCCAACAGGGGGTCATAGTTGTGTTCATCGTCATCACCGATTCGTAATCAGGTGATAAAAAATTCCTTTTGTTACCCTCCCCCGTTGGGATTCGAACCCGGTACCTCCCGTCCCAAACACCGCAGCTTTAATCACTGCACCAATTGCTCGGTATAGTTCAAAAGTTTCAAAGCAAATAAAAAAAGAATTCTATTGTTTTCGGTTGCAATAAATTCCACAATTATACATATTGGCGGCAATAATTAACATATTGGCGGCAATATCAACCGATTACTAATCGTTGGCGGCAATAATTTGTATGCATAAACCAATTCCAACAGTAACAACACATCAGTTGCACGGCTAAGCAAGCAAATTGATGGCACACGTTTTCTCGATTAAGTATAAGCACTGGGTTACTGATAAACATTATGGTTAAGAGGAAGATGTTAGTCGCAAATTTGATGATAATTCAGATGCAGACGTTTATAGAATCGAAAATCAATTATGCAAGATCCAATCGCACAGTTTTAAACTATGTGCAAAATGGTTCGCCAGGACGTTTTGAGCACGACGATGCTATTATACTTAATTATCAAAAGAGGATTATGTACGAATACGCTTATGCAAGCCACCGAAATGAAGCTAAAAGAAGGAATTCGCAGCCTGGATCATTGATGCAGCCTGAATTCGCACATAACGAATGTTATATCTCTATTATGCTATTAAGATGGTGTTTTATAATCCGGTTAATCCACAATCCACGTTGGTCAGAAATTTTTTACTAAATAGGCCTAAAATGGATGCATGGAGAAATTAAAAAACTTGGCAAAATGGTATATCTAGCACAGACATAAAGAGGAATGTGGCGATCATGCTAAATGGGTCTTTTTATATGAGAAAAATATATCATCCTTTCTCCATTATAGTTCGCTGGTTTTGCCCGTTAGTTCAGACTTATATTTTTAAATAATTCAATAACAGGAACACATTTTAACTATAGTGAGTTTTAACCTTAATTATCTAAGACTTCGTGGTTTGGTGTTGCAACGGGGTCATCTTCTATACGATGTCTATTATAAATGAGCATTTTGATCTTTTCAATCAATCGAGGCCTAAAAATCACGCTCCAAAAACAAGTTATATCAAATCAAATTGTACATTACTCATGCTTCGGACAAACAAATTGCAAGTAAATTAAATAGGCGGTTTCCTTGGGAATATGCACCCCAACAAAAATCATAGTGGTGTTCATTGGCATTACTGATCAAAATAAAGCGATGAAAACTCCATTTTACGTCCCTCCACATTTGAATTCGAAACCAGTATCTTCCGATCAACATGCCAAAGCTTTCATCTCAGCTTCTCAATAGCGCCAATCTCTTATAGCTTATTACTAATGGCTCAGCCGTTTTCGTGTCATTTTCCTTGTTGTTAACTGGTTAAACATTTTGATAATCTAAAACTCCATAATGCGAAGTAATTGTTTTATCACTTTGACATTGATCATATAACAATGCCTCATTCTTTCAAAGAGGTAATCGTAAACCTAAAAACCTATAAGAACAAACACTTTGTCAGTTTTCGCATTCGGAAAATCAAACCCACCTGAGAAAGTGTATTTAATGATTTTACCAGAAAGCCTCAACGAAATATTAACAATATTACGAAATCGGTTCGGACGGTCCAATTTTATTGTGAACCATTTGCTGGATAAACTGTCAGATAACAAGCCAGAAACTTTGGTCAATTTCTACGAATTTTGACAAGTTTGATTTCGACATTAAAAATTCTACAAGAGACGTTTTATTAAGGATCCCAACCACTCAAACCATCCAACGCGAGTTGGATGGGAGAAAAGGCCAAAGCGTCGAGTCAACTAGTGATACCTTCAGTAAAGAAACAGGTCGAACCTGACAAGCACAAAGCCAAAGGTACATTCAAGAAAGATATGACGTATACCATCGTTAACGATAACGCCCAGAAGCCAGATCTGCAATACACCTGTTCATATTTGAACATTGAGTGATTGTGTTAAATTCCAAAAGACTGACGTAAACCCAAAATGGGACTTTGTTACAAAAAGTTTCCACTATTTTTCATGTCTCAGTCCGGGACATATGCTGAAGTTTCGCAAACAACGAAAGTTACGGCATGAATTGCAGACGACCACATCATCTGATGCTCCACAAAACCAAAAGCAGCACCGGAAACGTCAAAGTAAACGAGACGCCAACAGACAAAAATTACCTCGTCAACAATACCGCGCGTAGAGTGTTGCTTAAAAAAGTAACCGCCAGACTCAGAGGTCCCAAAATGTAGATTGATTAGAGACTGTCGAAGCGTTGTGGAACGACGCTTCGACAGTCTCACTAATCGATGAAGACATTGCAAATGAATTGGGGTTGGACGGCCCTATTCTGATACTCAAAATACAATAGAAAAACAACCAAGTTAAGCAGCAGGATGATTCGAAAAGAGTAAGTGGGTCAATTAGTGAAAATAACGACTAAGCAGAGCCTTACACTCTACGACATGTGAAGACGATGAAGGGCCTTTCGCTGCTGACAGAAAACGTCGAATCCGAATTGGCCTGGGATTGTCAATCGTAAAATTATATATGGTCCCTGGTATGGTCCTGCCATCAGTAAAACACTATCGAGTTGGGTGGCCCATGGAAATATGATCTGGACAACAGCAAAAATTATACTTGTCATGTTTTCCAGTCAGAAAATACCCAAACAAATAGAGATGACATCAACGTTTTACACGAATTGGTAAAATAACAGTGGATGTTCGAATCGTGTGGGCTAAAAACAAAGACCGAACTAGCATTGTCTCTGGATGACAATCGATGCACCACATCCTTGAAAATACAATTCGACGTGTAAGTGGTGACAGAATCGAGTGTGGACGTTTATGGAAAGACGACCATCCAAATCTGCCAGAAAGTAAAACCACAACGATTTCCCGTATACATTGTTTAGAGTGCAAAATGACAAGAAATTTAAATTATGCTGCTTTGTATACAAAGCCTATTTGAGGAAAATTTTCTGAAACGACATCAATCATTCAAATTCAAAATCATGGTATTTGCCTCACTTCGGAGTGATAAATCCGAACGAACCAGACAAAATGCGAATCTTTTTTGTCACTGCGTCCAAATCCAATGGGAAATGTCTAAATGATTTCTTGTTTACCGGACCTGCCTTGTATATAATGCACTACCAAATATCTTGATTAATTTTCGCATTCATCCAGTCACATTTGTCGCTGACAACAAAAAAATATTTCTACAAATCAAAGTTCGGAGTGCAAACCGACCAGCCCAATGATTATTATGGAGAGGAATGGAACGAAATTGAGAACCTGACGTTTTTGAGATTCAGGTGGTGTTTTTCGATTCCACTTGTGGTCCGTGTTTGGCTCAAGAAGACAAAAATCGAAACGCCAGAGAGTTTAGGTCGGAATATCCAGAGGCATGTAACGACATTATTAAGAATCATTACATGGCCGATTATTTGGGGGCGCAACAGATGAACAAACGGCGATTTAACTCATTCAAGTCGTCAATGCCATTCATAGGAAATGTAACTTTGCAATCTTCAATTGGGTTTTCAATTCATCCACTGTTTTGGAAAGCATCGACAGTAATTTGCGTGCCAACATCGTTGATTGACTAAATTTTGACGACAACCGACAAATGGAGAAAATTCAAAGCCGACAAATTTGTGTATCCCATAAACTTCAATTAAATACCACTAGACATCAACAACCTGTCAAGACGACCAACGAAACGAGACGTATTTAAAATAATCATGTCCGTCTTCGACCTGGGATGACAGGACTCCATGAATGTTCTGATAGGCAGGAAAATACTCATGCAAAAAATATAGGAAAGTGCTATCAATTGGAACGATGAGATCACCCTTCGCCAGCATGAGTCGCGGGAAACTTGGAACATAGATTTACAAAGTCAAATCCAACTTCATATTTTTTGTGATATGTCGGCAGACGCATTTGCTGCTGTTGCATTTTTATGGTTCAAACACGGAGACAATATAGATTGTACCTTGGTAAATGCAAAATCTCGCGTCGCACTCTTTCGGCCGATATCTATTCTAAGACTTGAGTTGCATGCTAGTGTTTTGGTAGCGTGGTTGGCCACATTTTTAAAGAAATACTTGAATCTAAACGTGGACGCAACATATTTTTGGAGCGATTCAGAAAATATTCTTCGTTGAATCGAGTTACACGCAAAACGATTCAAGATGTTCGTCGCCCAAAGAGTGGGTGAAATTCAGGAATTGACAAATGCATCTGACTTGTATTACCTACCGATAGCCGACAATGCACCACACGACACAACCAAAGACAAAATTATCATGATCTCGACGACAGTTCAAGATGGTTCAGGACCGTCTTTTCTCTAAAGTCCTAAAACAACATGGCCCAAACAAGATAAAATTTGACGACCAATTAACCATGCGGAACCATTGATGCCAAATAATTTTTTGATTGGGCCATCACATACCAGTTTACGGTTTGCCAAGACAGATGACAAAGACTTAATTTTCTAAAATCGCTGGAAGGCCACTCAACAGTTGTTGGAACAATTCTGGAAAAAAGGGGATAAAGATTATTTATCGCACATCATCATTTGCAACAAATGGGCAAATGGGTCACCAAACATTGATATCAGAGATCTTGTCATCGTGATGGATCCTGGTAATCCTCGAAATTGTTGGCCAAAGGGAATGGTCGTTTAAGTGTACTCCACCAAAGATGGACGGGTTTGAATTGTCGACATCTAGACAGGGACAGGCGTATTCAAAAAACCACTAACGAAATTGGTCAGATTGGATGTCCGACGAGTGTAATTCAAAGAGCCAGAGTGAATAACAGGGGAGGGGGGGGGGAGAATGTTATGGATTCGACAAAAGTTCCATTTTGCGCTCAAAATATTGAAAAATATTTCAATATTTCATTATTTTGATTTCAGTGACTCAGTGAGCCACTTATTCTAAACGATTTGTTCTTTTTAGGTGCTTCGGTCTATTCAAGCGTTCCAGTAGGTTCTGCAGCTCCTTTTTCTCATGCTGCTGCAGTTGCAGTACTTAGATACTACGTATCCGAGCTTAATGTCTAGCGTCAGATCGAAGGACTGCAAGAGCTGGAAAAGATAAAAATAAAAATAAAATAATTCTTACTTAAAACTCTTCTGCTGAATTTATAAAAGTTACTGTTTTTCATGGCACATCGAGGATATTGTTAGATTCTCAAAAGGAAGCTTTGTTATGCTCACCGATCAGTTTATGCTTGATCGCATAAAATATTTGCCGGAAGGACATTATCTAATTTCAGATTATTGAATTTTGGTCATTGTATAGCTTCTTTGATTGTCAAAATTGTGATTGTTTTGTATCAAAATTTGAGTATTTCCTTTGCAGAATCTAAATGATTGAGTATCACATATTGAAAAGTAGAAGCATTTATATTTCATTTCAATAAAACCTATATTTATTATGAAAATCCCAAAAAAACATAGTATTTTGAATTTCCTCTATTTTAAAACATCTAAGCCCATAAAACATTTAAAGGGATCGTTAAATATTTCACCAAACAATTCATTTTCGTTCTGAACCGATTCATTGTTATCAAGGGTTGAGTATAGGAACAAAAACACTGTGGCCACACAAAAAAAAACGTTACTATAATAATAAATAAATAAGAATTACAAAAACAATGTTTTTATTTTCCATCTTGTTAACAAAAAAAAAAAAAAAAAAAAAGGAAAAACACAACAACAAAGAATGAAAACAATTTTTTATTCCTTTCCTCAGCAGCTTCTGTTCAGAATTTTCATTTTACTTCTTTGGGTATATATATGTGTGTGTGTGTATGTGTTTCCCTTAAAATTACAAATTACGTGCCATGAATTTTGACCAGTATAATTTTGCTATGTTAGGCAGCACACAACACAGTACAGTAAAAAAAAAAATTGAAAATGTGGAAAAATTATTGTGGACATGATGACCATGGCTGGAAATTATATATCGGAAATGGTTTTTTATAGCAACTATGTGTGTGTATATGTTTATATACATGTTTATACATATAACGTAAGATGGACTGTAATAAATTTTGAAAGACAAATTTTAATTGAATTTTATAATTTGGAGATTACATGAAGGGTCTTTAAAAGATTTATAAAAATATTTACGTAAGACACATGTATTAGAATGAAATTGATAGAAACTATGCATAAAATGTGTCGAAATTAATTGGCCACGTTTTACTTGTTGTATACCAAAAAACTGAAAATAGCTTTCAAGACATTACAGTAACCTGATACTCCAAGGTTATACATAAGTCATCTACTTACTTTTAAATTTTATTTGTAAAGTTGCAAAAATCCACCATCTTACTTACCTTAAATATAGAAATCTCAGTCTAAATCAGTCTAAAAAAAAATTGTTGAACTAGTTCAAGGTCAACTCAGTTGGATTCTTTGGTCTTTTGACAGGGCTCATTTAAACGATTAGTATCGATATTCTGAGTATCAAAATTTACCATGGTTTTCGACCGGAATAACAATAGAAATTCCAAAAGCTTGTTTTATTCCACCGATGCTAATTTATTTTTAAGCGTTTCCGTTGATATCAAGTCATTGATCCATGGGTATTCCAGCTTTTGAAGCTTTTGGAACGAAAAAAGTTCAATTTTGTGTGTTAATCCAAAAAATCATTGATAACATCGGAAAGAACCGGGATCTGCCATATAGAAGCGGTACCAATGTTCATTAAATTTTTAAAAGGTTAAAACTTCAATAGGATTATACGAGTATCAAGTATGATAAATACGGGTTTGAGTTGCCTATGAAAACATTTGCCAAGATCATGCGCTGTTTGCAGTAAAACTTTTGTCCTAATGTGAACTTAAAGTTTTCATGATCGTTTTTGATTCGTGTTGTGTTTCTATAAAACGGCTATATAAAACGGTTGAAGGTTTGAAAAAGTAATCATTTAGTTCTGGTAGCTGATCATCCAAACCAATGTGGATTTGAACAAACCTACAACTTCCAGATATCGGTTCGATATAATTTCGTCAATATTTAGAATAAATATATGACATTTAGGCGATATAAAAATATAACAACGTTATAACGATATAACACATATAAAAATATTTTGATTGTTTTAAAACGATATTAGTAGCGACATCTAGCACGCCAATGGGCTAACATTCCATGGTAGTACTATGTGTATTTATATTATGCTCGAAGTTACCTAGCGCTGAATTTGCGTGGCGGTAAAATTATTGATTTTTGACTTAGGATTCAATTTTGAAGTACGATTATTTAAAAAAAAAAAATTTCACGCACGGTACATATCATGGAATGTGATAACCTATATATGAAGGCTTATTCACTGTCTATTTTGATACCTCACTAATCGTTTTGCCTACTTGTCAAACAAATTAAGTAGTGCGGTTTAGCTGAGAATACCATTTTTGCACCTCATTGGCATGCTATTTCTGTTTTAGGTTTAGGTAACTAACAGCAGTGTAATATCGTAATTTTATGACATGTGGCTTAGATTTTTGACACATTTGCTGTTGCTAAAATCTTGTTACTACAAAATAAATGATATGCACGCTTGGGTAGTTAAAACTAAACAAATGTTGATGAATATGAATTCAAGCCAGCTGAATGTATATAAGTATACGATGATATGTAAAGAATGAAGACCATCTGTTCATACTTCAATAAATTACAAGTAGTACAAATGTGAAATGTTGCTAGGTGTCAACATACAAAAGTATCGTTACCAACAGGGTGTCAGAAATCAGGAATATTTTATTGAGGAATAAAAAAACAGGAGCTCATGAATCACAGTCTGAGGTGGACAGGGCCACGTTGGTTCAAAAAGGACAAAGACAACTATTCTAGCGATAAATTGCAACATGCTGAGCAAGAAACAACTGAAATAAAAGAAACTTATTTAGCCACCATTAAAGAAGAAGAATACGACAGGATATTGCTCCAAAACTATCAGAATATAGATCAACTTTGTCAAAAGATGTAGCCATTTTTCTTCATCTTTTGACAAAGTTGAAACGGATAAATATAATTTAATCGAAACAGAAAAAATCTTAGTACGGCACAAATAAGCCGTTTGTTTCTATGCTGAGATAACTCAGTTTAAGAAGGGCAACCCAATAAACAACCAGAACAAGTTACTGCACTTAGGCCCATTTCTTGATAAAGATGGAATACTGCGAGTAGGCGGAAAATTTCAACAATCATTAGTAAATTATGAAGAAAAATATCCGGCGATAATACCCTCCCGCCGTCAACTCAGCAAAATAATAATCAGTCATGCACACAATAAAACAATGCATGGAGGAATACTGCTTACCCTAGCATACATTCAAAGAAAGTATTGGATCATAACTAGTAAAACAACTACGAAAGCAGTCATCTCAAAATGTGTTACCTGCCACAGATTCAAGACGAACCCAGGTGGCCAGATTCAAGACGAACCCAGTCACTTTGCGAGCAACTTGCCATCTCCAAGAGTACAGCCATCTAAACCATTCTCACACACAGGAGTTGACTACGCAGGTCTTTTGTAAGTAAAAACGAGAAATGGAAGAGGAAGTAAAACATATAAAGCCTACATGGCGATATTTATTCGTCTCTCAACTAAAGCCATTCATAATAAGGTTGTGCAGACCTCACAACAGAGGCATTATCCGAGGTGTTTGCAGCTAAATATACAGTGATAACGCCACAATCTTTATTAGAGCGAACAATAAACTAGAAGCCGCTTTCAACAAGATTGTGGCTGATTAAATGGCCGCAGGTGTAAAGTCAGTTAAGACACATATGAAAAAGATCATGGAGAATAGCACGCTTACCTGTAAAGAATAAACGACTGTCTTTAATCAAATAGAAGCCATGTTAAATTCAAGACTCGTATATCCGTTGTCGAATGACATAACTGATCTTGAAACACTCACAGCCGGCCACTTCTTAATAGATTCGTCGATAACAACAATACTTGAAAGAAATTTAGAAAATACAAACCTCCACAGACTTACTAAATGGGAAATGTTAGAAAAATTCAAACAAGGCTTCTGGAAGAACTTAAGTAACGAGTACCTTCACAGGTTACAACAACGACCAAAATGGCTACAGTCAAAACCTCAAATTGAATCGGTTTTATCATACGTCTAATTGAAGACAATTTACCACCCTTAAAATGGGAACGAGGTCGAATTGTTGACACGCATCTAGGAGCAGATGATAAAGTTCGAGTTGTTACAGTGCGTGGCCCGGGAAATCTCTCTACAAAAGAGCAATTACAAAAGTATCGGCCCTACCAAAAGAGGAACCGCTTACTACAACCGATGGCGATAACCTCATAGACGATTCGCTAGCTGTATTACATACAAAACCTCGCAGACCATTGACTAGAGGGAATAACAATTCAAAATTTTTACTTCACGCTGTCTCAATAATGTGCATGTTAGGAGTGGTATTAGCTGGAGCAACAGCGAAATTTAACACATCAAAGTTTACGTCTCATCCTGGCATCTACTTAGATAAAATAGGCCAAGGACGCCTGATTATTGGAGAGTGGAGAATTACAACATATTGGCAAGAGCTAGACCATCTCAGAACTGTACTCGCCAATTAGACGAACTATGTGCAAATAAAACACTGACAACCCTTTTAACGTACTCAAATACATGCTCATATCTTCACAAATACCGACACTACATGCTGAATTGGAGGTACCTGGACCACTCGCAATAAAAGATCACCTTTTGATTTCGTTGGCACAATTGCCAACGAATTATTAGCATTCTCCAGAGCATAGATCAGTTAAATACAAATCAGCACCACCGACAGAAGCTATTACAAAAACAAATTTGGATCAATTTATTTATAGTCAACAGTTAACGTAATGAAACACAATTACGAGGACCCAAGTGAAAACTTCAAAAAAAATAATACGATTCTAAGTAAGATCCTCTTTCATGAAGAGGTCACCGACCTTGCGCTTCTCACTATGTTGGAAATGATGAAGCTTCGCTCGTTTCAATCCTAAATAATTGAAACCATCATGGAGGTCCATCATGGCAAACTCGATCCTCTCATCCTAACATCACATCAACTTCAGGGGCAGATTAAACAAATCATTCAAAATCTAAAACCGAGTCAAGAATATTTTTTTTGTCCCATTTCAGGGGTGCTTGCAATATTATCAAAGAGTTATCAAAGAGTTAAGTAAATACAATAAGCTAAGCCGTTTTCAAATTAGGTTAAGGAAATGCAGAAATGACTAGGCAAAGATAAAACGGTGATGATAGTTCGCCAAATTTACGAACTTGATATTCGGGAATTGATGTTTTGAGAACGCTTAAACTCAAGTCGAGTTATACAGATAATGGAAAATGCATAATGAGAAACCATCTCGAAGGTCTTGAAATCTTAAGTTGCGAAGACCATATGTTCAACTGTCGGTATGAGAAGACTATGGTAATGAGAAGACTAGTAATAAAAGACGGTGGATTTGGCTATTTGCCATATACTGAAAACGGCTTTTGAAGTTTTTGGTGTAGTTGCGTCGAATTGTTCTTATCAGATAAATAGGTTGCATGATCTCATCTAATAATACGGTAAAAAGAACCAGTCCCACTGATTACTGTAGACAGAAAATTTTTTTTTTTTTTTTTTGAAGATTTCAAAATAATTTTGAAACACAAAAAGCTATTCATTTGGTCGAAGTTATTCAGCTTTTAGCTGTTGACAGTTGAGTGCGCCAATACAACAAAGGTTACAATATACATTTTTCTGGGGTGGACGTTACTGATTCGGTCACTAAAGTACCAATATTAATTTGACAATTTTGAGTATGCCATTTGGAATATTCCATCATTATGATTTATTTAAAAATGAAAGATGCTGTAATGACCACCACTTCTTGTAATAATGACTGAATCCTTGTAATAATGACTGAATCATCCATCTGTTTAAACGAAAATTGAATATACAATAAACCAAAAAACCGTTTATATGGTTTTGGTAGAATTTTTGGTCTTTATAAGGGGTTATAGTCATAATTGTGGAGGTAACGCGATTTCTTTAACCATGGTAAGGAATTCCTTGTTGGTGGGAATAAATTTTCCAATCACTCGACGAACGTGATATTTAGTAAAAAATACTGTGTTATTATTTACAAAATACGTTTTGTTAATAAAAAATTCTTATATTTAATAAATATTGTTTAATGCAAGAAATATTTTTTATATTTTTAAACAAAGACCAGTTTATATTAAATAAAATAGATTTGTAAATTTTGATGAGTTTTAACTCAACATTTATTCAGGATAAATAAATTTTCATTGACATAAAAAAATTTGATTTAAAAATCAAAAGAACTTTTCAAGAAATTAATTTTTGACTATTAAAATATTTCTACTTTTAATAGAAAGAAAATGGTTTTACTATTAACAAACGTTACGTAAAAAATAACAAACATTTTGTTGTATTTAAATATATTCTTTTTCTTTTTTCTTTTTTTTTTTTTTTTTGGTGGTTCAAATGTTATTTTTTTTTCAAAGCTATTGTAATTCAACATGGACGGTTGTGTTTTGATTTATGAAGAAATAATTTTAACTTTTAATAATAATAAAATATTATAAACAATAATCAGGTATGAAAGAACATATTGTTTATAAAATATTGTGTATCTAAAACATAGTTTGTATAGTTTGTATTTAACAGAGTCGTCGTTTTGATTAGTTGAGTTGTGGAATTCTGATTTCCAAAAGAAAATTATTAAAATATATGAAAAAATAATGAACCACTAAGGACTCACATCACAAATACAGGACTGACAAAGAATATATTTCGTGACATAGAATGATTATATGATTAACAATAAGTATTGAAACCCAATTACTTATATTATAGATGGAAAATTGGTTTCCATATGATTTCTTTAATTTAAAATATCTGGGAATTTGAAGGAAAATTTGAAAAATAATTCACTGGGATGTGCATATTTAAATAAGGTTTAAAAATAATTAATAAAGTGAAGAACCTATTATATTTCATCAACCACGAACCGTTAAAAAAAACTACAGAATGAAATAAGGCCACATTGAATTAGCCTTAATATTAGTTTATAAAATTATATATATATTAACTATAAGGAATTATTGTTTCAGTTCATTATTATAAATAAAAAATTATTAATTGAAAATCATTTATATTAATAAAAACATTTATTAAAAATAACAAAAGATTTTTTAGTATTTAATAAACCGTCAAATAATTTAAGAGAAATATTTGTTAAATCTGGAAAATGCCTCTCTTTATATTATTAAACTTTTGTTACCATAACTAAATTATTGTTGCAAGGTATAGTAAATCATGACGTCATCAAAAAATTAAGCGGCTAATATTTAAATCAAGTTTTGTAATATTAAGTAAAATTTAGTTGTTTCAAAATATGTTATATTTTAATAAAAGTATATTTCTTAATATAACTATTGGTTCTTTTTACCTAAATTTATATTAATATTAAACACGAATTTTGTTAATATTAACTAGTTTTTTTTTTCAGTGAGGTGCTGCAGGAGGAATGAAAAGTTATCTGCCCACCAGTTACAAATATTGGGTCGAGTTGCCTCGGTCAAATATTGGGAGTATAATTCTCACAGTTCCTTCTTTGTATCAGCATAGATTAGTACCATTTTTACAGTATTTATCTGAAGGATTTCTTCAAACTACCCAGAATCTTTTAAGAGCAGTGTTAGTGCTCATATATCAGTTAATAAATCCTAAGCTTTCGTTTTTGTTGCGATGCAAAGGAATATTACCAAATATGCTTTATATACGGCATAGCTCTACGTTGCAATACCCTTTAGCGACATTTTCAATATACTGACCAGCCAAATCAACTCCAGAATCAATAATATTTATTTTGTTGCTGGTCCACAGCAATTTTGGTCCAGGATGTAAATGTTTAATGTGCATCTCACTCAATAGTTAGCACTCACTAATATGCAGAATTATCGAAATTTTCATTGCATTAGGTCTTACTACAATTCCAGACTTGGTCAAACTCAGTAATAATCTGTAGCGGCTATAATATAAGCTTAAAGTACATTTTATGAAGGTTTCTCCGTCTTTGACAATATTATCGATAATTAATTCATCAGTGATGAAATTGGCATTTTTGAATGCTCTTATAGCTGCCGGTTACTCTCTGAGGTTTTAATAACTTGTCTGTACATTCGAAGGTGTAGTTAAGAAGAACTTCCGGACCATTAAAAACCGAAACTTATTTTTTACTAGTTCTTATGTGGGCATATGCCCTGTGTTGCGCAAGCAGCAGTATTTTCCTTCGATGATGCAAGATTCCATAGGTTTGGACCCGCATAAGTAAGAATTTTGGATATCCCAGCCAATCTTAAGCCAAAGACATTGGTTATAAGTTTTGGTCCTTCGAAGTAAAAAAAAAAATCTAGTATTTCAATGAAAAATAAAGAAAGATCCCGATTGAAAGGAGACAAAAATTAAAAATTCGTTACCGGCGCATGTCATTAAAACAAAATAAGTGGATGCTAGCTCATTGCAAAAACCGATTAGACAAAGGTCAAGGTTGTTTAAATGAAAATGTAACCGTCGTAAATTGTGATTTGATGGTTAAAACTAAATTAGTATCCAAAACACAATCTAACGACCATATTGTGGAAAATTGTGGTTAACACTATTACTAGTGATCTTAATTCATCTAAGTTGATGTCTATATCGAAGGAATGAGACAAATAAATAGGAACTTAAATAAAAGTGAATTTACCCGCACAAACGAGAATGGTGAAAAATGTCAACGTGATTTGTTTGTGTTAACAGAAACTAATCAAAAAGCAACTGCTATGCAAACGTTTCTCTACGAAAAAAAATTACAAGATCCACAGAACTTTCGAATGGAAACATATTATGCAGAAACTATCGGAACGTGTGAACTTATCGGAGCATATGTTATCTATTGATTCTTTAATTTCCAGGGCAAAACCAGTGGGTCGCATCCATTTAGCTCTAATTAGAGATATTGGCTGAGAGCAACAGTCCTGGAGAGAAATCTTAAAAAGGATCGTAGCAATTATTAAATTCCTGGCATCCAATGCACTTGCTTTTCGTGGTCAAAAATGTAATAAAAGGGTTAGTAAAAACTACATTGGGGCCTTAAACTTTTTATTGAAATTTTTCCATTTTTTCACAGCACTTAAAAGTCAACATGCCAACCTAGGTAAAGGGCATACTAAAAATGTATCTTCGACAATTTGTAGTGAATTTAATAAGCTGATGGGTGATAAAGTCAGACAAGAAAGAAATGAATCAAAAGTTTGTTATCTAATCATCGACTCTCCAGACAACATTAGCCACATTGATCAGCTTACTGTATAATTATATGATATGTCTTTAACAGCGTAGTATATGAGAGCTTTCTATTATGTGTTCCTATTAATTTATATACTGGAATGATATATTGAAGAATTTTGAAAGTCTTGGCAAAGATATTAAAAACTGCCGTGGACAAAGCTAGTTTATTTGAAATAACGGAATTTTTTAATATAATCAAACAACTTTATGTTTTCATTTTGGCGTCTACCAGCCGATAGAACGTTTTAGAAAAACTATTTCAAATCAAACATTTGTCAATCAAACCGCTTTCAACTACTAGATGGTCTCCAAGAGCCGATGCCATTGAAGTACTAAACGAAAATGTTCTTAAACACAAATAAGCATTACTACAAATCACTTACGGAAATCAATAGTAAAAGTAGAAGCTGTAGGACCTTTCATAAAATGTACGAATTTGAATTTATTTTGTTGATGTGGAAGAGGCCTGAAATTGATGTGGGCCTAGGGCGTGACCAGACCCCGGCATTCTGATGTTTCCATTAATAAATGGAAATTTTTTCTGAAATTTAACTTTTAAACACTCAGCCCCACAAAGAAATTTGGTTTATTTTTTGGTGATCTAAGAATCATCTAACAGAAGGTCGGATGTTTACTAACTGTTAAGTTAAATATCTAAGATTGAAACATTAGGTCAAAAGTGCGTATAAAGTCATTTAAAGCCGGTAACCACGATAGATGTCATACATGAATTTGATATATTTTCCTGATGTCGTTAATCAAATAAAGGAGTTCTGTTTACCTAAGTGAAATTAGATTAACCTAAAATACTTGCAATACTTTACCTGGATATTTTCAGAAAGTTCTTTGCAGCTCTATAATCTTTCGTAACAGCAACAAATTTATGGCCAACGATTCATATGTCTTTATATATCAGTAGAAAGAATATATAGTTATGGCTGTCATGTCTCCTCTAAAATTGGTACATGTATGAATAAAACATCAGATGGACAAAATGAATGCGTAGATTTAATTTTCAAAAAAAAAATAAAATAAAAAATTGAAAATAAACATGACAGGCGCACAGGACCTAATCGCCTTTTTATTCTTCTTCTTCTTCTTTTCAATTTTAAAGTAGATATTGAAAAAGGACATATATTCGTGCGTACGTGTAATCCAACAAAAATGAAAATTACAAAGAACATACAAATAATATATAGGACGAGTAAAATAGAATATAGATAAGGATATAATATAAATTCAATGAATTTTCTTCTTTTTTTTTCAATCGAAAGTGAATTTTCATTTAAAATAAAATAAAAAAAAATTTAGAAAACCAGTAAAAAAAAAAAAGTAAAAATCGTATATCGAGGAAAATCCATTTCGGCTGTCAGGTAAATGGACAGACAGAAGGAAATTGGAAAAATCATTTTACAATTTATTTGGTTTCTCAAATTTTTTTTTTATTTATTTTTTTCAAATTTGAAAATGTATAAAATATTTATTAATGACACATTTTAAAGGAAAGCTCACACAAAAAAAGGAAATGTAATGATGAAAATTCAATTTACTTCTATGATTACTCGTGTAATCAGAATTTCTATGTTTTTATTTAGTTCTTTATACAGGGTTATCCAAAAGGGGCGTTCGATCTTTCACATACTACTATGGTAATAGTAAATATCTTTCATAAATTATTTTAAAATATTTATAATCTATTTTTCTTTTAAAGGTTTCGCACACTTCGTGATTTGTATGTACTACTCTACTGACGTATATTGGGGCTTTTAGGCCTTAGTCTGTTGTTTATAACAAAGTTTGTTGTTTTTAGTAAATACAAAATTGGCTGCTAAACTCTGGCTTGAAAAGCAATTTTATATAAAACAGAATGTCCCTCACCTTGACTAGAAAGTATAAATTAGGAAGACAGTATGTATCATGGAACTGCACAACTAAATCTATCTGCAATTTGTAAATCTGTCAAATGCTTGTGTGATATCTTAGATTTGTAAATTTTCAGTTTGTGACATAATTTAACAGTTTTAATGAACTAATCATCATTTAGTTTCTGAATTTTGGTAATTTTTGTTTTGTGAAAGAGACCTTTACATTTTTCTATAAAATTTTGTTTCTTTCCGTGGATAAGTTTTTTTCATTATTTTGAATGACTTGTAAGCCTGCATGGACCGCAGTTTGTTTTGCAGGTCTTTTGATTAAACTAAGAGCATCTTCCTGTGAGGCAATATAGTTTGCTCAAATTTATGTTAAGTGTAACTTTTTTTGATATTGACTCTCTTTCTTTGGGTTTTTCAATTTAATTTTTATAATTATTTGCGAAATATAAAAAAAATCTTTATATGCCGTAAAAGTGCAGTTCTTTGCAGCTGTTCAATTGTAGAATGGTTTTCTATGAACTCAAATCAATCTGGAGAAATAAAATTGTCAAAACTTCAAAAATGTTGCCATCAGTGTGTATGTAACGATCTGTATAGTTTTTTTAAGGATTATTATGTTTTGTGATCATTATAACTTCCTCTATCTTTTACTGTCGCAAACAATTTTCTACAAAAAGGTCAAATTATTAATGTGTGTACCAGTTTACAAAATATGTTGTCTTAATAATTTAACAAGTGATTAAGTTATAATTGGAGCTTTTCTGCCATTCATTGTAAACTAACACAAAAGTGTATTATTTTATTAAATTTTTCTAAGTCGTCTTCCAACTAAAGAGGATTTCTTATCGGCAACTGTAGATTTTGTTTTATTTCGAAAATTATTTTCTTTTTAATCTTCGTTTCACTAATCGGCCTTACAAAATATGTGAGTTTCAATATTAGGGCACAACGCATTTTATTAGTGCGGTTAGCATTTCGGTTAAACCAGTCTTTACCGAGTAATTACCACAGTAGTTAGAGCTGCGGCGTTTGGATTGGGAGGTACTGGGTTCAATTGCCAACGGGCAGCGTATTGAAAAAGGATTTTTCATCACTTGATCGATGATGACGATGAACACAACTAAGATCCCCTTTTGGAGTGCGGAATCCATAGACCGAACCATCATCCATGCGAGTCTAGGCTGGCTGGAACAATGCAATGTGCAGATGGATATTTAAAACGAACTAGTTTTCGTTCGTCCTCGATATGGCTGGCGACGGTGAAAAGTAGGACGGTAACCGCGAAAGATTTGTGAGAGCTTTGTTTATTTATTTATTTGTATTTAGAATTTAGATTAAGAGGAAAAGTACATATGGAACCAAATATAACAACATCAAAACCGACAATTGCTTCCATTAGGCATAAAAACCTCTTAAATTTTTTCAAAACTAATTCATCCCATACAGCACACCTCATTTTGAGCTAGAGCTCATTTATAATGAAATGCGCTACACGCGATGAAGTAATAATAATAATAATAATAAAATGACAAGTAACATAAAAAATTTTAAAAAAAACTACGTATTGCCAATCAGCCACACCACTCTAAAAATTTTGACTTAAATAATTTGGACGAACCTAGTCTTTAAACTACAAGCGGGAATGAATTCTAAAGAGAAATTCCCCTAACGAAAAAGGATTTGTTTAACGATCTACACAAATTTTTTGGTGGAAGTAACCGTAAGTTAGCGGAATGAAACCTACTAAACAACAACTTCCTATACAAATAAATTGGCTGCTTAGTTTTAAGAAGTTTAAAAATAAAAAGACAAACGCGAAGTTCAAAAAAGGTAGATAAACTACATCCTAAAACAATATTAGAATAAAGGGAAATATGATCGAGTTTTCTAATACCAAAAATAAACCTAGTACAAGCATTTAAACATCTTTGGAGAATACTCATATTCTCCTGAAGTAATCCAAACAAAACTACATCACCATAAATAAACTGAGGGAGAAGATAAGACATAAACATTCTTGTCTTAAAATGACTATCCGTAAACCCTACCACTTTGTACAAACAACTAAGCATGCCAAACACTCTTCTACTAATATTAACTAAGTGGTCACCCCATGTAAGAGATTTATTGAAAACTAACCCTAAATACTTTACAGTATTTGAAAACGGAATAAAAGAATCGCTTAGATAAATTCCAGGAAAAGAGAAGTATCAAGAGGCTTCTTATATATTATAATTGACTGAAATTTACTCGCATTTAATCTAAGCCCATTCAATATCGACCAATCATCATTTATCAGAGAAATATTCCTTACTACAGAGTCTTGATCTAAACGACTGTTTCTATATATTTGGACATCATCAGCAAAATTTTGTAAAGAGCAATGGTGAATAGAGGATTCTATGTCATTAATATACATAGAAAACAATAAGGGACCCAGCACTGAACCTTGAGTACGCCGGAAGTAACTGGGAGGAAATCAGATAAGCTATCACTGATATAAACTGCCTGAGAACGATTAGAAAGGTAATTGAGAACTAATTTGGCGGCAGAAAACGAAAATCTAAATTGAGAAAAAAGCTTATTGAATAAGATACCGTGATTGATAGAATCGAAGGCCTTGGAAAAATCTAACAAAGTTAAAGAGGTCAACTCCCTATTACTCATATTACACCTAATATCGTCACATACGTTTAATAACGCAGTGGTTGTACTATGGAATTTTCTAAACCCAGATTGAACACTTTACTATTTCTATTAAGGTGTACCTGAATTTGATTCTTAACAACTATCTCAAAGGCTTTAGAAAGAGAACTTAACATACTTATTGGTCGAAAATGAGATAGTTCAGAAGGATTGCTAATCTTTGGGATAGGAATAATTTTACTAAGCTTCCACTGGTCAGGAAAGGAAGAGGACGTAAGGATAAAATTAAAATTAAATCTTTGGACCCAAAACAAATTGCGTAAATTAAAACATAAAAATAAATAAATAAAAGCTAGTATTGATGCAATGTTCTCGATAATTTCAGTATCTTTGGACAGCTTAAACCAGTTTTATTTCGATAGTTGAAGTTTTACTAACTTGAAGCTTATTTTTTCTATCTCTTCCTAGTTATTTTTTTTAATCGGTTCTTTTGTTTTTATTTGATTTTGTTCTTTGCTTGATTTTCAATTTCTTAAATTTGCTGGAGGTTTTTTTCAGGAATCTATATTTCTTTTTTCCATGTTCATTGATTTCTTTACTGTACAATTTTTCATTGCTGATATGTTGATGTATTTATTGCTTCTCTTTAAACTGTTTAGTGCCGGCCTCCGATGAAAATGAATTGTCTGGCCGTTGACTGGGCCATCTGTAGTATAATAACTTTCTGAATTTTGCATTAGATAGTGTCATGTTGATCATTGGAAGGTATTTTAATTTTCTCATGCCTTCTGGGTGAGCATTCCATTATCCATCGCTTTGGGAAAATCCTTTGGAAATTTCAATAAATTCTACTGTGGTTTCTTTCAGCTTGAAATAATTCTCTTCTTTCTGATGTTGTAGTTCTTGATCCTAATTAGGTATTTTTACCAGAAAAGCGTAACTGGTGGACTATTGAAAGCGTCAGTTAAGTTGATAAATCATTAAAAGCTTAAAACTTCAGGCCGGCTTGATAGGCTTAAAGGCAACACGTGCAACGGTTGCAACTTTCGAACATTTGACAAACAGCTTGGCAGTCAAAGTAAATCAATCATTCGTACATTTAATTCGAGAATAGACAACGGCAGAGACACGAGCAGTCTAACGCAACTCTAATGCCAAAGCTAGTATTGATGCATAAGATGACTTTGCACTGAAGTGAAGTCCTCACGGTAGCAATCTCCTGCCATAGAAGTATTGGATAATAAAAGATCCATTAGCAGTAAAAATTTGGTTTAGTAAATGAGTAATATTAGCTACAAAGATCAAACACAGACTCCAAATCAATTGGTGGGAGGATCTTTCAAAAACAAGAGTTACTCTTTTCATCTGCAGTATTTGCCACGACGAGGTAAATATAGCTATATAAAGGGTATTTAGTGGCGGTTGTCTATTTTGCAATAAAAGCCGTTCAGTTAGAAAAGTAAGCAATTTATTATTAGAAACTTTTCTAGCGGCGTTTTAACGTTTCGTAGGACGTCGAAATAATTACTAAAACTTCTACATCAACTGCCATTCCAACTTAATAGGAACTTCAAAATTTATAAGGAACGATTTGATGAATGCATTGAAAGAACTACCCAAAAAACTGATGGAACAGCTTTGAAAGGATGGCACTCATTGTAGTCATTGTAGATGATTTACCCAATGTTTTGAAAATATTAACTTCGTGATATTTCCTGAAAGGTGAGCTACTTCAGCATATACCAAAAACCATCCTTTAAAATCAAAACAAATTGAGGCTTTCGCAGAAAATAACGCAACGATTTTGAAAGATCTGACAAACCGAATATATACGCCTGTGACAAAACCGAAGTAAATGAAACAAAACTGAACCAATATAGCAAAGGAAAGACTAGTACTCATTAATGATATAACGACATGCCTCCAGTAAAATGGTCAAAAGACGATTTTAAAGATACAATTGCCAACGACGGTGTTCTGCATCAAAAGAATGAAAACTAAAATGCAAACCAACAGTATCATAAAGAACTATTACAAACCCAGATGTCTAGATTAGAGTCAATTATCATCGTCATGAAACACATCGTGAAGAAACCACTCATACCTTCAAAGGATACAATTTAATGCTAGCCGCCATTCGGTTCCATGAAAAAATCAGAACCATCACAGAACTTCACCAAGACATTCTCGATCCGTTAATCCTAAATTCCTACGAACTTCAAGAACTAATCGATCAAATCAGGCCTTACAATTGAACAATTGAAGAAGTTCATAATCTAAATTACTCATCAAAAGAGTGGGGATTCTAACACTAAATCCAACCTGGAGAAGAGAAACAGCCAAATTAATAGGATACATGGCAATTAGCAGTAATTTAGAGTTCTATTCCTTACCACTATTTAATTTAAGTGATACAATAAGCAAGGATCCCCGTGTTGATTCTTAACGGTTCCCTTTGTCATCTTGAATTGACTGTGCCTAGACATGATGAACTTGCAAAATCCTTTGATCTGCGTCCTTGTTTCGTTGTACAGTTCAGATGTCTATATAGTGGTAAATTTACATGTAAGTTGGTCATCAGTACCGTATTGAGTGCCTGAGGCTCACGGAAGAACTTTAAATTGTTTATTGAATACTAGAGACATTGTGTACAGTTTCACCGCTAAATAATTTTGGCGCCTATATGTCTAACTGTGATGGTCACTTAACATGTCAGCAATACTCTTAGAGTTATTACATTTAGCTTTGAAGATCTCCCCTTGCGACTCAGGATGTTATAATCGATCTCGAGTTATTTGAAATACAGTCAGGCGATTGTTCCTATAGAAATTTGTGTGTGAAGAATACTACGGATAATAACAAGATAAATAACCTTTTTCGTTCTGAACAAAGGTTAGCAAACTCTTGAAGTTACTCATTAAAATTACGGTTTCTGTGATGGTTCAATTAATTAGTTGAACTTTAGTATATTCAAACTAAAGCATTAATTTAGTATTAGATACAAAAACTCTTACCGGGGTCAGTTACATATCATACGACCTCCATTACAACACTGGATCTAAAATTCAGCAATGAAATAAAATGTCGTAACTTTGGAAACATTCAAAATATATACTTGGCTTGTTTCAAACCATTCATAATTTAATTCAATATTAGAATAATTTTTCCATTATCTATCAATTTGAGATATCTAATCGAGTACCAAAATTATTAGAAAAAATAATCTTGAAAAAAGTTGTTCGCTTTTATATTTAGAAATTTACCTAAGGTTATTGTTCCGATTGAAAATAAATTAGAACACACATTAGGGTCGATTATTAATCGATTTTATGAACTTGTATGATGGTTTCATTGAGCCAAATTTTCTATACTTTAAAAAGATGGGTGACTTGAATTCTGTTCGTTTTAAAGATATATCTGCCCAAATAATGTAAGATAGGTCAGAATTCCAAGACCTATAAAGCTGTATTTTCTGTTCGTATAAACAAACTTTAAGTAGTTGTAAATTTTACCATCAATTTGCTTCAACATAACACAACTAAGCGAGTTCAACATTTGACGAAAGTTACTTAAGATTGCTTCTTTTTGAACGATTTTTAATGATAATGTGATTTAATCCTTATTTAATAAGACTTCTATTACATTTTTTTTTATTTCACTCCAGTTTTTTCGAGTAAATTTTTTAACGATATTATAGTCGTTCCCTATATATATTCAACCCTTTTTTGACAGCTTAATAGACATTTGATTCTTTAAAATGCCTTTCCTCCATTAAGGTTATAAAAAAATGTATCTTAAATATTATCAAAAACTACTTCATTCGTTTTTTGTATATACTCAGAACAAACTGAGGAATTACTGGACTTATTGGTCAAAAAAACGATTATTTCAAATTTGTACTAATTCTAAAGTTTTGTTTCAAGTAAAGTGTATTTAAATTAGATTTTCGGCGATCATATGAAGCATTTGTCGTAAAACGTTTAATTCAATTGATTTGTAATGTTAAATTAATTTTGTTAAAATCTGATTGGTATTAATTTTAAAATTTTATGTCACATAAAGTGTACCTAATTTTCAAAAGCTTATAAAAACATCTGCAGATAAACAATTCTGGGTTCCCTTTAGAATAATTAAAGCTAAATTCATAATGCTAGTATTGATAAAATCACCAACAGTAATAAGTTGCAAGATAACCTAATGAATGAGGTGAATTCCGTTGTGTCCCATAATATAGATTTGTAAATATAATCCGAATAAAAATGTTGTGATTGGGAACAGGAAATGATGTGACAGTTGTCACGTCATTAATGCCGTTCAACCTAAAAATGGATTGTCGTTTCAATATTAAAACCTATCTATGATACCGATTTTAATTAGATTAGTGTATACAGTATAGCTCTACACGCACTCTGCGTGAGAGTTCTATTGCGTAAAGAACTCTACAGTGTACGCGCTATTGTTTTAGGTTTTGTAGAGCTCTACATTAGCTCTACACTCTATCTAGCATGCTTGATAAAGTTTTTTGCTCTACAGTAGAGAAAGCAAATGTATAGGTCCACATAATTTAAAATTGAATTGGTCATTTCTTTCGAACGCATGTGTGCATTGACAATTAAATATTTAATGACATTTCTAGTTGCATTTCGATGGTCATTCGCTTTCAATATTGTTGAAATGTTTAAAATATTGAGGTTGGGCACCAATTGAATTTATTGAAAACATACCTATACCTTATACCTATACTCGTATAAGTATAAACCTTATACCTATACCCGTATACCCGGGAGTGGTAACCTAATTTTTTGACAACTGGTACGCTTAAAAAAATAACGATACCCCTCCAACAATTTTCAAAGATAACATTGGTTTTGGTAAGATACAGTGAGTACTTGTTTTTTTACACGTGTATCAGTTGCCAAGTGATATCCTATATTTATTTTAACCAGAATTTAACGTAAGGAATAGTGTCAACTCCTTCCACATTTTTTCTCATTAAGTTATTGCCATTAAATGAATTTTATCATCTATTATGTTCATTGCATTAAAATCTCATTCAGCTTCGGTGGAATTAACTGACAACAGATAAAAAATACTTTTATATATTTCGATTGCGTCCGTTTCAATTTTTTTTGATGTGCTTATATGAAAAGCCGAATTGTAGTCGAGTCGGAGCTCAAACATATTTAACCAGCTCTAGATAATAATAAAATTCAATATTTAATAATGTCTTAAACAACCGGTACGGCGAACTTTAAAAACTTTAACAACCGGTTCGGTCGTACCGTACCGTACCGGCTGAATATCACCACTGCCTATACCTAACCTATACCTCTCCGGCTGGAATAGATTTTCGTAAGTGCGTATTTTTCTTTTGAATGATCGGAGTAACCAGTTTCAGTAACATATAGAGAAATTACTATGTGACATAGATAGAAAATTTTCATATAGGCGTTTGTAACGTTTACCTTAATTTCACTCATTGGTTCACGTAAAATCCGGCATTTTGCTTCCTTTTCGCGATTCACTCGCGCTCCCAACACTTTCTTTTTGCTTGATTTTTTTCTTTTAGTTAAAAATTAACGGCACTAGCAGCTTATTTTGGCGAAAACTCATTTTAAATTGATTTTTTTTTTGTATAACTTGTGTACACACTGTACGCACGAACGAAAAACTAAAAATAAAATGTTTGAAAAAAAATATTATTAATCGAAAATAAAATATAGTAGTAGCCGAGCGCTCTATCGTAGAGAAAAACAAGTCTACAGTGTACATAGTCTGTAGAGCGCATGGTAGAGCTCTACTTAAAATTTCTCTACGGTTACTCTACGCAAAAGCGGTAGAGTCGTAGAGACGCTCTATAGTGTACACACTGTTTGTAGAGACTCTACACTCTACACTCTACGCTCTACGCTCTACCGAAAAAACTCTATAGTGGACACTTGCCTTTAGACTAAGGTTACCTTCTAAACCTTTTGACGATAATAAATTTAGGTGCGTAATATATAATCCAATGATGTAAATTAAATTTTATGAAATTAAGAGAATCTCACCGAGAATCCATCTGTCCCACCGAAATACAGGAAAATACTCCGCACTGTAATACATGAATTTAAATTTGATTCAGTAATTACAAAAACTCGTTATTTGTTAACCTTGCCGGTAAAGTTATGGGGTGACACAGACTCGGACATTAGTCTCATTGGAACTTTACTTTTAGGATTGTCAATAAATTATGAGTTGGAACTAGGGTATGATATCGGGTTAAATTAAAAGATAAAAAGTATGGAATGCTGAAACAAATTCCAAGATAACTACAAGTATCATTTGTTCCATGTGTATCTCATTTTGCTAATTTAGTACTTTTAGGTTCAGTTCAATGTTTAGCCCATGCTGTACAGTTTTTTAATACAGTTCAAAGTATATATTTATTTTTGTCTATAACTCAGTTCAACGGCGGGAAATTATTAAAACGAACATAAAGATTTTAACTCACAAGCTATAAAGTGGGGCTAGGCAAAAAAGACATATACATGCGTTAAAACCATTAGTTTTTAATATATTTTAGTATTTACGAAGCAATTTGCAATTTGCATATTTACATAGCTATTAACATACCACACTCGATCAAATTATTTCATCACATTTTTAAGCTCTTAATATTGAGAGTTGATATTTTGTAATTGAAACTTTTCAACCTAATTCGAATAAGATATTGCGGAATTTACTTAGAAAGCCTCGTCACTGTAAGTGAATTCGGCTGCGGAAGGGCTCCATATTCAATCAGCAAATTGTTTTCATTGTTCCCATTGTTTAATTTTAATTTTAAAATTAATTTTACAAATATTCGACGCTTCAAAACTCACGGGGCTTAACTTACCTGGAGTTATAACTAAACGTGGTCCGGGATACTTGGTTCCACATCGAGGGGTGATTATTGTTGTAAGGAATGATTCCCACTTTAATGTACCCAAATTTATTTTACCTAGTTCCAATCCTGCATTTAATAATTCTTGGATATTAAATTCCAATCTCACTCTATTTTTATTTATTCTATGGAACCGTAATCCAAATCTACCACATGTAGGGGCATGTCACGAATTTGATATAAGTGCAAATGCAATTTATATGATTTATCAGATCTCTCCAATGTCTGAAGTGGTTGTCTTGGGAATGTTTAATAATCATAATGACACATGGTTGGGATTTTCTCAACCAAAAGATAAACAGGTGAATATGTTGATTTTTTTTGCGGGGTGTAGACAAACCCACTCAGCACTCTGACATATTAGGTCATTTATCTCATTTGTTGGACTTATTTTTGACTATCATGTATGCCAAATAATTTTATTGATGTTTTAATGCTCCACTAGGACCTTCTGATCATGTGTTGGTATTAGCAACACTTTCCACCTATCAATGCTCATTACACGTACATACCTAGACTAATCTGGCATTTCAAAGATGCTGATTGGCAAAGCCTCAATTTATTTGACTCTTCTTTTGATTGGGGTGTATGTTTTATTAGTAATAATGCTGATATATTATCCAAATATATAACTTTGGTAATTTTAAAAGGAATGAAGTTATACCCTTAGAAAAGGTATAGGCCACACAAATCTTTTCTTCCCACCAGCATACACTACTGTTTCTTCTTCTATGCTCAAAATTTATTGAACTCTGAACCCATATAAAGCAACTGGGTTTAATGGATAACTATCATTTGTCCTAAAAAGCTTTCATTTATCTCTAGCTAAACCTCTTGCCAAATTGTTTAAATTGCCAATGAACTCTGGCATTTTTCCCTCTATTTGGAAAATAGCAAATATTCAACAGGTTCAAATATTTAACCCTTATTAGGGGATGTGTACGTAGTTATTTGATTAAATATGACTTTACTTTTAGGTTTTTAGCAAAAGGTGCGGAAATATAATAAATTCCAAACCATATATACTAGATTCTACCTCGTCGAGTACATGTACGATGGATATTGTAAAGTACACTATCGAAGACATTGAAATCCAAGAAATCGAGTCAAGCGAAGTGGATATTCTTAATTCATGTAATAAAACAGAAGTACAGAAAAACTTTGAAAAAGAGTGTTGGGCTAACTCAATTGTGGATTACAGTTACAGTAAATATTTATTTTGGTTACCTTAGATACTGACATCATCTCGAAGTTGTATAAATTCAAACGAAAGTGAAGAACTCTACACCAACCTCGAGTGTTCTTGTAAGTTCAAGTTGCAGCATTTTAACTCCATCGCCAGATCATATTGTGTCATCTAGTTTTCCACGGTTGAACTCTTTGGTTATATCATCATTTGTCAAACCAAACGATAAAAAACGAACGGTAATCCAGGGTATTCGAAACCATTGGCCGGTTTTGTTGATTCTTGTAGTTTACAAGAACGAGAACAATTGGACAAAATAGTGAAAACATTTTACGGTTGTAATATACCATTTAACAAAATCGAATCACCACATTTTAAAAAACTTATCAAATATTTAAAACTGTCATATGAAAAATTAATTCCCAAAAAAGATTTTATCTGGCAGACTCTTAAACAGCACTTATAAGGATTGTTTCACATTCGTTCGCGACCATCTAATTCTGTGCTATTGCTTGATGGATGGAAGAATTCATCAGGTAACAGCAAAACAGTTGTAAGCATAACCGAAACAAACCGAAACAGAGCATTTCTTAACGCATGGGATTTAAGCGGTGAGTCCGAAATGGTAGCTAAACTAGCAGAAATCGTATGTGAATTAATCGATTTGGCAAAAACCTAGTATGACACAAACGTTTATGCAATTGTTTCGGATAATGCAAGCAATATGATTAGAATGGGCAAAAATGTCAATCATATCGTTTATCATTCAACTTGCAATAGCCACACGGGGGATCTTCTAGCGAAAAACACCGTTGATACACATTTATCGAGCCAAGTAAATACAATTTTAAAAGAGTTTAAAAACACCGATTTCAGGGCAGCTGTGCTGAATAAAGTTGTCAATCGCATAAGATTGGTGTATGATACGAGATGGTGTTCTCATAGAGATGCATATGAAAACCTTCTCAATAATTTGCAGTTCCTAAAGCAAATCATAATAGATGAAAAATCTAAAAAAGTTAAGTCACTTTATCTTGAAATATAAATTGATCTTTTTTGTAAGGACAGAGTAAACCATTTCCTCCTAAAATACCTATCAGTCGATGGAATAGAGGAGTGGAATTTTTTTTTAAATTGATTTGGGTTGTTTGATGTTCTATACAATAAAGGTATTAAAAAACCTAACATATTTTGGAGTACAGTGGAAGTGGAATATCCGGAACTCCAAATTTGCTTTGAAAATATTAAACCTTCCTGCATCATCTGCTCATATAGAGCGGATCTTTTCAAACTGGGGACAAATACATACCTTAATCAGAAATCGCCTAACATTTCAAAGATCTAAGAAATTGATCCATATTTATTTTGCTCTTAATAATAAGGAACATTTAGGAGAAAATGGTCAATACAGCGATGAAGATAGCGATTAGGATTGATTGATTTTTTTTTTTGTAAATAAGTAAAAAACCGGAATTTGATACTAGATGTCATTATTTGTTTGTGCGTTATAGTACATCATGTACATATATAGCATTTGGAAGTCCTATACAATACCTGTCAAAATCAGTAAAAAGTTTTTGTTTTGATTGTGCATATCCAACCGATTTCATCGATGGAAAATTTATCAAATTTGCATAAAAACACATTTTCGGTAAGTTTTGTTGAGTCACTTTTCCGCAAACAAAACTGCAGCTGAAAGTCATCGTTTGCTCATAGATTTGTATTGTGAGCATGCTCTTGCAAAAACACAGTGCTTTGAGTGGTTTAGTCGCTGAAAAGTGGTGATTTTGACATCAAAGACAAAGAGCATCCTGGTCAGCCGAAAAAGTTTGAGGACGAAGAATTGGAGGTATTTCCCGGTCAAGATTCATGTTAAATGCAAGAAGAATTTACAGGATCATTGGGAGTTGATCAAGCAACAGTTTCCAGACGTTTGAAAGCCTTGGCATTCATCCAAAAGATGGGAAATTGGGTGCCATACGATAAAAGACATATATAAAGACGATTTTACATGTCCGAAATGCTGTTCGAGCGCCACAAAAAGAAGCCATTTTTGCATCGTATTGTCACTGGCGATGGAAAATGGATCCATTACGATAATCCCAAGCGCAAAAAAGCGTATGTCAAGAAAGGCGAGGTTGACCCATCGACACCAAAGCCGAATTTTCACCGGGCGAAGGTCATGCTGTGGTGGGACCAGCTAGGTGTGATTCACTATGAGCTGTTGCCATGTGGCCAAACCATCTATGCCCAACTCTATCGTCAACAATTGATCCGATTAAAGCAGAAAATCCAGGCAGATCGGCCAACGTATGCGACCAGACACGAGTCATTTTCCAACACGATAACGCTCGGCCACATATTGAGGCGCTTGTCAAAAATTACTTGGAGAATAACGGATGGAAAATTCTGCCTCATCCACCTTATAGCCCAGACCTTGCTCCTTCCGACTACCACCTATTTCGATCCATTTGCAGAATGCCCTATCAGGAATACGCTTCACTTCAGTTCAAGGTATCGAAAATTGGCTCGATTCGTTTTAAGCTGCCAAGCCGGCGCAGTTTTTCTGGGACGGAATCCATAAATTGCCACAAAGATGGAAAAAATAGTGGGTAGCGATGGGCAATACTTTGAATAAAAGATCTTGTAATATTTTTTCACAATAAAGGCTCAAATTTAAAAAAAAATTAAGGTTTTTAATGCATACACCCAATATGTTTTTAGATTTATTGATATATTTAAACACAAACTATTAATTTTCTTCATTTCACATACAAATTTAATGCCATCTATTTACTTTTGCTAAAAACACAACTTTCGAAAAAAATATTTTACTTTATTTACGAATTTTACATTATTTACTTTTTTTAGGTTAAAATTCGAATGTAAAAATATAAGTTTTTACATGTAAAAAACCGCTTAAAAAAATCGACGCAAAAAATCTGCAAAACACTGCTGGTGATACTATAATATCTGCTTCTATTGAGTTTAACAGCCGAAAGGACTGTAATTCCCATTTAACTCTCTTAAATTTATGAATAATTCACTTCTGACTTGCATTGACAAGGTCATTGAATGGGACAAATATAATAGGGTAGAATTTAATCCACAGAATTTCCTAACGTGTCTTTTTTTACAAAAAAAATTCAAAATTATGTTCCACCCATAATAAACGGCATTCAAATTAATTGGTCCTCCTCTCTCAGAATGTTAGGTATAAAAATTTCGAGTGATCTTTCTTATAGAAAGATCATATATATTCTATTGCAAAAAGCTAGTCAGTATCTGGGTTTCATTAGACGCTGTAACTTTTAGTTTACCCCTACAGAAGTTCTTAAATTATACAAGACTTTTGTTAAGCTCATTATGGAATTTAATTTGATTGTCTGGGATGGTGCACCAAAATCTAATCTCAAATGTCTTGATAGAATTCAAAATAGAGTTACTCAAATGATTAACGACAAAAATATTGCTTTATCAATTGATTCTTTAGAGCAGAGACGCAAATGCAAAGTAGATGCTTTATCGCTTTTTTATAAATATTATATTAGCCACTGCTCTTCTGAAATTAAATCTCTAATACCAGCGGCATTTGTCAGCAGAGCTGCTACTCGTTTTGGTTCAAAGCAACATACCTTCGCCTTACATATACCAAGATGTAGAACTAATAATTTTAAATCTTCCTAGAGTCACCTCTCTAGGTTTAGCTCACAATGTTGCCGTGGTGTAAGACATTAAGAGTGTTATCTCTAGGCAATATGCTAATTACAAAAAAAAATTAATGGATGGTGTCCGCTTTACGTCCTTTCCTTATAAAAAGAGATCGCTCAAAATGCGAAAAGAGTCGAGTCATAGCTCTCTCCTTTGCGCAGCATACAAACTACTATCTTACAGTTTTTTTCACTGAGTATTATTCTTTTTAAATACTACGAATACGAAACAACTCGTAATCAGGTATCCTTGGAGTTCCACTAAGCCTATAATTCAATCCATCGGGATAGCTTATAGTTTGCTCTGCAATGTCATTTATATGTACCTGAACCCACATCTGAAATTTTGTCCTACATATTTTTACGAGTTGAATATATCCCTAAATTGATTTAGTGATAAAACATGCGATAATACCATCATATCATATCATCGAACAAAATTAGAAAATGCCTATATTATATATACAAGAGACACGCACATAGCGGAGTGAGAGATAGGGACAGATAGACTGTAAATCTTAAATAAATCATAAAATCACAAAAATCGTTCATAAATCTAATCAAAATCTAAATACTGTAATTTCAATAACTAATCCTCTCATTATTCGACTTTGATAATAAATTTTGATTTTGTTGTTGGAATAAATATCCTTTCCGTCACCTCGATTATAACCCCAAACCATTCCGTGTATTTATTTTTTATATATATCATAGTAATACTAATAATAATATGTTCTTCGAGATGTCGTCGTCGTGTCTTCTTTGCCATATCCTTACCGTTTTATAACGTCGATGACACACAATGCAAAAGGAAATTCATCTTAATCGAAAAACATGATCTTTTGTCAAATCGATATTATTTATGAATCATAGTTTTTCTTTTCCTAATCATCATCAACCTCATCATCATCATCATCATCTGACGTTTTGGTTATAAGACGGAAAGTACATTTTCATTATACACGCATTCTTTTATTATACGAGTGAAACGATGAATGAAACGTCTTTAATATTTTTGTTTGTTTTTCTTTTCCATCATCATCATTATTATCTCGCTAAGACTATTTTGTTATTTTTTTTTTTTTGCTTAAGATTGATATATGTATGTATAAGATGTGTCTTGTGTGTGTGTATGTTTTGTATTCTTATCAACATTATTATTAACATTACTATACCGTTTCATCGGGTCGTTTAAGAAAATTGAATTGAGGCGTGTTTGCATTAATATTTTCGAATACAATTTATATAAAGTAAATATTGTGATGGGGTTTTTACCCCCACTCTCACGTTCGAGATGATAATATATCCAAGGATGCAAATAATATTGGTATTGGGTCAGAGGAAAAGTTGTTTCGTATTTTATCCCATGTGTCGAAGATGACCAAATTGTTGGAGTACTATGGGCAATCCCAACGGCTTCATTCTTTGTAGCCGTCGTACTCTATTTCTGTTTGTTATTCATAATAAAAAAAAGTAGAAAAAATGAAAGCTTTTGAATATGAAAGTAATATTTTGATAAAACTCAGTGCAATTTTTATTCCATACTTTATAGAAAACTTGAACTAAATCCACTAAGAATGCTGAATATATTTTCTAATTTTCAAGCAAATCTTCTATGATATTTTCCAATTGAACTTGCGATGCTTGATGCTTGTTCCCATGATTTATGTACGGATCATTAAAATCTTTAAAAAAAACCAATTAAATGACTCGTTACATTGAATATTGAAGAGTCCTTGTTGACAAAACTAAAATATGGGGTTTGAAAGACTAATTTCGGGAGAACAAAACGCCCAATTTTACAAATAATTTTACACTAAAGATTCAAAATGGAACAATTAATATCAAGGCCCTTTGGCCTTGAAAAGATCAATTTTAATCCTGCTAAAGATTTTTATATTATGAGTTAACGTTAAAACTTGCACTGTATAAACTACAGTTGTACACCATCATCAAATAAAAAGGTCCAGGATAAAAAAGGCAAGTGATGCTCACGGATATTGAATCTATACATCTCCTAAATTACATATTTTTTTGATATTATTAATTCTTTTAAAGTGTAGCTACACAATCAATTATTCAAATATGATTAAGCTTTACAAATCAATTGAATTAACCGTTTTATGACAAATGCGTCGTATAAACGACAAAAATCTAATTTATTTACACTTTATTTGACACAAAACTTTAAAATTAATATAAATGCTAACTAGAAATAAAATTGGACCCAATACCGAATCGCAGCATACACCACTGACACAATAGAGTTGGTATGCACTTTGGTGTGCACCCTATATATTAATATTGCCAAGTATTGTTCTACAAACGTGAGCAACGTTCGAGAGAATGCGTCACCGACTACGTATCCAAGCTTAGGACGTCCTGCCAAGAGCTGCAAGATACACGAGATATTTCTGGCTGAAAAGAATTTACAGTTAGACACCGAATCAAACGCAACGTTGCCACAGAAGCTGCTGAAAAGAATCAACAGGTCATTGCTGAGGCATACCATGAGAAGCAAATCGTTTCTAAACATAAAAAAGCACCTGCTAAATTTATTCAATAGAAAAAAACCGTTACGATTATCACAAGGGTGTTTCAACTGCGGTGAGAATCATGACTAATACATCTGCCGATACCGTACTAACACATGTTTCTTTGGAGGCAAAATAGGCTACCTTCAACGGGTTTGTCATGTTATTTCGAAGTAAACTCTTCCGAGACAACATTTCAAAGAAATTTTTTGTAAATCGGGTCGGTTGGTTCAAGCCTTTGAGGCTATCCATTCAAGGAGTCCATGCAATCATAGTCACTAGTTTTTCCGATGTGCTGGTAAAATTCAGCCTCTTATTTTTACCAGAGCTGGGCTCGTACAGTGAACCTCCGGTTATTCTTCAACTGGACCCGACACTACATTGTTTTTCAGTTCCTTCAACAAATCACTTGTTGTCGACAATACCAAACGGTTTCAGGTTTGCAAAACTCGGCCTTGCCCAGGCGTACCAATAACTCATCGTAGATGATGCATCCGTGCTGGTACAAACAATTACAACACACCAGGGTATGTTTAAAAGGTCAACCGCCTCCATTTCGGTGTTACTAGCGCACCAGGAATTTTCAAAAATTTCACGAAGAACCTACTACGAGAGATTCCAGGATTCATTCCATATTTCAACGATGTTTGACACCGTTTTTGCCATAAGTTGATCAAGATCTTTCAATGGTTTGATCAAGCTGGTAGCCGTCCAAAACAATACAAATGTCAGATTGGTTGTTAATGACCGCTTTTCTCGAGAATAGAGTCGATTGCGAAGGTTTTCACCTGATGAAATAGAAGATCGACATCACTAGAAGCACTCCACTCCGATGGAGAAGGAACAACTTTAAGCTTTCCTTTGCACAAGCTATAACATCACAAGGATGTCCCTTGGAGATGGGACCCAGTTGAGCAGCGCAATTTCAATGTACTTAAATGTGCTTTGATGTCCAGCAACGTTCTAATGCCATTTAGTGGGAAATACCCATTATTGCTGGTATAAGACGCTTTCCCATATTGAATTTGCGTCATATTGTCACATCGAATGGGAAGAAAGGAGCTTCTTATAGCTTATCTCTCGAAAGCTATGACCAAAAATGCAGTACGATATAACCAAGGCGACCGTGAAGTTCTCGCAATTATAATAGGAGCCAAGAAGTTCCACGATTTTTTCTACGGTCATGATTTTGTTATTGTGACGGGCAATAATAAGCCACTTCTTGAACGTTTTACCACAACTCTAACAAAACGAAGGTGTGTAGCTTTTGGATTCCGATTTTCAACGAGTCAACGAAATTTTTCCCTTATCTGATTAGGTGATGGTGTATTGAAAAATGTCAATAAAGAGAACAGTGCCTTCAGTTCAGCTCATTATCGTATCGATTAGTTGTTGAAAAATGCCCGGAGCTGTCTTCATCCCCGATTGCAGACGGTTTACATGAAAAAAGCCACGATAAGTATTCCCTTTGACTAATTATCCATCTCTACGTGTAAAAAGCTTTGGAGAGGTCCATTTTGCTAAACACTCGGTACTGCAACTCACCTTTGTGAACCTTTCTTCTGGCGTTGGCAATGGATGCTTGTTTGGTTCCAACGCACCATTCAACCCGGTTGAATAATCGGCACAAACACGTATACATAAAGGATGCCCCTTACTTTTTACAGCTACCAAAGGCGCGACAAAATCTGAGTAACCGATCGGGCTGATTACTTCCGCAGCTGCGAAAGGTACCGGCCAGCTATTACAAAAATTGACTTTGTTCCCTGCTTCAATATTAAAGAATCCTTCATTTTCCTGCACAACTCTAGAAAACAACGAAAAAGGAAGGAAATGTTTGCTTGATTTCCTTGTTCATTCTCGTATTTATCAGTTCCTCAACTTTATTACTGATATTCGTTATGCATGGTAAGCTCTATAATTATAGATCTTTCATCCAATCTCTTCCTAGAAAGCCAGAATCTGTATCTGCCACGTAACACGATCGAATCTCAATAGGGGCAGGATGCAAAAGAGATTTTTTCACATACGATTACGATCGGTGAATTGATGAACACAACTTTGATCCCCTATTGGTGTGCAGAACTCATGGGTCGATCCATCTTTCATGTCATTGTTAAGGGTGACATAGAGCAGGTGGTATACTGTATTTGTGTGAATGGGTTGAATGAATTTGTGTGAATGTAGAAAGTAAAAAAAATATAGAAAGTGTTTAGCCTTCAAGGACACTGGCCTATCAATACTTTTTTCAAAAAAAACACGCACCTACGTCTTCTCAGTCAATTTCAGTCGTGTGGTAAATCTTGAGCAAAGTATATTAACACGCGGCAATGCCGGTGATCTCAGCTATTTCTAGTTGCTTTAGGAAATAAACGTCCAGTCAGATCCGGAATCAAGTTGCAATTTTAATTTCGTGCTGACGATTGTTGGTGCCCACAGTAAGGCTTCAACGTGGGTTAAAGTATCGTCTTTTAAGGAAGCGTCGTGCCGATGCCACTGACGTGCTCAGTAACCTGCCGTTCCTCGGTGAGTTCCGGCGCATTGCTAACACTTTAATATTAGAAAGGTTTGGGTATAAAACCAACGACATCTTGACTTTATTGCTGCTTACGCGTATCACAATTTTGACGACATGTTTTAATTTTAGCTTGGAGCTCATGTCAGCACCTGCTCTAGGTTTATCGTTTCGCATCTCTTGGTTGACCAACTTACTAAGCACCTACTGTCCCGTGTCAAGCTTTCGGACTGTATTTTACTTTCAGGCTTCGATTTACACGGTGGACGAATCCTATAAAGAATTTACCCTGGCTCTGCAGAAAAGAAACCATTCTCCTGGGGTTGCATACCTTAACTTGAGGCTCTTGATATTTGGAGGGAATACTAGGACCTGGTTCGATCAGTATGGTAAACCAATGTTAATGGAATGAATTGGTGTACGAAAGAAGATAGTCTATCTGAAAGTTTATTTATTCGGATCACCTCAGTAAAACGCGTAAATGCGCGAGTTAAATCTGACTTTAGTGTATGTCGATCATATTTGCGTGATCACAGATTTTTGAGGCAAAGCGCAATACATTTCAGTGTTCCAACTCTACAGAAAATGTCACTCCGTGGAAGTACTTTTCTAAACGGCCATACCTTCAAACTCGTCTACTCTGCCGGAAAGGATGTGGGAAATGCTCACGGTCTCAGTAGAATGCCAGTTCTGGGCACTACAATCGCCACTGGAGAATAGGATATATTCGGTCCACAAGCCGACTATGCCTGACGAGGACTTAGGCACGCTGACCACCAAAGACCGGGCTATTTCGCAAATAATGCAATGGACAATGCGAGTTTGGCCAGAGAATAAAACCACTGAGTAAACACACTGAGTAAACACACTGAAAGGATGCATCGTCTGGGTAAATAGGATAATAACAGGTACAGCGTTTGATTCAATAGAATTTCAGCAAATTTGTTATTCAAATGGTATTTGTTCGGTTTACGTAGCTACATGGCATCCACGTTCAAATGGGCAGGCAACGATAATGCTCAACGAAATATTTTGTGAAGAAAAAAAGTTCAGGCGACCTTCCACATCGTCTGGTGAAGTTCCTGCACCATCAATACGCTACTCCATTAACTGCAACGGGCAAATCACCTGTTAAATTTCTATTTATTCGTCGAATTCCAAATTTCGTTAACCATCTTCACCCGAAAAACATTTGCATTCACAAGACCAAACCAGTAGCTGAAAACGATGGATGATTGAAATAAATATTGCTGCATACTTGAAAATGCTGGATTTTTAGAACGCCCTGAAACGCCTAGGTATAGCGATCTGTTTAGAACTGGAAGTTTTCAATGGAATCACTTTGAATGGCTGTATCCGTAAATGTATCATGACATTTTGAGTTGGATTCGTGACAAATTGCAATGTATCTGCGCTCCTATTTTCACATTCTTCCTGTATATTATTTTAGTGTCGTTTCTTTTAATTTTAATCTCCATTGCATCAATCTCAAACTTACAGTGGTCTGTTACAATTTAAAATTATTGACCAAGTGAATGTGATCTGAAACATTTTGTGAAATAGGCGACAGCTATAATAGTTGATATTTTACTAAGACTGTGTCCGAAATCCATAATAAATATTTGTGAATACAAATTTTTGATAAAATCGAAGACAACCAAATCACGCTCAGTTGCTAGATAGTTTTTGACATATACCAAAACATTTTATATAACAAAAGCCAAATTCATCGCGTAGCACACTCGGATATATACAATAAAATATAAAAAAATCCCTACTTGGTAGTACACCATTCAAAAACAATTTAAGAAAATTTTAACTTTCTCGTTACTATGACAATTTCAATTAACAATTGAACCCTTTCGCGGACACAATTTTTTATTTTTTTTTGAAAATGCTCCACTGTACTTTTGATTCTAGACGAGTTACATGTAGCCTCATTAATGTTTTGAGATTGTAATTGGATGAATATATATTTGACAGTTAAAACTTAATTATGAACATCTGTCAGAAAAAAATAAATATGTACCGGTTGAACTTAAAAAATGTTACTAAATGGAGCACAATAACTATAAAAATGCTTGTAAAGGGACATAAAAAAGTATGTTCTATATATATGCCATTAAAATATCGACGGCTATATCTCACGTGCTTTTATAGTACATCTTATGTGTGTCAGCATATGTCGACGTGTCCCACCGTAAAGCATTTAAAATTATGTCATATGTCGACGTATCCATGAAAGTGTTTTGTAATTTTTCTTTATAGTTTTAACGCCTCGTAAAAAGTGAATTTAAAACATATAAGGCGGAGAATATTTCAATCCATTATTAATTATTATACTTTTCGGACAGCGTAAGAAACAATTGGGAACGAAGGAGAATATTTTTCAAATAAATGTCAAACATTTTATTTATAAATGTTTATTATGGTTTTCGGACACAGTCTAAGTATATTGTGAAAAAATTTTGCATAAGACGTGATTGGCACTCTAAAAATGCAGGCTATTGCAACTGAGTGCTATATGTGTAGATTTGAAGTATACGATTTATATATTATTGTATTGAGTCAATTCTGTGCTAGTGAGTTATATGATTGTGCACGAAATATCTGAATAATTATTTGCAGCAATTAGATTTTGGATATGTGTGCGTGTAGAATTGGCGTTTTTCGACTTAATGAGGAAATTTTAAGTTTTCTATCATTCTTATTTGAAGTGTAAAAATATAACCGTGCTTAAATTAGTTATAAACTGGTTGTGAAAACTATGACAATCTTATAAGCAGTCAATGCTAGGGAAGATCTCTAAATCCACGATAAAATCATTTTCTTGGTGTGTTTTTGGGACTAATTCATTCTCCAGATGGTGCGGTCTGCACATTTAGCCTACTTTCGTTCTTTGCTTCCATGTTTCTCTTTCAGTTCCTCAGTTTGATTTTTAACCATTTTTAAGCTGTAAGACTAATGCAGATTTTTTAATCCATTCCTCTTATATTTTTCAGATATTTAATAGTTCAGATGCTTTACAGCAACGATTAACCGATACAAATTACATCTATATTCCAGTTCGTTTTTTTCGTGATTTCACCGAATTTCGCAAAATTCAATCTACCAAAACCACATCAGCATCGAAACTTCCAGTATATAACAAGTAGTCTACTATTCGCCTTGAGAGAGCATCATTTTTTAGTAATCGAAGAAAAGATGTTCACATCTCTCTTAGCCATTCAATCTCCCAATTCCTAAGGTAGAGGTAAACATGCCCATAAAAAGCAACCACTTTTTATTTGTTTCGTTGGTTAGTCTGTTATCAGTTGTGAGTCTCGAACACAAGTACTTTTTAGCTAACCACTTTTAACATCATCGGAAGGCATATAAGATGCGTGGATGCAGAATCTATATGTAATGCTCAATCTACATATAGTATTATTAAATCTCTTTGATTTTGCACTTCAACAGAGTAAAGAAACGAGATGCAATACGATAAAACTTTTCCTCCAACCCAATATTATTATTATTACTGGTAGTGTGTTATGGGTTAACACCGGTATTTGGAAAAGATAAATGATTTTCTTTTTTTTTGTTAATTTTTTTTTTGTTCGTCTTATGATTATACACTTTGTTTTGGAATACGTGATGAAACGGATATAAATTAACATCTTTATTGACAGTAAATATGTTACACATTATTAGACGTGTGACAATGTAATAAATCTAAAAGTTTTTGGTTTTTCTTATCATAATCAAAGTATAAAATTGATTGACGGACATCGAGGTCCTCGAATACATTGCGGAGATGTTTTAGTCGATTGTTTACTATTTTTTGCCGACTAAATCTTAGTGGAAGCGACCATTGTATGTAGTTCATGGACGTTAGGATACTTGTTTTTTCGTTTTTGTTTTTTTAGTTTTAACAAAATGGAAGGAAGGAGGTATCGTGCTATGACTTACTAGCTCGTAACTATTTTTTGGGATTGGGAGACCACAACCAATTAGTTCTGTGTGGTTAAAATGGGTTCTCATTCTCTATTATATCCGCTGATAACAGTGGCGGCCTCGGTTAGAACTTGAATATTTCTTAGCAATTTTTCATCATCATGCTAACAATACTTTTAGGAGTCATATTTTAAACGCGAAAGAGGAAAGAGATTAGCATCATAGCCCCCACCAGTGGCAAGCGGCTAATCTAGAGAAATTTATGGGTAAATAAAAAGTTTAATGTGGAGATTATTGTGTTGTGTATTTATTTGTGGACAATAAATATTGGTGTAATTTATGACAATGCAGTGATACTAAACCGGACTACATAAAAACGTAGCCACTCCTTTTTACGTAGGTAAGTAAAATTTTTATGAAAATTTAGTATGTGGCGACTGTTGTTTACGAATTGAGATGGTTTCAATGGGAGCTTGCTCCAGGTGTCATGAGATAGCTAAACCTATTACAGGGGCAGTTCTTTTACATTTCTTTCTTGGATTGGTCTATTTTCTGAGCCGAAAGACAAACTACAACAATCTGACCATTGGTCATCAGTTACTTTTGCTTTTATAGGAGCATCCACGCACCATCTCATCAATAGCATTTGTGTTAGTTGTAATCATGGATTATAATTTTTTTTTTGTTCCGTCATTTATCTGCTCGGTTGAATTTGCATTAAAGTCGACATTTTTTTTTAATTACCTAGAAAAAAACTGGAGTATATTTACCAAGGGGTGAATGCAAATAAATAAAAATCCAAATCTACGAACTTTACAAAAATTTTCTCTTTAATATATTTCAAAAAATAGGCAACTATAATTTAAAATTCCATATCTATCGACGGTTGGCGCTTGTTCCGGATTTTATTTCGATTCTATCTTCCGTAAAAACTCTTCGAACACCATTATTCCCTTCAACATTTTCGTCTTTTTTTAATCTTTAATTCTCGACTTATGACTTGGATTATTGTCGTCGACTAACGTGGCATCGAATTGATTGATTTCATCGATTAGAGCACTGAAATTTAAACGAGCAATCATTGTATTTTTACTCAACGCTAAACGCTATACAGGCTAGATACTTACTCGATAGTTGGCGCCGTTGTTGGATCAAATTTATGCACAAAATTTGAATTGAATAGCACACAAATTTTACCCGTTTTCGGATGTACACAGAACGGTGACTTCAACAAATGGTTAAGTCCTTTGGTTACAAGGATGTCGAGTCACGGATAGAGCAACAACAATTGACTTTTTGCGACCCACCGAACCAGTTTGATGTGCCGATTGAACGTTCTGCTCAAATTTATTCCAAATCTCTTTCGATGAATTTTTCGATTGTATTTTTGCTATCTGTTCGCTTATATCACACCGTAGTGTTTCGTCCGGAATGAACCATAGTAAATGCTTTAGACCTTTCGATGTGGCAAATAAATTTTGATCTTCCAAAATGATTTCGTTAAAGTATGGTTCAATCATTTTTAACGATCGTTTAATACTGTGATACATTTTATTAATAATACGAACACTGGGGATGGAGCCTACGCCACCCGATGTCATAATATTAATGTATTCGGCTAGACATGACCGTAATTTGGTGTTGAGTGAGCAGGCTTCTTGATCACAAACCCAACAATGGATTATACGCCGACCACTGAATACCCATAGATTATGTTCGTAACCGAAATCTTCCCGCAATGGTGCGTCTATAACTTTACATGCAATGGCCATAAATTTCCAGCATAGTGTACAAAGAACTGCACCACTACAACACGTGCGAACATTATCGTAATCCGTCATATCGATATCGAACACAAGTTCCTTTTCGACTGGTTTTAATGCTGGAATCACTAAATGTTGTTTAGGGCACGCGTCCATCACAGGACCAATATCAATTTTTTCCGGAGCTTTGGCGTATAGTTCTTTTTCGAGTTATTTTTAATGTCAAACGATAAATACCGTAAATATACGTCATCGGCAGGGGTGAATGAAAATTCCCGCTTTCCAAAGTATTCCTTGTTCACTTCACCGTATGATAATCACTTGTAAAATTGTCTGTGTGGAAAAAGTCGTTTGTAGTACAGTGCGTACATTGTTAACAGTATGAATATTTAACCATCGATTTACGGGGTTGTTTTTATTGTTACAAGAGGAACGATTACCAAGTAAAATCTGGCTCATACATTGCTTGCTCTTCTATATCATAAATAAAATCAAAGATATTCATAAAATTCCTAATTTTTCGAACCCTCTGCTAGTTAACTTGTGAATTACTACTTCTGTCTTCTTTCGCATCCGTACAAAAACTCTGTTAAATAGTTCAACAAAAGGAAATTTGAATACCGCCAACATTTAATCAGACCTCGCGATTGATGGCACTACATCAGCCATGAAAGAGTATCGCTTGGCACTCGTTGCTCTCCAAGAAACTCGATGGCCAAAAAGTGAAGACTATGTGTCCCAAGGCTATACATTACTTTACAGTGGAGATGACCTCATCAATTTTGGTATTGATTTTCTTTTTGGGGTCCCAGGTGAAAAAAGCTTTTTTGGATTTCAAAGCAGTTGATACTCGTATGTGTCAGCTATTTTTACGCATGCGGGTAGCCTACAAGCTGCCCAACAAACTGAAATCGGACTGAATAAAGGTCCGTTCTTTTGCCATGATCTAGCAACCGACAGTGAGGAAATAATGATAAACTTTGCGACCTCATTGTGGATATCACATTCTTTCCTCTTCAAAATATAAATCTTATTGGTCGGCTGCCAAATTTGTAGTCAGTGATCAGCAATTGGTCTCTCTAAAGATAAGATGGAAATTTACACGAGTACCAACTCACTATCTTTACGTATGGGACGTCGGCTGCACCGTACTTAGTCATCTGAGCCTTGCTTTAGTTAGCTAACGATAAAATCTTCGATCATGGTAAGGACAGCCAAATCCAAAAAAACGATTTCTATGTAGATGATATGTTAAAAGGCTCTGATGCAGTAGAGCAGGCTGACTGTATTTCTCGTGACATGGCTACGGTAAAATTAGTTTTGGAATTTTATCTCAAAAGGAAGCAGCATAGTATGAAGATCAGTTTAAATAAACCCAATTGAACGATGAATACCGGTTTAAATTGCTGAAGAGTTTAAAGTTATAGACAGTATACTACGGCTCTTCAAACACTGCAACGAAATAACCACTGAACATCTCAGGCAACTACAGGAGATAAATCTGTGTAGTGCTGTCATTCCAATTAGGATCATTAATGTAGAAGATACTCAGCAATAACTCTTTCAAATACACACCGGAGCCAAAAATCACATAATACATCCAGCATTGCTACCTTTTAATTAATTAGAACAAGAACTGCCTACCATATTAAAACAGGTACCCAAACTAATCATCTTACTGATTATGTATCACAATGCATAATATGGAAATGTTTTACAATACACTTTCTTGTTCAATTGAACATTCTGGGGCTTTGCTTCCTGAAGCAACCTCATATTCGTTTTAATTTATAAATATCTCTCTTGATGATCTACATTCTGTTATTTGGAAGATAAATCGGAATCCTCTGGTTTGGACGATGTGAATTTAAAATTTGTGCAACGCTCTTTCTCTCCCTCTCTCTCTCTCTCTCTTGACAGGAAACAGAGCAGTCTAATAAAATTATGATTGTATTGTGCTAATAGTAGTTTGAATATAGGCTATCGGGTAACCGGACCAATTCTGTCATTGTTAACAAACCTTTCCCTTCCTTACACCACAAAAATACTAAATATCGATCGCTTAGGTGTCAGTAACCGGATCGTGTCTGTCATAACTAACATTCTTTCCATTCCTTTGGTTTTGTTATATGTAACACGAGGTACATCTTTGGCCGTATACTCTAATCAATCAATCAATCAATCATGCTAACAATACTTTTAGGGACCATTAGCTTAAGAATTATTTTTAAACATCAATTTTTTTTATGTAACTCCTAGTTATTATTACTTGAAAACTTGCCAAGTGTATATCATTTTCCGAGACTAGCTTAACGATGGTAACATCGTATAGTAATTGCCTTCCAGTGAACGAATATAATGTTATGGTTTTTAATAATTCAGAACTAATGGAGCATTTTACTACATAGAGTCCCAATACACACAAAAATTCAAAATATATAAATTACGGATTCAAAAAATTTATTTAACACCAAAATTAAATGAAGTAATCGTTAAACTTTGAAAATACCTCATTGCACTTACAAGAAAGAATTACAAAACTTACTTTAAATAAAAACTCTTGTATCTAAGATACAAAAATAAAATGGTAGTCAAATTGGTCGAAACGGGATCCATTATGATTAAGGAGGTATTTCATAGGTTCAGAAGTAAGCATATTCCCAGTCTGTTTAGATTGATAACGCATTATTATAGAAGAGCATTCCAACTATCCTTACTGTAAATCTTTCAGGCTTACAATTTTTTTTTTAATTTTCATTCATCTGAAATAATTTGGAAAACATAACGGTAATTATTTTTGTGAAGGTCTTAATTTTATTTTTGAAGCCCTGTGAAGTCTGTATCAATTTATTATTATGTTTCAAAAACAGAAAAATAAAATTACAGAATGAATTTCGAATATTCATTGATCAAGAAATAACGAATATGTATTTATGTTAAACACAAATTGATAGAGTTGATTTACCCTTTCAGGGAAAGCTGTTCAACTTTTGTTATTGTAATATGTTTGTGTGTGTGCTACATTTTCTTTCGAAATTCATTGGCGATACATATTTACTACACCTACGCTTATTATGTAAAGTTATGATTATGTAAATATATGTATATATTAGGGTGATTCTTATTTTCAAAAGTGCTGCACTCTACATTTGCGATGCCTCTTTATTTAGGAAAATTTAGATAAAAATGGCTTTTTTCTAAATTTTTAAACATAAAACGAAAACAAGCGTGATTAAAAAATGTTTTCCAGTTTTTAAAGAAAACAGTTAACTTTCAAAAAAATTTAAGACAAATGGTAACTTTATTGCCAAATTTCGAAAAAAATTTAAAACCGTTATATTTATTTGTATTATTATAATTTCTCACTTTTTGGTATTGGTCATATAACGGTTAATTTTATTGATTTGTAACGTTAATTTTTTTTTTAAATCTAATTTGTATTAATTTTAAAGTTTTGTGTCAATTAAAGTGTATATAAATTAGATTGTGGTCGATTATTTGACGTATTTGTCGTAAAGCGGTTAATTGTCAATTGTTTTGTAATGTTTAAACAACTTTTTTAAAATCTAATTTGTAAAAATTTAATTTTGGTGTCCAATAAAGTGTAAATAAATTAAATTTTCAGCGATTACATGTAATATAATTTCTCGCTTTTCCTCTTCTAATTTTCATTCTTATTTTGAAATGTCTACCCTGAAGCCACATATCTAGATCTATGTTTAGATTCCCAATAATTGGAGTAACAAAATTGATGAGTTTCGAAAACATTTTTAAATTTAAAATTTTTTTTTTTATTTGATATTCTAAAAATATACAAAGACTGTATACATTTGGACAGTTTTAACGAATAAAAATCTCGGTTTGTTAACGTAGTTTCGACTACCTAGGATAATATTAACTACGTTGTCAAACATTAAAAACCATCCTTAACTCAATATTTGCAGATTTACAACCATTTGAATTCAGTTCAACCCAAATAAATTTTACTCATATATCCCAAAATATACAAAGCTATAGTAAAGGTTGTAAAAATTTAGAAATTTTTAACGAAAAGAATTCACGATTTTTCGGATAATTTTTAAACGGTAGTCCAAAGAATTCAGATATTCTTCACGTTCTATAGTTTAAAAAAACCATAACTTTAGCACATATCTCAAAAATAAAATTTCAAGGTCATTCAAGATCACCAATAGACGTTTCATCCAATGTTTATCAGTTTTGCTTTAGCCACAATGATATCATGGATAATCGCAAAGTTCATGATTCTTTTCCCGTTGTTAGGGTTGCTAAATCGAGCCGAGAGAACTAACCTATTTTTCCACATGTTATTCTGATTTTTCCCAGCTCTAGCAATAATATCATTAATTCGCGCTCTGGTATAAATATTTATAGATTATCTTTGTTGTAAAATGAGTAGGCAAATTTTTGGGTTGGCTGAAATTCGTGAGTCCAAAAATTCAAATGAGTGGCAGACTAGCTAGTCGTATTCGTAAGTTTAGCTTTCACATATATGGTTAAAAATTGTTTAAAATCGAAGAAATCATTTTTACCTTGGGTCTAGAAAATTTGCAACACTAATATGGCCCAGGTTATCCCTACTGTAAAGTAACGTATTTTTATAGCATGGAGATCACTTGGTAGATGTCAGTACTTTTTAACCATCATTTATTAACACTTACATAAACGATAAGAAATTTATTCTTCATATAGATATTTGAAATCAATACCATACTCGATAGTCGATCTCTGGCAGCGCATTATAGACTAAAGTGTTGTTGTGGCACATTTTAAAGGTATATATTTTAACAGCTCTTGTTTAGTCTTAATGGTACATCGTAAAAAAAATTTTATAACTGGACATAACTAATACACATTATTTTGATTGCAGCCTTGCAAATTAGGAGAAACCTTTATATTGAGTTTGATAATTTTCCATAGATAATTCTGAAATGCCTTAGATATACTGCACAGAACAAGGAGTCATTGCTTTCAAATTCGCTCATCAAAAGCATTAGAAACATTTATACAATCATTTGTTTTAGGAAGCTTTCGAATGATGTTTTCTATATAAATCAATAACTAAAAAATGGTTTCTGCGGTTGTTCTAGACCTAATTTATTTTAACCCATTGCACATTTTAGCAAGTTAGGATCATTTTTTCCAATTTATCTATGTCGGTCGATAGATTCTAAAATTCTGTATTTGTTCAGGTGATCCACCCAATTGTGCAAAATATGGTTTAAAGAAAACATTTTGATCCATTGGCTAGAAATTTTTATGGTGAATATGGAATTGGAAAAGGCAAGCTTAGAATTTGCAACATGTCTGATTCTCTTTTCCAGATTCAAATTTAATCGCATACCATTTGGCCTTAAGTGTGCACCATAAATTTCCAACGGGAAAATGATTAAGATTTGTAGAGACTTACGGGGAGTCATTGTTTATTTTGATGATGTACTATTTGTGAGGAAGTGAAGAAGAACACGACCTAATCATGAGTTTGGTGATGGAGTAAGGTCGGATAAACAAGATTAGATTGACCTCCGATAGAATTCAATAGCGGCTAGGCGAAATAAATCTTCTGTTGGATGGGAAAAATAAACCGGATTTGTAAAAATCATCTAGGCAATCAGCAAAAATAGTTATTAGCGGAATGATGTAGAATTTGCATGAGTGAAAAAACATGAAATGGAAACTTAAGCATATATAATGATGGCTTAGGATATGTAATCTTTTTAAACGAACATCCGATTGCATTTGTTTCTCAAACTTTCAGTAAAAGTGAACACAAATCAGCTTAAATTGGAAATGACCTTTTGGCTATTGTTTAGCCAAGCTCTTGGAGGCACTATTCAAACGTGACATTGATTATGTTTACCTGTGTGACTTCAACGCTTGTTCATTTTTCTCATGAAATATCCAAAGATGAGTGATGTTTAGAAACCTGACAAAGAAATGCTTGTGGTTGATTGTTTATCAAGAGTACAAGTATTAGAAGCTTCAAAAATACAAGGACTCTCCCGAGTAATTTATACAATAACTAAATCGGTTTGTTTCACGGAGGAGAATTATAATTTCTACCAGAAAACCATGGGCAACTATAAATAATATTCCCGGATCTGCAATTAAGTCGTAATTGTTTGGCCAAGTTATCATAAGCTTTATAACTCTGGCCAGTACTTTTTAATCTAAAATCAAAACTACATCTAGAAAACGGATTACTGTGGGAAATGGATGCAACGCAAATATCAATTTGGTTGAATTAACCTCATCTCGGAATCCTAAAACGTTTGCTTGTGCACTTCATGCATCATTTCTGAAAAGTTGTAAGAATGAAATATCTATTCCATTTGGTGGCATTTCTTTCCGGAATCCGGATCAATTCTTATTCATTCTTGGTAATTTTTCGAGGGGTTGTATTGTCGATTGAGGCGCAACATGTCATTTTTCCAGTTGTCGTAATGAATTCATCGAATTCAACAAATCACATACCGAAAATATATTAGTTGCAAATGTTTAACAAGTGGAATCATCTGGCATAAAGGCAGCATAATTGTGCAAGTTTTAAAAAAGAGGGAAAAACATACACAATAAAAATTGAAAATGTTTTGTATATCCCAGATATTAGCGGAAATCCAATTACTGTGAATCGGCTGACGGTAAAGGGTACAGTCCTGATCTGATAGAGATAATCAAATTTCTATCGTGAATGTTGCCAACATTTTACACCGAATGCGTACGTCGAATAACGTTAATTTTGTTGCGAATAAACAAAATCTTTGCCATCGTAAATTAGATCATCGAAGCATTGGTGCAGTGACATTGTAGATGGAATAAAGTTGACAGACAAATCGATTAAAATTGCCTAGCATGTAATTTCCGAATGTGTCTAAAAGTCGGTGATCCAGGGTACTGTATTAAAATAAATTTGGAACAAAAATTAAATATATTTGAACAGATCGCGGCAAAGTGGTTGTGCAATATTTGAATAAGAAAGGAACTAAAATTTATAGTACAACATCTTATTCTCCTCAATATACCGGCATCACTTAATCTAAATTCGTACTTTGATTGAAATGGCTCATCGCATGCTGCTGGATGCTAGATTAGAACACCGGTATTAAGATAAAACGGTTGTAATACAGAATTATTTACAAAATGTATTATCGTGGAACGGCAAAATCCATTTTATGCTAATTTTCCGAATTGATACCGAATCAAGATGTTAAATTCACAGATGATACTACATGGCAAAAACAACCTACCAACAAAAAAAACTTTCAATAAAGATATTAAAGCATTGAGAAAGGCAAAAAAGAGTCTTATGTTTACGTTGATCTTGAAAATTACAGACCTAAAGACGATAGCAATGACACAGAAGTTTTTACGGTGCCAGTAAATACTATTCGAAACAGGGATTATACTATCGACGAAAACTTTGAATGAAAAATCGTTGTTTGAGTCACAAAAACGGTCAAACCATTCGACTAAGAACAAGCGTCTAAGATGTTTGATTAGAAATATCAGTGTTGTAATCAATGGCAAACCATTCAACTATAAAGAGGCTATTTCGTGCACTAAAAATGATTGTTGTATTAATGCCACGGAGGAGGTGTAAGAATCATTGAATTTTAACAGTAATAAACCTTGCTTATCATATGTTCCCAACATAGACTATCGAGATTATTAATTAATTTTCGATTTATGGTACAAATCTCACAGTGTTGATGGGCTAAACATTTATTTCTGAGACGATTTTTCTGGGTTTGGTATGTTTTCGATATATAGCCAAAATCTCAAAGTTTTAATGGGCTAACATTTATGATATTTCTGGGTTTTGGAAATTTTCGATTTGTGACACAAATCTCACAGTTTTGAAGTGCTAACCATAATGATTTTTCCAAAGTTTTATAAATTTCCGATTTTTGGCCAAAATCTCACAGCTTTGCTAGGCTAACCAACATGTTTCTAGGGATTGCAAATTTTCGATATGTGGCCAAAGTCTCACAGGTTTGATGGGGTAACCTTCATGATTTTCCCGGAGTTTTGGACATTTTTGGTTTGTGACACACATCTCACAGTTTTGATAGGCTTACTATTATGACTTTTGCTGGGTCTTGGAAATTTTCAATTTGTGGCCAAAGTCTCACAGTTTTTTTGTGCTAACCATCATAATTTTTTATGGGTTTTGGAAATTTCTGATTTTTGGCCAAAACCTCACAGCTTTGATGGGCTAACCATCATAATTTTTTTTGGTTTTGCAAGTTTTCGATTGGTGGCCAAAATCTCTCAGTATTGATGGGTTAACCATCATAATTTTTCTGGGTTTTAGAAGTTTTCGATTGGTGGCCAAAATCTCACAGTATTGATGGGGTCCTTCATGATTTTTCCGAGTTTTAAAAATTATCGATTTGTGGCACAAAACTCACAGTTTCGATGGGCTAACCATCAAGATTTTTCTGGGTTTTGGAAATTTTTGATTTGTGGCATAAATCTCACAGTTTTGATGGGCTAACCATCCTGATTTTCCGAAATTTTCGGTTTGTGGCCAAAATCTCACAGTTTTGATGGGCATCATAATTTTTAGTGGGTTTTGGAAGTTTTTGATTTTTGGCCAAAATCTCATGATTTTTCGATATGGTTGGAGAAGCACAACGATGCATTTAACCGTTTTAATGAAAAACTAATAATTTCAGAGTAGAAGTATGTTCAATTCGTCTACCATAAAATTTCGATATTTACAAAAATATTATTCGGTATATGTGCTGTACTGATTACAATTTCAACCGTCCAAATGTGCGTCCACCACATATATTATCCAACACACATTAAAATATAACAGTTTAACACACACACACACACACAAATGTGCACACACAACTCGATATTAACAAAAATTCGATAAGAAAATATTACCCGCACTCCTGAATTTCTGATTTTTTCTCGATTTGGTCAGCGTACGCAGATGTCGCCGATGTAGTATATTTAAATTTATTTATATTGTTCCGTAATAAAAAATAAAATAAAATAAAATTTCCACCCTTCTTCTTATCTAATATTCAATTTTTCACTACTTTTTCTTTTTTGTATTTTCCTTCAATATCATCATCACAATCTTCACTATATCACTACTATATATAGCAACACAACACACTAGGACTATATGTAGTGTAGCAGTAGCAGTGGCAGCATCATCATCATAATCATCATCATCAATCGAAAACTTGTTTTTGCCATATTATTTCCAGCAAGGACACAACAACAATCACACAACGATGGATGGAATGGAAAATGTATAAAATATACTAAAAAATGAGTTTTCTTTTTGTTAAAAAAAAAAAAATTCTCATATAATGTATGAGATGGTCTTTGCATTTAAAATAAAATAAAAAAAAAACTGACCGATCGATAGCCTACACTCTTTATTTTTTCATCTGAATCAAAGAGCTTTAAGGCAAAAAATCTACATATAAGCAGAAGCGAGGAAAAAAGATTTTCATACACATATATAAGGGTAAGTCCTTTTCTCTGCGTATGTACATTTTTGCCTTACATTTAATGCTTGCCTTACATATATGTAAAGTGGATTTTTTCGTTTTTTTTTTTTTTTTGCTTCTCAAATTAAAGAGGGCGAGGGTGGAAGTCCACATATTATAGTGTACAGTACAGTATACATATATACATATTTGTTTGTTTGTACGTATGTACGGAAAATGAATATGAAGATGAAATTTTTTTATTTTTTTTAATAATACCATCATCATACCATATCTAAACATAAGCATACGATTTCTTTATACTAAATATGTATGTATGGACATATATGTTTGTATTTTATATATGCTGTGTAGGAATATTTGTGCGTACGTACATCCATGTATGTTGGTTGATGATTTGAATTTGAAAAAAAAAATTAATCGGGTGGTATGAGGTGGTCGATTGTCGTTTTTCTTCTTTTTTTTGTATTTAGATTTCTACTTACATTCAAATATGGGGTTGTGTGTATAGTAAGTTAAGGAAATGGAAAATTCTTTTTTTTATTTATTTGTTCATGTTTCATATGTAAATCGGTATAGAGTTACTATAAAATTTTCTCTTATTTTCTATACATTAAGAGTTTTCCATCAAGGACCATCCTTTTCACTTCTAAATTTTTCAAATATAGTATTCCCAATTTTTACTTCAAAATAATTTAAATTATTTTTTTTTTTTTTTGGAAATTAATCTACTATCTTTTTACCCAAAAAAATCAAGCGCCTCTAACGAATTTGCCTCCAAAAATATGACCAATCATGATGTAGAATTTATATAGTTGGTCCCAAGGTAAAGCAGGTTTCTCGGACCCACTTGTAAGATTCTCTTCTTCCGTTCGTATCGAAAAAATGGTTTATAACAGGATACAATTAAATTTTTAAAAATTGTTACCAGTTTGGACCTGAAATTTGACAAATTGGGAAGACCGTATTTACTGCGCCAGACAGTCCATTATATCAGTTTCAGCCTTTGATTTGTGCAATGCAGCTTAAAAAATCGGTCACCTTATGCATACGACGATCTATTTTGACGATCTTTAAGTGGCATCTGATGCACTCTCCGAGCATATGAAACTGTTCGAGTTGTTGTACTCGCTCAACTTCGATATCTTGGTCATAAGGGGGGTGAAGGATGTATAAAAGTAGATCCAGAAAAATTTATCGCCATCCAAAATCTCCCAATTCCTTGTACAGTAAAGACGTTTTCTTGGAATGAGCGACTGGTACCGCAAATTTATTCCAAATTTTTCTTTTGAAAAACCGCGTTTCAACAAGTGTATCTCGACTTCCTAGCACCTTACCTACTTTGAAAATTCGGAAGTTTCTATATTTTAACAGTTCTGGCCGCATGATAAAGAGGGGTGTAAATATTTGGATTCAAACAGAAAAGGAAATACAAATAATTTGGACGACCAAACCAAAATAAAAAGTTGAGAGCCCTTTTACGGGCAACAACATGGTGGAGATAATATAAAAAATTACATATTAACCCTGCCTTCCTCAATGGTCATCTCCTCACCGCTTCGATGGCTAGGACCAACCATGCTCCTCCATAGTCCACACCAAACTCCCGCGACCCAGCACATTAATGTTGCCTCCCGAGCCAAGCTATCACTCAAGTCGCTTACCATATGGTTTAGAATGGATCACTGACAATTAATATAGTGCGCCTCAACCTGTGCAGTTCAAAGTAATTGTTCGTTCTTACAAATTACTGGTTATCCGTTTGGCAAGATGCAGAAAAACAACTTTTTTTAATTTATCTGTTAACGACGCCAACTCAACTATAGTTCGAAGTCGTTGTTTGCTACCGCCTCTTTGGTTGATGTCTTTGGTCTATTACGTGAGAGGTACGAATCCTGAGAGCTTCGTATCTTACGTCGACCGTTCGCAGATCTGATCATTTTTTGCTTTGGAACTTCATTTTTCTCATCGTGATTGTAACCCGGCTCGATTTGATCCCGTTCAGCATCTAGTTACGTCATTTTATGTACTCTAAACACAAATCAAGCACTTCAACTAAATCATCGAGTGGTATTTGAGCCCTCCACGCCAGGCTCCGAACCAGAAGAATAAAACATTTTATGGTAAACCTGCTTCATCCAACTGATTTCTGACGATCTGATCACTCGAAATCCTCTTGTTTGTATAAGCTGGTGCAGCTATTGTTAAACAAGTGTTCAATTCCTCGTTCAACGATAGTTCATCCACTCGCTGGAGAAACCTGTATCTACGCCTGGTTGCGGTTTATTTACTGAGGATCCTGATATAAAAAAATTTCTTTCATTGTCATCTAGTCCAACTCTTTCCATTATCGGGACTGGATTCCAGCGAGAATGTTTATTCTCTTCGATTAGCCGATGTTGGGGAAGAGCAAGAACTAATTAGGATACATAATCGACAAAGGTTGGAACATTTAGTTTTCTAGCTTTTAATACCATTGACAAACTCCAAAAAGCGTGCTTTTAAATAAACTTCCCATTACATTTTTAAATGTAGGGAAAACTGCGCTTCTTGTAATCCAACCCTGGACGTGGATCAACTTCGTTCGTAGGCTTGGTAACACGTCATCGGCTGTTTTACCGGTCAAATCCAAGCCAATTAAGGATTCTTGCAACCCTGTCAATTTTCTTAGGCATGCATCTGCCTAGAACTAATGTGAAGTCCAAAACCAAAAAATAAATGTTGAAGTGTAAGTTTGCTTTTTGTGAGTTGGAGATGAGTTATAGTCGAAAGTGCGGTAATTGTAAATGTAATTTGCCTGACTTCTAGGTGGTATTCGTTAGGACAAGAAAAGTTCTAGGTACCTTGGAATTTGTATTGAAAGTCCCCAAGTAGTTATTTATCAATTATAATGAGAGGCCGTGAGTGCTGGTACAGATCGAAGGTATAGGTATAGTGCTGAGAAATCTCGGATGGCGTTTATTCGGTCTTCCGATGCAAAAATTTTACTTTGTTGTGATATCGTGACTGACGAAATCAAGCAAGGTTACTTCAAAAATATAAATGTATGCCTTGAATTACTTTTGGAATAATTGTTCCAAGTGCGGTTTGTGTTGTTCCTTAAATAGACCACTATAGAGTATCGTTTATACAGACCAGAATAAAGTCATGTTCAAAGACGCCAAAAGGGTTTAGTGATCGTCTACAGGAGCGACAGGTATGAGGTAATAAATTTTGTCGAAGTACTTTTTGGTAAATTTTTACAGCGAGTCTAGTCTACGTAGTCGTCACTCAGGCAAGTAGCGTGAAGGGGCAATATGAAGGATTATTTGTTGTATGGCCTGTTAAATTACAGTTTGGTTTTGCTAAAACAGACGGATAGCTATGTCTTAAGCAGTCTGCCGAAGTCGTTTTCAACTTTGAAATTAAAATTGAAATTGAACTACTTATGAACACATTTAAAGTCGACATAAAGTCCGAGTTTGTTTAGAAAATTGGTTCCACTGATCAGACGGTTCACCGATGCTAAAGTATGAGAGTGTTCGTGAATGCATATTTTTAAGTCCAATGTTGACTTGGCTTATAGTTTTGTTCCATGAGTGTAATGATTGGGTCATTACTGATTGACGGCCGATAAAACTAAATCTGAAGGTTTCTCATAAACGATTTTTAAATAGTGTCTTCCAAATATATTGACTGGAAAAGCCTAAAGGTAGGAGGTGGTATCCATAAGTAATACTATGTTGTTTGTGAAATTTTAATAAAATTGGAGAAATGACTGTTGGGTGTAGCTGTTTCAACCCAAATGCAAAAATGATTTAGACTATGCAATCAACGGTGGTTGGTTTTTTTACGTAACTGTAACAAACTTGTTAGAATAGTAGCAAGCATTCGATTTTCGTTTAGTTTGCTTGAGCTATACTCTTGCCCGAGTTTCCACATTATTTGAGACTTAACGAAGGCCATTAACCTATTGAGCTGCTGTGGTTGTAGCTTAGTTTTGACACTATGTTGGCAGACAATTTGCTTGGCACTCAGAAGTTGCGGCTACTGTCTGAGTTGTAGAGATCATCTCATTCAGTTTATTCACTGTCGAATTGATGCGTTGTGTAATCACAGCAATCTTGAATATTTTAATTATTTTTGTTACCCACAGCGTTAAACTGTTAAACTGAAAATATGTCAAATTATGCCCAAATGTCTTCAACTGTCATTGAGGTTCTGTTCAATAAGTAAGAAAATTTACTTTTTGACTTTATTGTCGTTTGAAAGTATAAAATATTATCTCAATTGATCGACTAAAACCAGAATATGGTAAACTCTGTTCTGTTGATCAGGTCTCCGAACACAAACAACTGTCACATTGCTCAATAATACCACACTCATTACGACTCACTGTAATGTCACACTTTTATTAAGAAAACTTTATTTGGATGAACATTCACATCCGTCACAGAGGAGTCTCCATTTACCATTGAACAGAACTTATGTTCCTCTGTTGTGACCACACAGAAAATTATGACCAACATCAAAGTCCTTTTTTTCTTGGTGAAAAAGCAGTCTTCTCTGACCACTTGATTGCTTCTTTGTTGTCACAGGGTATAACTGTTGAATATTTTCTTTTCCACCAGTAACTCCTGATAATGTTTACCACGCCACTTAATTGCCTTTTGAGTTGCGAAAAGTAAAGCCATATATTCAGAATCATCGGTTGAATTTTTGACGCCAGTGGAATTACTCCACCTTGCACAGTTTGAAAACATATATTATCTTGTTCATACTGAATCGTAACTACCTTGATGAACTTTCTACTCATTAAACAATTAAATTTCATATCGGTTATATCCTTCAAATGTCACATGATTCGCTTGACTGCCAACCAATAAGCAACTCCTGGGTTATTATTGACTTTGGGGTTATTATTGGATCTCGTGTAATTTGCATGCCGAATATAAATTTTGTCAATGTCCTTCATTTTGAACTGTTTTTGTATTGACATGGTTTCAAATCAACTTTCAAAGTTATATCGTTAGAAAAACGTTGGAATTTGAATACTTCATGCCAGAAGTAGTTTGTTTATAGTTAATGTTCTATATTCCTCTTCCAAAGCTGTTTTCCAGTGGAACTAATAGCTTCTTTCACTGATATTAGATCATCTAATTGAACGCAAAAAACGTTACTTTTCGTCGATTTGTGCGGTCTGGTTGGACATTTCATAAAAACTACCAGTTGTGGCAATTGGACCAATTATTGAAATTGAACTAAAATAACCAATTTTTTCACAGCGTTGATCCCCTAAACGCAAATGCTTTGAAATCTTTGAAAATATTCAAAGAAAGGCTTTTGTGTAGTAACCTACTTCACCACATTCAAAACATTCCACCTCCTTTCCTTGTTCCTTCTTCTTGAATGTATTTGGCTTCGTATGCTTTACGTACTTAGCTAATGAAAAGCCCTCATCTCTATCATTCAGCTCTATCAAAATCATCTATCATTTTCCTCATTCTCTCTATCAAAATTCAAACGACTCAAAATTCTAACGGCCAATTCAATTGATTTGTAATGTTTAATCAATTTTAAAAAATCTAATTTGTATCAATTTTAAATTTTTGTGTCAAACAAAATGTATTTAAATTAGATTTTGCTGTGATTACATGACGTACTGGTCTTAACAATTTTTAAACAATTTTTTTTAAATCTAATTTCTTTTAATTTTAAAGTTTTGTGTCAAATAAAGTGTATATAAGTATATAAATATATAAAGATTTTCGGGTAAGATTTTTATATAAATAATTTTTTTTAAATCTAATTTATATTATAATTTTTATAATTTTATATTTTTAATGATTCAATAATTTAATTATTTGTAAATTTCAAGCAAAAACTAATTTAATTTATTATAGAATACGGCTTGTAGAAATTATTTTGTTTTTAGGGAATTTTGTTGCAGATTACAGTTGATTGCTGGCATACTGGAGTTGCTAAGAGATGACAGAATGCAAAGCAGTTCAATAAAATTGTGATTGTTTTATGCTAACAGTAGTTTGAATATTGGCTACCGGGTAAACATAGAACTTCTGTTATTATTAACATACCTTTCCTTTCCCTACACCACAAAAAAAAATATAGAATTGTTCCGTAATGATCATGAGGTGCCTGAAATCGGGTTCTTTCTATCACGCATGTAAACATATTTATAAAAATATACATATATGAAATTCCCTCCATTTGTTAAATGTAAAAAGGCTATTAACCAGAACACTTGACAAACGCTAGTTCTCACGGTCTCATCAATTAATCAATCAGAACTCTCTTTCACCATTATCATGATCTTGTTTGTATTCGTCACTCAATCTGGCAGACAACAATGTTTCAACTCACTCATCAACTATTTCGATACCGTCACCTTTCAACTGGTGACCGGTCATAATAATTTTGTTTACTAAAACTTCCATCATACCACAATCACCAGTCTAGTTGAAACAAGTTCACGCAAGGGTGTTACATAACGAAGTAGACCAGAATCTTCAAATGGAAGTTTTTAGCAAAATAATTGATGCATTGGCTTTTGCACTTGGCTTTTGCACACAGTACACTGATTATATTGAGAATTTACTTAGAGTCCGCACTTAACACTCATGTAAAAAGATATTTTATTTCACCTTCATCACATATCGAAATCATCAATACATGCACTTACCGATATAATTTGAATATTATAGCTTTAACCACTGCTCTTATGCTCGACAGTAATAAATTGCTTTAAGTATATTTGTTATATTTCGACATCTAAACTCCAGGTGAATAAAGTCAAATTGGGGCCACTACTGTTCAAGAAATATGACGCTCATATGAGGGGCAGAACCGAATGAATATATTTAATATGAAACAATTTTAAAAATGAAAATGAAGAAAACGCATGAATAAGTAAAAGAAAACATCTCATATGCGTATAGTTTCCCGTACGTAATATATACATGCCATGGCTTAGTAAATGATAGCCATCCATATAAAGAATTCTTCACACACACACAAAAAAAAAAACATTTGTAATAAATGGAAAGTCCAGAATTTTTTACGATATAATATTTACTATCCCCAAACCAAAAGAAAAGCAAAAAAAAAAAATTTCCACTTTACAAAAATAAAATTATTTCCTCGGTTTTTTTTTTTAAGTTTTTACTTTTCTTATCTCGAACACATACTGTCAAATTAAAATGTGCGTATATGGAATTGGAGAATCCACGTACAAGTAAAATTTAATATGGCAAATGGACGGCACTTGGTTGATTGTAATTTTGTTGTTGTTGTTGATGATGATGATAAGGATGATATTTTAAAAATTTCAAATTTCTACTAGGGGTACGTTACGAATTTGGCTGATGGATTGGTGATATAGCCACAATTTATATGTTCAATCAACTGGTCCATTATTTTTTAAACTTAGTTACTTCGTTTTCTTTAATGGTTCCTTCCTTCACCCAATTGCGGTATCCAATGCAAAGTGATAATTAGATAATTGAAAAACTGTAAATTGGTGACGGTGCTAGCTGCAAACTGGACATTTTCCATTTATGATATCGATGTTATTAGAAACCCAAAATTGGTCCTACTTTTTGAATCGTTGGCAATTCTTTAAATTACATGATTGACGTATCCGCTCATATCATGTGTCTTTCCAGATTACTCAAGCAAAGACCCACTATTAGTTTTGATATTCCTCAATGCAGTTCATGACTATTTCAAATTCTCAAGTTCGTTTTGCGCCGAAGACATGAACATTATCGCTCTACTCATTAACATATCAGATTGGTTGGAATTGCAAATTGATCTGAAGAATTCGGTTAGTTGGTCTGTCAAAATTAGATTACAAATAAATGTAAGCAAATACAAATCTCTTACATGAACTAGACACATTATAGTTCCGTGGCTTCAAAAGCTTTCAGCAGACTTAGATTTATCAAGCAAAATGGTTACAAATTTATTGATCCATTAGCTTTAAAATTGTTGTACGATTTCCATCATATTAATGACCTTCGGCCAGAATCAAATCTGTTCAAAAGCAGTTTGCGCTTTGACGTCTCCAATTTATTGCTTTAATGCTTACAAGCTTCCTCAATATGATCACGGCTGTAATTTACTGCGGGTATTCCACGTTTATATAATCTACGTTATGTAAAGCAGAACTCTTTGTTCGCGATCTTTTGGTCTCACGCAGATTTAGAATTGCTCTTGCCTAAATTGGTATCGATCGGAGCACCGTTTGCGTTATCGTTATAGATTTTTGGTTATTAATATTGTATCTACAAACTTTGCTCTATCGGAAATTGTCTTGAATTTGCGGAACTTTTCACTGTCACTTTGAGGAACTTTATACGTTAGCATTTTACTACCAGTACCTCCATGGTAATCGCTTAAAACCAGTATGATCCCAACCTTAGGTACCAGTATTTTTAGGCCCTACTGGCCATCTAAACTCTGCCAAATCCGCTTTAGATACCCATTCTCGATCCGTAAACTGACCCATTGTACCTAATATGCTTTTGCTACTGGACTTTTGTTTGCGATTTTAATCCATGATAGTCGGCGTTCTTCTTCTGATAAACCCGAGTCTTCGTTTGGAGCAAAGGAAAGGAGAAAGAAGCAAATTCTTTCTAGTTTCCTCAGAAGGCCGTTCTTCTAGTGAGGTTAACCTTTCATTAGCCTGATGTCGATAATGTTTCCTTTGACTTCCACTCGGCCACAATGCTTACAATCTACTCGATGTCTAAATAAGGTCACCTTGATAAGATATCGGCATTTTTGTGTGCAATTTCCAAACAATGTTCAATCTTAAAATCGTAGCTAAGCAGTCGCTCAATTGAAAGCGCTTCTTGTCCTTGCGGGATTTTAAACTTTAATAACCATCTCAGGGCGCCATGATCCAGGAATGATTGCTCATAGTGATAGTTATGGAAATGTTTATCGCATTCCACCATGGCCAGTATTTCTTTTCGAGTGACGTAATAATTCCACTTCGGCACTCGCTCTTGCACATCGATCTCCTATGATAAGACACACCTTAGTCCACTTTTATCCATCAATGGCTACAATAAAGGTTTGATGGATACTTAGTATGCCAGTACTGGTGCCGTACATAACCGGCATTACAATTCCTTGAATGCGCTTTTCTTTAATGCAAAAATGTTTTCCTCTTTCGTGTGTATTCGATGTGTTGGTATACTTTGTTTCCTAAATATTTGACCTTGTAATGGATCAATGTATACTCAGGTGCTCATTTAATTATTTCCCATTACTATAATGTCATCCACATACACTAGGCACGTTTTCTAGTACAACATATTCCGTTATATTAACTGTTCAAACATATTCCGTTATGTTAACTGCTGCGAGCGCTTTATATAGCCGAAACTCATGATGTTAAATTACCATGATCATTGCTTGCACTGACCGCTGTCTTTTCTTTATCCTCATCCAATATCCGCTCTGCAAATCAAGTGTCGAGCATAATCGTGCTTCTGCGCTAGTGTATCTATAATATGTCGTTAATCCTGGGGAAGGCATAACTATCCTTTTCCATTATGGTGTTAAGTTTTCTATAATCGACGCAAAATCTTAGACTGCTTTTTGTCTGTTCCACCAGTATCACTGGTGTGCTCCAAGGCCTGCTCAATTGCTCAATAACCCCAAATGGTTTTATTTTGGTTAACATTCAATCCACCTCTGTCTGCTTTGTTAATCGCAACCTTCTCGGTGGCTGACGTATTAGCATCTCCGATCATGTATCAAACCAGTGTTTAATCATGTTTGTTTGGCATTTTTCTCTGAAGCACTATACAGAAAAGGGTCATGTATTTTTCTAGTAACACTTTCGCTGCTGTTTTTATTTTACATCTATTTTTTTCTGCTGCCATTGGCTTCTAACCTCGGCTTTAATTTTTCACACTTCACTATTGTGAACATTTTTTCGCATTTTCTGATAATAATCCCCTTCCGATGGTTTTTGCCTGATCCGTTAAATTAACAGCTCATATAGGAACTCCTAAGTCTTTATCTGGTTGCATACTAGGGCTTTCCCAATGATAATTTTCTAGTCACTGCGCACGATTGTTCTTGTTTCTCCTGTATCCAGCGTGTATATACGACAGTTCGTTCCATTAATCTTCCCTTTGGTGGTTAAGCTTTTTCCACTTCTTGCCAATCTTGAGGTTGGGATAGATGTAATGAAGTATTTGATTGTGGGAGTCAGTTTCTGCTTTTTGAACAAGTTTTGCCTCGCTTTCTTAGTCAATCTCTTAACATCTTCCATTGGCCTGCAATATATTGGCGATGGTGTTCTTGAATGTTTTTTTCGCCACTCCAATCAAATGTCTCTTTTTATCGCTGGTTCATCTATCTCAATTTACTGTATCTTGATTGGCGGCTTGATGATGTTAAATGCAATGTTGCTTTAGGAGCCAATATTACAGTTCTTCTAGTCTTGACATGTCATACACCGTCAATGACTGCATCGTTCTTAATTCTATCTGCGTATAGTCTGGAGCCATGTTGAAATGTGCTAGATGCACCAACTTCTCGATATCTGCTTCATACTCTTGTAGTGATTTCCTAACATTTGCATTACTCTACCGTAATTACCACGTTCTTTTTCTGAGGCAACAGCCTCAGTTTCTTTATGAGACAGTCAGCGATGCGATGCGTTCTTCGTCACTCCATAACTTTCTGGTGGCTGATGGCACATGTTGGACTACTTGTGACGTTGTTCCATTTACTTTGACTTCAAGTAACTGTCTGCTAAAATGTTTGTTCTCTGATTGGAATTCCTCTTGTAATTTATCTTCTTCACTTCTGATAGCAGCAAATAATTCAATAAGTTTATCATCCATTTTATTTTGGCCGTTTACGATGGTTTGGTTTGTCTATTCAAACTGCTGCTAGTTAGACAGTTTCTTATTACTCTATTGCTCCATCATTTTGTTCATGGCACTCATTAAATACGACAAATCGAAATTCATTGGAGCGCCTGTCTCTACTACCAATGCATTCTGCTCACCATCATCAACGTCCTCCATTTTTGTCGTGTCCAATTTGCTACTATCAAATTTGTGCAGTTCCGGATCCAAGCCTTTATTCTTCATGGCTTGGCGGAGTCTTATTTGTTATAATACCGCTGGTTGCCAAATCACGAAGAGAATATTCACAATCCCACCGCTGTCACCAATTGTTACGTTTTTGCCTATTTCCGGTTTATATCATAGGATTCTGAGTAAATTCCACAGCTCCACTTCACAAACAAATACTAACAATACACAATATTTTCCACTTCAACAATGTTTAGTTCCTGCGGCAAATAACACAATCATTCTTTATTTTAACAATTATATAACATATTAATTTCACTAGATGATTGCTACTGGTGATAGCCATTTCATAATTTTGAAATTTTGTTTATTAACATTACATTTTTGTGCTTTGATGCAGAACTTAAAATTATAATTTTACTGGTAAAATTTTAGATTAGTCCTTTTACTAAATAGTCTAGTAGTTTTTCGATTTTACGAAAGAGATCCTATCTCTGGCCGAGAAAGAGATAAATTTGTAAATGTTCCAGCACCACGAAAGGATATATTGGTTGATCAATTTTGTTCTTTGTTTCGGTACTGTGAAGTTTGATCTTGGTGTCAAGTCGGTTCTCGTTGCAGTTGATATTTAAATGTGTTTGTATCATGGTCATTTTCAAATTGGACTACAAGTTGGGTTCACTTGCTCTCATTTTGCAAAGCAAAAACATTAAAATCTAATTACGATTGCACCTCCTCTAAATAATTCAAATTAATTATAAGTTCGTTCTAATTAAAATTCATAATAATTTTTACTAAGAATCGTCCAGTAAATTATGAAAAAAAGTATTTTCACAAATTTTTCCAAGGTAACCAAATTTCACCTGTCCAGTAGCTCTGTTTTACTTGTTGTATTTTATAATAATAAACAAAAAATTAAATTAAATTTGAACGGATTGCCTATTCAATTCATCTTCATCTCATCATCGTCTTCATTATCGTTTAGGATGGTTACCACCAAATGCTTTAGCTTTAATACAAAAAAAGAAAAGTAAAAAAAAAATGTTAACTTCTGTTTTCGACAGAAACGTCCTGCCACCATTATTATATAACTCATTCCAAGGGGAACAGATTTTTTTAATTTTTTTTTTTTTTTGCAAATTTTTTATTATAAAGTTCATTTCGATTTATTATCCCTCACTTAATTACACACGCGACCACCCTCATCTCCAGAATTTAAATAACCCGTCCTTTCGTTGGTGCAAAAGATGAGCACAACAACAATATGAAGACGATAATGAGAATAAGAATATTCTGCGTATGTATTAATAAGTAAGATACCCCCGTATTCTGGTTTCATTTTGTTTGATATCGAATCTGTAAAACATTGAATCTCCCAGATAAGTAAAAAAAAAACAAAAAAACAGAAAAAAAAATAGAAAAACAAAAGTATCGTTTGCCCCCACCCGATAGAAACCAAACGAAAAAAAAAATGTAAATAATAATGGCTTGACATCATCCCCCGATTCCAGAAATGAAATTGATTCTATTTGAATCAATTGAATAACACAAGAATTCCATTTAAGTTTTAACCCTTTTTTTTGCGTTACCAATCACCCTTCTTCCCATTTTTTTCTTTTTTTTTTTTTATTTAATATTTTATGAAAAACGTGTGGATACTCAGAGGTATGGGAACCCTGCGATTCTGTTGTTACACATAATTTTTCGAACTAATATATGACCATCGAAAAAATGTTGAGTGGACATTTTTCAAAGAAGTGGTCGTCGTCGTCGTCGTATCCATCGATCGTGGCGACAAGTTCAAAATTTTATTTTGCGTTTGAGGTTTTGACTCGTTTCCAGTTTTGAATTTTATTTTTAATTAAAATCGATTAAAATTTAATCCTTTCGAGAGAACCATTCTATTTTGTGTGATGGAAAATGAAAAGGAAAATACAATTTTTTTTTTTTTTAATTTTCGAAAAAGAATTAAAAATTGGAAATTGAAATTCCAACAAAGACAAAAAGCATGAAAATAATTAATTTTTATGTATTTTGTTGTTGTAGTTTTGTGATCTTAACTGTATCGTTGTTCAATGTTGGTCTCTGATTTAAGATGACTGATGTAAAAAAGCTAAATAATTTAATGACTTATTGCTATTTTGTTGTTGGTAATTCGGTTAGGCCATTCATGATATTGTGATGGTTGGCTAGTAAACTACCGTAACCAGGTTTAGAAAGATTTGTCATCAATCTCATGAAACTTTGGATTATCGGATAATTTCTGGGGGTGTCAATCTAACGTGCTATATTTATGTAACCGTTTCGTCTTGTACTTCACCTACTTGGCGTTTAACTCTTTTGTTATATTCATTGCTGGCCCATTATTTATGGATAACCAAGTTTTCCCCTACTCCAAATTAAGGACAGAAACTTCGTATCTTTTAAATGGTGGCTCCGTTTAAACGGACCTTTTTTTAAACTACCAAATTTGTGGTAATTAAGGCTTAATAAATCGTGGCTTAGTAAATCGCATCTTAGCTGTTAGTGAGTACTTCCCATATCCAGTAATATATTGCCCATTATAATACGAGGAAATCAGCACCAAATTTATAAAACCTCAATTGAAAGAAATAGCCAACAGAGTCGTCGTTTTATTAGGTCAGCTTGTAATAATTTTTCTGAGTACCTTGTATTATTGTATAGCTCATTTTTTGGGCATAGTTAAGTCATCTTAAATGTTTTAATTTGCCATTATAGTACAATTAGTTATTCTTTAAAATTCCCTTTCATCACTATTACAACTAGCTATCCCCATGACATTCAGTAAACAATATACTTTCATCTTTTCCTAGTTCAAATATTGCTCTTACTTTAAGAAATCAGACAGTCAATGTTCAACAGAATAAATAAAATTCGTGTAAATAGAGGGGATAATGACTGCTTGGACTGCTCCGATGATCCAGAAACACAGGCCAAAGTTAATGCGTTGCCCCTTGCAAACTTTTATATTCCTTTTGTATTGTCTTCTCGACGGATAGAGTGATTGCCATGACAGGATGACGTTTTTTTTATCTCTACCACTCATTTTTACAACTAAAGTTTCGTTACATTATCACCAGCCGTCATCCAAATAATCGTTCTAGTTTTATTTAACATAAGTGTAGTGGCATTCAGAAATACAAGTACAGGCTAAAAACCATGAAAATATGAAAATACAGTTTATCACTTTCACGTCACTATATTAAAATTATACACTGCCTTCTACATTTTTATTTTTTTGACACTCTTGCCGATGATGAAAAAGATGATTGTCATTTTTTATGTTTACACAATAATATCTGATCATATATCTTCGTATCATCGGAAAATGATTATAATGTAAAGGGACATTAAGACTGTGTCCGAAACCCATGATAAATATTCGTGAATACAAATTTTTGACATTTACTTGATAAAATCGAAAACACCAAAATAATCATGGTTATAGTTGCTATGATTGATTTTGACAAATCCTAAAACTTTTTATAATAAAAGACTAGGATATATACAATAAAAATATATATAATTTACCACTTGGTTTCGTAATACTTCCTTTCAAAAACCATTTAAGAAAAATGAAACTAACCAAAAAAACTAATTCCTTCCATCATCGCCACGGCAGATACTGGAGTAACCGCTGTTCGCCGTTTATGCATCAGGTGTAAAAACATCAATATTACTTTTCTAGTTGATACAGCGCCGACATTTCTGTCATACCTGCGTCACAACTTGAAAATCTAGTAGAAGACCAATACCTTCAGCTAACCGCTGCAAATGGTTCTTTGATCAATTCATACGTTTCTAGACTACTACCATTAAATTTGGAACTTCGTCTTGAAATCCGACACCCATTCATTGTAGCTTCAGTCAATAAACCGATTATTGGTGCCACGCCGTCTCGACCCACAAAAATTTACATTAGCTAAAGACGCTTTTCAGTACATGCAGAATTTAGGTCTTTGCAAGCAATCTTCATCGTCAACCTGTTCTCCTTTTCAAATGGTCCCTAAAAAGGAACAAAATGATTGGAGACCATGCGGTAATTATAGACGTTTAAAAGCTGTCACCATTCCTGACAGATATCTACTACCTCATATTTATGACTTCACACGTCATTTATATGGATGTACATTTTTTTCAAAAATTGATCTTTGTCGCGCTTATCACCAAATTCCGGTCGCACAAGCAAGAGAATCAATATAAAACTGCAATAACCACACCTTTTGGAATGTTTGATTTCTGTCACATGACTTTTGGTCTGAAAAACACAGGTCAAACATTCCAACGATTTATTGACGAAGTAACAAAAGATTTACCTTTTCTTTTTGTTTACAGATTACGGTATAACGATCCGCTTATCTAAATGTAAGTTTGGTGTCAAAACACTTAATTTTTTAAGCCATGAAATCACATCAAGTGGAATTACACCTTCGAATTACAGAGTCATTGCGATCAGGGAATTAACACATCCCACTACAGTAAAGCATATTCAGCGAATTGTTGGAATGGTTAATTACTACCACAGATTTTTACTTAACTTGGCAAATCAATTATCTCCAATTTATAATCAAATGAATTCTTTGATTAAACAAGGTAAAAAAGCCACATTTTCATGGCCTTCAAAGTGTCAAGTAGCTCTTTAAACAATAAAAATTCTCTTGCTAACAGCACTTTACTCGCACACCCCATAGATAATACAACCTATTGTATTAGAACTGACGCTTCAAGCATAGCGTGTGGTGGCGTATTAGAACAGCTAAACGGTGGCAATTGGGAACCTTTAGCTTTCTTTTCAAAAACAATTCAAAGTTTAGGTATTTCCTCGCAGGGCGTGAATTTACACGGATCATAAACCTTTGGTAACCGCAATTAATTCCATAACAGAACGAAGTTCAAGACAAACTCATCACTTGGAATTTATCGCTCAGTTCACTACCGATATACGTCACGTGAATGGTTCAGAAAATGTAGTGGCCGACTCTCTTTCAAGACCTGACGATAACTCAGTATTAACTTTTGTTGGTTTCAATGTCGAGAAACTAATTCAATGTCAGGAATTAGACCCTGAATTGATACAAATTTTACAAGACACTAAAACTCTTAACAAAAGATTAAAGTTTGACCAGATCTCACCCAATGCTGACTCAAAAGCAATATGGTGTGAAACGTCGACCATGTTACCTAGACCTTACAACCGATGAGATATGAAATTTTTCTTAATCTGCATAAAATAACTCATCTGGTAGTTAGGGCTTCCAAAAAAAGGTAGCAACTAAATATTTCTGGCCATCTATGAACAAGGATAGTTTTCATTGGGCCAAAACTTGCATGGATTGTCATAAATCTAAAATATCATGGCACACCCGGTCAGAATTTCAAAGATTTGAATTACCGTCTTGCCGTTTTGAAAAAATCCATATCGATTTAGTAGGTCCACTAGCACCATCTAATGGGAATATCTATATACATACTATTATCGATCGATTCACGCGGTGAACTGAAGCTATTCCTCTTCAGGATTCCATTGCTAAGACTGTGGCAAAAGCATTATTGTCTAACTACATCGCTAGATTTGGTATTCCATTGGAACTCACTAGCGATTAAGGCCCTCAATTCGAATTTTCATTATTCCAAGAATTGACAAAAATATTAGGCATTCAAAAAATAAATTAAATAACTTAAATTAATTAAATTAATTAAATTAATTAAATTAATTAAATTAATTAAATTAATTAAATTAATTAAATTAATTAAATTAATTAAATTAATTAAATTAATTAAATTAATTAAATTAATTAAATTAATTAAATTAATTAAATTAATTAAATTAATTAAATTAATTAAATTAATTAAATTAATTAAATTAATTAAATTAATTAAATTAATTAAATTAATTAAATTAATTAAATTAATTAAATTAATTAAATTAATTAAATTAATTAAATTAATTAAATTAATTAAATTAATTAAATTAATTAAATTAATTAAATTAATTAAATTAATTAAATTAATTAAATTAATTAAATTAATTAAATTAATTAAATTAATTAAATTAATTAAATTAATTAAATTAATTAAATTAATTAAATTAATTAAATTAATTAAATTAATTAAATTAATTAAATTAATTAAATTAATTAAATTAATTAAATTAATTAAATTAATTAAATTAATTAAATTAATTAAATTAATTAAATTAATTAAATTAATTAAATTAATTAAATTAATTAAATTAATTAAATTAATTAAATTAATTAAATTAATTAAATTAATTAAATTAATTAAATTAATTAAATTAATTAAATTAATTAAATTAATTAAATTAATTAAATTAATTAAATTAATTAAATTAATTAAATTAATTAAATTAATTAAATTAATTAAATTAATTAAATTAATTAAATTAATTAAATTAATTAAATTAATTAAATTAATTAAATTAATTAAATTAATTAAATTAATTAAATTAATTAAATTAATTAAATTAATTAAATTAATTAAATTAATTAAATTAATTAAATTAATTAAATTAATTAAATTAATTAAATTAATTAAATTAATTAAATTAATTAAATTAATTAAATTAATTAAATTAATTAAATTAATTAAATTAATTAAATTAATTAAATTAATTAAATTAATTAAATTAATTAAATTAATTAAATTAATTAAATTAATTAAATTAATTAAAATAATTAAATTAATTAAATTAATTAAATTAATTAAATTAATTAAATTTATAATTAACCAATATGAACTTTTGAATTAAAGAATTAAACTTTTAAATTATAAATATATTTTTTTAATTAACCAATAAAAACTTTTAATTTAAACAATATGACCTTTGAAATTAAAGAAATTAGAGTTTTAAATTAAAGACGTTAAACTTTTATATTAACCAATATCAGTTTTTTAATTAAAGAAATGTTACATTTTAATTAACAAATATGAACAATTTCATTTAAAAAGTTTGAATATAAGTTTAAAAAAATAATACAAATAAAAATAAACAAATATTAATAAATATAAATAAATATAAATAAATATAAATAAATATAAATAAATATAAATAAATATAAATAAATATAAATAAATATAAATAAATATAAATAAATATAAATAAATATAAATAAATATAAATAAATATAAATAAATATAAATAAATATCAATAAATATAAATAAATATAAATAAATATAAATAAATATAAATAAATATAAATAAATATAAATAAATATAAATAAATATAAATAAATATAAATAAATATAAATAAATATAAATAAATATAAATAAATATAAATAAATATAAATAAATATAAATAAATATAAATAAATATAAATAAATATAAATAAATATAAATAAATATAAATAAATATAAATAAATATAAATAAATATAAATAAATATAAATAAATATAAATAAATATAAATAAATATAAATAAATATAAATAAATATAAATAAATATAAATAAATATAAATAAATATAAATAAATATAAATAAATATAAATAAATATAAATAAATATAAATAAATATAAATAAATATAAATAAATATAAATAAATATAAATAAATATAAATAAATATAAATAAATATAAATAAATATAAATAAATATAAATAAATAAAAATAAATATAAATAAATATAAATAAATATAAATAAATATAAATAAATATAAATAAATATAAATAAATATAAATAAATATAAATAAATATAAATAAATATAAATAAATATAAATAAATATAAATAAATATAAATAAATATAAATAAATATAAATAAATATAAATAAATATAAATAAATATAAATAAATATAAATAAATATAAATAAATATAAATAAATATAAATAAATATAAATAAATATAAATAAATATAAATAAATATAAATAAATATAAATAAATATAAATAAATATAAATAAATATAAATAAATATAAATAAATATAAATAAATATAAATAAATATAAATAAATATAAATAAATATAAATAAATATAAATAAATATAAATAAATATAAATAAATATAAATAAATATAAATAAATATAAATAAATATAAATAAATATAAATAAATATAAATAAATATAAATAAATATAAATAAATATAAATAAATATAAATAAATATAAATAAATATAAATAAATATAAATAAATATAAATAAATATAAATAAATATAAATAAATATAAATAAATATAAATAAATATAAATAAATATACATAAATATAAATAAATATAAATAAATATTAATAAATATAAATAAATATAAATAAATATAAATAAATATAAATAAATATAAATAAATATAAATAAATATAAATAAATATAAATAAATATAAATAAATATAAATAAATATAAATAAATATAAATAAATATAAATAAATATAAATAAATATAAATAAATATAAATAAATATAAATAAATATAAATAAATATAAATAAATATAAATAAATATAAATAAATATAAATAAATATAAATAAATATAAATAAATATAAATAAATATAAATAAATATAAATAAATATAAATAAATATAAATAAATATAAATAAATATAAATAAATATAAATAAATATAAATAAATATAAATAAATATAAATAAATATAAATAAATATAAATAAATATAAATAAATATAAATAAATATAAATAAATATAAATAAATATAAATAAATATAAATAAATATAAATAAATATAAATAAATATAAATAAATATAAATAAATATAAATAAATATAAATAAATATAAATAAATATAAATAAATATAAATAAATATAAATAAAATAAAAATTTTATAAATAAATCAATAATTAAAATAAATTATTATAAATAAATAACAATTTTAAAAAAAATTAACTAACATTAATAAATATAAATTAATATAAATCAATAAAAAAACTAAATACATAAAATAAAAATTTATTAAATATAAACTAATATAATTAAAAAATAAATAAATAAAATATAAATTATAGAAATAAATAAGCGATTGAAATTTACAATTGAAAAGCCAGGTTACTTTCGATTACTCTAACGAAAAACTAGCACATTAAGCCTAATAGCCTTGTACACACTTCTAATGCTCCGTACTATACATACCTTCTGAGTAAACAATTTCTTTCCATTTCGGATTTCAGGTCATAGAGACAAAATGATCCATCACTTTCCAACAGTTATCATATTAGCCTACTATAATGTTGTTGCATATTGTAAAAGCTATCCTGATAAGTTGCTGGCAAAAATACAAATTTTTCAACTTGCTTACTATTAGAAACGGTATTTTGATTTATAAATTTAATTACAGCTGTAAAAGTTACTTTGTATTTTTTAAATTGGCGATGCGTATTGGTATCGAAATCAAAATAGTTTTGAAGTATTTTGACTTCTTCGTTAAATGTTGTAGTATTGAACCGCCTTTGGTCACTGTCACTTGTTCATTCGTTGGTAGACTGCATCATCATGCTCAATCATCTGAGCCAATTTTCTAGCTTTATTTACTTTTGGATACACCTTTTTAATCGGTAAGCTTTGTTGAACTGTTTACATATACAACAGAGCCTTTTGTCTGAGCGCTGGTAAAATATTTTAAGGATAATTGTCAAGAGGAGAAATTTTAATTTCATTTAATTTAATAATTTAATTCTTTTGATTTGAATAAACTAGAATGGTTCACATTAAATGGTAGACTATTGAAGTAATCTGCACCAATTATAATTCAAAACAGCCGAAATTGATTTTTAATTTTTTAAGTTTTTAGAAGTTTCACCTATAAAAATATCTTAGCAATTGTTCAGAAATATTAGACATCTTCGAACTCATAGGTATCCGGTCCATTTCTACTGTCTCTTTAAGGCTATGCATACATAATATATATTTACATATAATCATATATATGACAGTATATCGATCACAATGGAAAGGCAAAAATATCGGGAATGGAAAAGAACGAAAATATTTAATCTACTTTACATACATTATGAAGCGTCGAAGACTATAATCTCACATTACAATATTCAGGAGAGACAAGAAAATTTATTTCATACGAGCAATATATTGCGTTTATTTTCATTTCTGGTCAGTTCTTGTTCAGTTGGTTGGTCAACCCCATCCATTCTCTCTCTTTCTATGAATATATATATACTTACACATCTCTTTACCACATTCCAAAATTCATCATGTTTATATATGAAGAGTACTATAAGAAAAATTGAATGTTACATTAAATATTTTCCATATATTTCCACCAAGTACAATAAACCAAAAAAAAACAAAAAAAATTCCAGCAACAAGACATGTGTGAGAGATGAACGTACCTCGTCGTATATAGAATTTTCCAAACATATATGTATGTACATTTTCCAGCAACATCAGAACTAAACTACCCTTTTTATTCTATAGTTGTGCGTTGTGGAAAAATCGGTATATGTCTATCTCATTCTGTCACCCCTTTACTTAAATCATATCATCTTCGAAAAAAAAAAAACGAAAAATTATTCTTATTTTTGAGTTGAGATGAAAATTTGTTCTTTTTTCTCGGACCAATTTTCCTGTGCTTGTTTTTGGGTGGTGCGGGCTATTATAATGGTGGTGGGTGGACTGAGTTTTCATTATACGTTTTTTTTTGTTGTATTTTGAAAGAGTGGTAAGGCGAAATGAAAATAAAATACAACAACAACTAAAAAAAAGCAAAACAGAAAAACAAGAAAATATATGGATGGAGTGGAATTTTTCTACTGTGTTGTTATTATTGTGTTGTTGTTGGATTTCAACTGGACGATATTAAAAAAAAATTCCTTTTTTTTTTGCTTTCTTGTGTTCCGTAAGGAATGAGTTGATTTTAGAATATACATTTTTTTTTTTTACTTTTTTTTATATTTTCACTATGTATTTGTAATGTACATATATTTATTTTAGAGAAAATTTGGAAATGGACGATAGAAAATTTAAGCAAAAAATGCGAAAGAAAATTGAATGAAATAAGAAAAAATCGGTTGGGTTGAGGTGGGTTATTTTGGGTGGAAATTTTTTTATTTTTTTACTTTTTTTTTTTTTTTTTTTTGTTGGACAATACAAATTTATTCATGAAAAATGAAATATACGGTAGGAAAAATATTTATATGAATTTTATGTACATAAACTATGTAGATTTAAGTATATGTATATATGCTTATGTGAGCTCATATGTGTATATGTACACAGGGCCGGTTTTAGTTCAATGAGTCTTAAGCAAAATATATGATCGAGGTGATTTTGGTAGTGGTGGCCATGCGTTTAAGGAAGTACTGGAATTCCGATACCTCAAATACCTGGTCAATCATGTTAATTGAGTAGGAGGTGCCATTAAAGCGTCTTTTAAGCTTGACAAAAGTGCATTGTACAGGGTCTATTAAAGTTACTGTGGTAAACATCCCTTTTATCCTTTTTAACTTTTTGATTCTTTCACAATATTTAACAACCTTGTTAATAAAACTGCTGCACTTTTGAAATATTCAACGATTTTACTTATGCTAGCTTTGACTTACGTGCAAGTATTAGTACTTTAATCTTATCATTATCCATTAACCGAATATCAACAACTGTTCCATATTCCGTTTATCCTATCGGCACAAAATCCATGAAGTTCTATGCGTTTGGTTACAACATTAAACCACCTTGGAATCACTAGTTCTTCAAGTTTCACTATTGATTCGTATTGCTATCCTCTGTTTTTTCAAAGTTATTGGCGGTTTATCGTCCGAGTCTACTTCCCACATTTTCTGCAGGAATATATTAATAAAGGTATAATACATGTTTGTGTTAGACCCAATGGATTGAATATGCGACTTGCCTCGCTCAACACTGTGAACCAATCTTAAAAAGGATCCCACCGTAATTCTAACACATTTACCATATTATTGAGATCTGTTGTATCCTTTTGTGATATTCCTCGATCCGATTCTGGTATATCCGTAAGGAGTTATTGGTTATTTGACACCCATTTTCCAAAAGATATTTCGTATTTTGTAAATTAAAAATTTTGATGTGTCTTATGTACTGATGTTTGGATGAGAGGTCGTCGAACGATCGGTCAAACCATTAAAATTTTAAAGTTTCGATGTTTATTTTTTTAATACTTGTTGTTACATTATATGATTATCTGGTAGTTCCTTACAATTTCCTTCAGTCCTTTTACCACAATTATAGAGTAATGTCTAAACTCCTTACTGGCTTCATTGATTGTATTCGTATTTTCTAGTAATATCAGCATGAGATTAAAAAGTGCTTACCAATTGCATTAAGGACTTCATGCCGAGTCACTCCAGTGATTGGTGAATAAGCTTTAATGGCTTTTTGAAAAACAATTCTCTTGGCACTGGCATTTTCAGTACCACTGCAACATTTTTTCTCTTAGTTTCGATGTCACTGTTTTTATGAGACCACAACTACTCAAAATTAGTTTTTGGTTGCTGTTTTTGTTTAATAATTAAGTGGTCTAAACCTATTGTTTTAATCTACAGCTCTATTCCTTGAAGCAGCTGGTTTCCTTGAACTGCGTTTGTTTTCAGGAACTGAGTAAAAATATATTGCAATTCTGTGTTATTTTCCTTTATCGCACCTTAAAAATATTTTACATTATTTGTCGTGTGCCTAAAGAAATTCATAGCAACGTGGATCTCTGTCAATCTGTCATAATCTCTTATCAAAAAGTAACTCTAAATATTTGAAAAGCCTATAATTCTTTATATTACCACTCCTACATAAGAAATACTGTATTGACTGCATACATAATATAAATACACATAGTACTACCTTGATATGTTAGCCCATTGACGTCCTAGATGTCGCTACTGGTATCGTTTTAAAATAATCAAAATATTTTTATATGTATAATCGCCTAAATGTCATATATTTATACTAAAATTGACGATATTCTATCGACTCGACATCTGGAACAACAATGCGTAAACTGTTTTTTTATGATGGTATGGTACTATATGTATTTATATTATGCTACATATCAGGAAGCTTTTTGTTTGTGACTGTGCATTTAACTGACGTTGAATTTCAGAGCTGTCTGAAGTTTGGCGAGCAATATATCAATGTCGACCGACTCAAAAGCTTTTTTTAGATCTAGAAACAGAGAAGCTATACAATTTGTTTCCTATCTTTTACGTCTGTAATAAAATTGGTTAACAATAAGCAGCCCGATTGTACGAACAATTTTTCATGCACTTTGGATATTAAGGATAGACACTTTCCATAATTTATCGATTCATTACACTGCCACTCTTATGTAAGGACATGACTCTAGCCTGATTTATTGATCAAGTATTTTAAAGTTTTTTCAGTTTTTCTGGAAAAAACTGAGGGAGTTTACTTGAAATCCCATCTCGAATATTGATGCTGCGGTTGTTTTTACATTTCCTATGGCTAATGGATCGGGTTTGGTACTACCCTTTCTTCGATTATAAAACTCATATTAAATTGGAAATTTATCTGCTTTTCTTGAAAATGGGATTGTTTTAGCAATTTTTTTTTTTAACTCTTTAACACTTGATTAAAATCTTAAGAAGTCGTCATTTGTTCAGTTTCATAATTTTGTTTTTCTATTTGAAGTATGAGTGACATTTTTCTGGTAGTTTTATTGTTCTTTTTTCAAGTAGGTTTTATCCTAAAAACCTCACCAATTTATAGATCTAGTAAAAAATGTTACTTTAAAAAATTAATATTTTAATTCAAAATCTTTTTTCATATTCCAAATTTTACAACTACGGGACTGCTATAGTATAAAGTGAGTCAGTACTAGGCTTGGAACTTTGACACCAGTGTGAAATGGTTATTGCTGTTCAGCGCCCGATTGCAATTTACACATAAAGAGCCGGCACTGTTTATATATATATATATATATATATATATATATATATATATATATATATATATATATATATATATATATATATATATATATATAAGCACATATATGAAAATCGAGATATGTTAAGATGGTAATATAATAATGGCCATACTTTGCTGATAAAAGAATATTCTGTGTATACATATACACATATAATATTATGTACGTACGTATCTCGAAAGACAACATACATGTACGTACAGTAAACATTGGAAAATATTGACTAAATGGTGATATTTATTTTCATTTTCCAAAAATGAGAAAAAAATACACAGATCGGGTTTGGGTGCGGGATGAAATTTAATTTTTTGTTTCGATATTACTGGAAAATGCGTATAGTGACCAAAAATTATTTAAATTAATTAATTTATTTAGTTAATAATCGGATATACGATCAATATAATTCTGGTATTGAATTTTACAGTGACTATATATGGGCTGTGTAATTGGCCTTGACCAGAAGAATTAATTTTTTTGTAACAAAATTCCTTTTTTTTATTTTATTCTCCATTAGTCCCATGTGCAATAATCTAGTTTAATCATTTGGAACAATATTCAATGATATTAAATATGGATAAAGATGCCGTAAGACTTCTAAAATACTATGATAAGATTGCAAGCGCCTTCGTTGCATATTTTTAATAAAGTTTGTAAGCTGAACTATGTATAAGCTATTGCATTAGTCTCTTAAAGCATAATTACGAAGCTGCTATTTTGTTTTTTTTATCCGAGCGTTTTAGGAATAGTAATAAATATCTTCCTAAGATATACTTATCTTCCTCTAAAATTACTAATCATCTAATATCATTTTACACAATACATTTGAGTGACAGACGGTCTGAGAATTAGAAGATATCTGGTAGCATACATTTAACAAATTTAGAGAAAGTCTTTCTTAGAAAAACCCAGAATCAAACATTTTGTTTCACTTTTAAGTATAGTGTAGGATATAATTAGTAGTTAGTGCAGTGGTTAGAGCGAAGGCGCTTGAAGCGGGAGATACCGAGTAGGCAGGATGCAAAAGGGATTTTTTCATATGATTACAATCGGTGATATTGATGAACACAACTTTGACCCCCTATTGGTGTGCAGAACTCATTAACCGATCCATCTTTATATCAACTTGCTAAATATCAACTTGCACGTAAAGCACTATATCGTACAATTTCGAAACAATTTGCCCAACTGTTACCAAACGATGAAACAACTTGGCATTTCATACCTCCAGCTTCACCTCATTTTGGGGGAATCTGGGATGCGGCAGTACAATTTGTAAAGAAACATTTAATCAAAGTTATTCGGGTAGCGACACTGACTTTCGAAGAACTAGCAACGGTAACGTTACAAATTGACTTAACAACGAAGAACACCAAGAAATATTGGCAATAAAAATGGAGGAATTTAATCAAAAACAACTCTTTTTTATCAAATTTAGAAGAGTAAAACTAACTACAACAAGGATGGCGGGGTCAGGAAGACAAAAGACGGGTTTATATACAAATCATGACGAAGAGACTGGTTTATATACAAATCATCTGAGAAGAATTCATCGATATCGACACACAGATGAAAGGCGAATTATTTGAGGATAATCAACTTCATCCGTGCTGGAAAGAACGAGAATCTGTTAACAAATTGTACGCTAACTAACGAACGGAGTTAGAAGCTAAATTAAAAACAATAGTAGTAGTACCATCTCAAGGTGATGAATATCTATCGACCAAATCCAATAAGCCAGGAACCTTACAGACACCAGAAGATACAGCTAATTATTCTACTATACCACTTACCAACAATCAAGCTTCAAGCGAGGTGAATACAAACAAGGCTACATTTAACAATAACAATGTGGGCAATTCGGCTGTACAAGCAATAATGGATGAAGTAAAACCTTTACTAGAAGTTGAAGGTACACATAATCAACTCCAACATAAACTGCAGCAACTCGATGCCAGGATGACAAAAATCGAACAGCTTCATGAAGAAATATTAATAGATGAAACTCCAGAGGACGAAACCTCGATGTCCTACTTCTGCGAGGACTACTACTCAGTGTTAATCAACAACTTTGAGATACTGAGATCCAAAATCCCTGCGGTTTTTAAAAAAACAAGGGAATCAGAAAAACAGGTTGCCTCACTCATTCAGAACACTCATTCATGAGAACAATGAGATAAGCAACACTCTTAAAATGCACCAACTAAAAACCACTGTACTAGAAAGTGCCGGCAAAATTACAAGCCACCTCCTCGAAGCAACAGGCGAGAATTATAATGACGTATGGCAACTTTTGGTAAACCGATAATAAAATAAAAGACTCCTAGCAACCAACCATATAAATACGATGCTAAACTTTTCAGTAAAACAATCAGAATCAGCAACATCGATAAGATCATTGCACGATGTCTTAATTGAAAGTCTATGTGCTATTAAAAACTTAACCACAATCACAGGGTCATGCAATTACATCATAATACTAATTATGATGAAAAAACTGGATAATGAAACATCCAGGCTACTGGCTATACGAAATATCAATTGGGGATCCTAAAGAAATGCCATAATTAGAAGACTTTTTCGGGTTTATAAACCGACGATTTCAAGCCCTAGAAACCACTCAATCAAAACCCATAAATCGCAATCCAGGGACGCACGCGCCTTAAAGGGCCCAAGTCAACACGAGTCGCACACAACCATTAAGAGCCTGTGTATGGTGTAAACAGGGACACGATTTAAAAGACTGTGTATAGAGTTCCAACAACAGGACACATTAGAGCGATGCAAATTTTATTGCTCAAAATCAACTGTGCACAATATGTGTTTTAAGGAAAACCACGACCCTTTTCCTTTTCCCATACGATGTCTAGTATGTAAGGGATAGCACAACACATTACTGCACTCAAATAATCCTTGGCACACAATGCTCACCATGAAGCTCGATGACACTCCAAAAGTTGAAATGGACGATAAAGGCATCGTATTGGTAGCCACTACGGTCACATCAGATAATGTTTTTGGCCAATTATATATAAAATACTCAAGTTGTAATACTATTAAAAGGATTATGGCATATGTAATGAGATTTACCAACAAATGCCGAAAAAATGTGACCCCCAAACAAGAAATTCCCACGGCAGAAGAAATAAGAAAATCTTCTCAGCTTTTGATTAAACTGGCACAGAAACAACATTTTATCACCGAAATTCGCGATCTTATAAACCAGAAAGATGATAAGAGAAGTAAAATCCATTAAAATTAAATCCTTGTCACGCAACAACTTGGAGCTACTATGAAAAGCATCCAGTTATCATCCCAAAAGACTGTCCAAAAGCTAAATTATTAATCCCAGAAGCACATGAACAAACAATGAATGGAGGGACACAGTTGACTTTAGCTCATCTACGAACGAGGTACTGGATTATACTTAGTTGCAATCTAACACGACATTTAATAGCTAAATTTGTAAAGTGTCATCGCTTTAATGCTCAGACTAAAATGCAGCTCATGGGAAATTTACCAACATTACGTATCACGCCTAGACTATGCTGGACCACTTATGATTCGAACAATAAAAGGAAGAGGCCACAAGGCATGACATCTAAGGCCTTACATATTGAACCACTCAGCGATCTAACCGCCGAAACATTCATCGCAGCTTACAAATGATTCACTGCACTTAGAGGATTGTGCAGGGATCTATATAGCAAATGGTATAACTATTTTGTCGGTGCTAAATATCAACTTGCACGTAAAGTAGCAGCACTATTTCGTACAATTTCGAAACAATTTGCCCAACTGTTAGCAAACGACTGTTAGCAACTGTTAGCAAACAACTTGGCATTTCATACCTCCAGGTTCACCTCATTTTGGGGGAATCTGGGCATGTTTTTAGGGGACCCATGAAAAATAAATCGATACTAGTACTGCTGATTATAAGTATATTACAGGGGAGCTTCACTACTGTGAAATTAACAAATATTATATTAAACCCTTGCCATTAGAAGCCCGAATTAATTTTTATAACACTGAAACTGTCAACCTAATGTCTTTGCGTTTGACAATTATTATAAACTACGGGAAACCCCTGGCTGCCAAGTGGCCCAATCCAGGTCTGCTGCTGAGCTGCCTTTTGAATTTTTATCTAAATTAAAGACCCTCATCTATAATATAAACCATAATTATCCTAGGTTTTGGCCTAAAAGAACACAAATTTGTTATTAAAAAGCGTTCCAGGAATTTATTAGGAAAAAAGAGTGATTCTTCCATGGTCAAATGGCCCAGTGACTTGTTTATTGTAAATATGTATGCTGGGGTTTAATATCGTGATTAATTATCGTCTTCGCATCGTTCTCGTTCAAATGGAACCAATACCCTAATTTCGTTGCAGATTTGGGAAATGCAATGGTAGTTTCAAACGTGCGTTCTAGCACACCCATGTACCCGGCGTGGATGACGTTTGTTGGTTCATCATGTCTAAGTTTAGGATTATTGTCAGTCGTGATCGTATATTTCTACAGTCAAATCCTTTATAAATACATTTGTAAATATATATTTTGCAGCAATTGCTGTTGACCAACAAAATTTGAAGTTGGTGTGAGCCTTCTATTTTAACAGCTAATGAGAGTTATTTGGCACCACATGATTCATTTACATGATTCGTTGCACAAAACTCGTTTGGAGTGGCCTTTTTCATTTCCCATCTTCTTTGTAGGGTGCACAGCGATTCGCTATTCCACATGGTTCATGCATCATGCTTTTTGTGACGGTTTTATGCAATCGTGTATTTCGATTAGCATTGGTAAAGTCCACCGACACCAATTTAGATAACGCGCTTTGCGCTTGTAGATTTGCGTAAAGCATATCGCGCTATTAAAATTAAATTGAAGGAAGGATGTTAGCTCCAAATTTGAGCTGACAATAAGAATATCACTTAGATTAGCATCTGCATTTAGGCTCAGTAAATCACCAGGTTCATAACCTGCGTAGGAATAACTGCAGTAAGTATTGTGGTTCCTGAAAAAGTGATCGATTTAATAGAGAACCCGAAAAGAATAATGTTTTTGGAAAGATATTGCATTTAAATTTACGTTGTCTGTGTACTGGCCCGAACGTTAAGTTGAGCATATTGCAGATATTGACCGTATACCGGTTACAAATGGTTTGTTCTACGAAAATATATGTTCCTTCTCCATGAAAGGGCACCATTTTTGCTGCCACCAGTGCAAAGAATAAAGATGTTTGAACGAATATTTTTACAAAATTGTCTAAAGTCATGATGATTGATGATTGAGAAATTAAGTGCTCTCTTTCTAAAACTGATAGTGTAATAAAAAGGGTGGAGCAATCATAAGTTACTATGATAAATGTAATCCAAGCCTTTATAAATCCATCTAAGTAGATTCGAAGCCAGCAGAGGAACGCCGCAGAACAAGGTCACAATCTAAGGCGGATTCAACTACTTCAACTACAAACATTGAGTTTATACCTGAACGCATTCTACATTGTGGCCAAACGGACTTTTGGTAAAGGAATTCAAACGGCAAAATTTTCGGCATCGAACGTTACATCATTCACACCTGTACTTAACACTCGACTCTGTACTTCGAATCATGCTCGTTTAAAACCAATCCGATATAGAAAAACTTCTAAACCTACATCCGTCTATTACCAAAATGTCAACAAGATGTCCTCCAAGGCATCCCATTTCTACAATTTGCACTCAATTTATATTACCACCGAAACATCTTTTTATAGAGAAATTCTTAGTTCGGAATTCTTCCCAAGTCAATATGTGGTTTACAGATGTGATCGATCCATCAAATTAAGCTGCAAAACATCGAGTGTTGGTGTACTAATAGCTGTTGATGCATCAATATCAAGTGAATTCATTGAATTAACAAATTCCACTATTGAGCATCTCTGTGTCAAAATGGCAATAAATGGAAGATCGATGTCCATCTATTTGGCTTATATTCCACCTGATTCACCGATCTCATCGTGTATACTGCATTCTGCGACATCATCATAGTTGTAAACAACAATGCTACAAAATTACCTGATATTATCTTACCCACGGGGAATTTTAATTTACCACTTATTAAATGGACATACGATGAGGAGGTTGATGCTGTGTTGCCGCTCAATATATCTGCTCAGATACCAAATGTATTTTCATAGCCACCGTTTTGGATCTAAATCTTAACCAAATCTGCAGTTCTCGAAATAAACTGAATAGAAGTCTTGATCTGATTTTTACCAATGATCTCAGTTTATTTAGAATATATGAATCGACAGCTTCTCTCGTTGTGAATGATGTTCATCACAAATCTATTAAAATTATAATGAAGAGCAAAGGCACGAATGTTAAACACTTTAATCAACAGTTATATTATAATTTTCAAAAGGTAGACACAGCCAACTTTTGTCTTTATCTTGAGAGCATCGATTGGAAAAGCGAATTGGGCAATGGGAACATTAACGTAATTGTAGATAAATTTTACAACATTTTATTTGACACCATACATTTATTTGTTCCTTCAACGATGTCAAAACCAAACAAATATCCAAAATGGTATGAGGCCAGACTTATAAACCTCAAAAATAATAAAGATAAGGCCTATAAGAAAATGCTGAAACATAATTCAGAAACCAGCAAAAAAAATTTCACAGGACTTACGGTTTGTAAGTCGGAAGATGTCGAGAAATATGATAATCCGAGTAACTGTGATATAAATTTGTCCATTGAAGTCCCAACGATTTCAACAGAAGACATAAATTTTGCTTTAAATAATTTTGGTAATAGTTGCGGCCCTGATAGCATACCTGCTTCGGTATTAAAGGATTATCGAGCCTTAGAATTTCCATTCTGTTTGATATTCAATCAATCTTAAGATTGATGAACTTCCGCAGATATAGAAAACTACTAGGATAACGCCGATTTTCAAAACCGGAGCTAGAAGCAATGTCTCATCTTACAGAGGCATATAATCCATATCTTCAATTCTGAAAATATTTGAACTCGTTGTATGCAACTATTTTAAAACGCTTGTCTCCCGACACATATCACCAAGTCAAAATATCCTTGTAGAGTTTACTAGCAGTACCATCAAAGAAATTGAAAATCATAAGCAAGTTGATGTAATGTATACAGATTTAATAAAGCTTTCGACTCTATCAGTCATTGCAAAGCACTGGAAAGATTATACAAATTTTGATTCTCACACAACTTTGTCTTATGGTTTAAATCATACTTGAGCGACCGTTTCCAATTCATTGAAATGGGAAATAAAAAATAAAAACCTATTAAAGCGACTTCGGGGGTTCTACAAGGCTCTCACATTGGTCCTTGGATCGTTACTATTTTCATCAACAGTATTACCGAATGTATTCAACACTTCAAGGTACTAATTTCGCGGATGATCTTAAAATTTATAAATCAGTAGAATCTATATTCTACTTCTATTTAATATGATGTCGAAAAGTTTTAATAAAAACAACCACCTAGTCGATTTCACAATTAGTAAAGAATCTTTCAAACGAAGGTTGAAGCAACACTTTGCTCCATCCCGATGATGTTAGTTTTATCCTCATAATTATGGCATTTATGTAGTCTTTTAATTCGTATTGTTTTTGTATCTTAAGTCAATTTTATAGACTTTGTTAAGTTAAATAAATAAATAAATAAAATGAAAACTTTCTTCTATATACAGAGGTTAGGTGAGTTTCAAGAGGTGGAACGCCGAAAAAATAGAACTTCTGAAAGACGAAATTCGATAGTTGTTATGGCAACAAAACCTGGATATTGGAACTTAATAACCTGTAATTTTATTAATGTTCCTCTGCTGACGACTGGTTTTATAACTTAAATTGGCAACGTGTTTAGCTTGCATTTGATCCCGTGATTCCTGTTTTGTAGTCCGAATTGTGTCCCTAATTGGTTGACTTTAGTAGCTTTGTATTTTCTATTTTCTCTCTGCTCTTCGTTTATTTTATTTTTATTTTTTTGCTGCAGAATTTACGTCGGCCCTGATGGTATGCTTGACGATTGCTGTAAAATAATTGAGTGTATCAGCCTAAATGTGGTTTACAAATTATACACACGAAATTTTAAATTTTTTCTTTAAACTACTTTCATTCAAAAATTCAGCAGAAATTTTTGGTAATATTTCTGCAGTAAAAATTGACGGAACTAACTTTTTTATAATTTTCAGATAATGATTGTGATCATTTATACCCTCGATGCTACTGATACATTAAACTATTCGATGTAAAGTGGGAATTATAATTGAAAGGTTCCACATTCGGCGTTGGCAAATATAAAATTAATTACAATTTAACAGGATTGGGAAGACATCAGAGCGATAGATCACTATACATCATAGTTCCTTAAATAATTCACGTCAAAAATGTAGAGAAGTTGACAACAGGCTAACGATTAACTAAATGGACAAAAAACCAACAGTATTACAGGCCAAAATTGACCCTTTACTGAGATCTTTTACTAAATCTTTCAGACCGTATTTTTACAATTGGTGATCGTTGAAGGTGGTCAGTCAAACGAACGATTTTACACAAAATATGTCATGGCGTTATGATCAGTGGTGGGGATCGAACTCAAGATCACGGAGTGAAAGCCAACGCCTTAACCATTACTATACGACCGGTGAACGTTGATGGAAATTGTATCTGATCTTTTCAGAACAAAGAACACGCACAAGGAAAATGGAATTTCCATCATTTGATTTCGATCGATGATGACGATAAACACAACTATAATCCACTGTGGAGTGCAGAATTCATGGGCTGAACTATCGTCCATGTCAGTACAGGCTAGCTGGAGCAATGCAATGTGCAGATAGATTTAAAGTGAACCTGTATTTGTATGTCCTTGATTTAACTGATGACGGCGTAAGGTAGGACATTAAAAATTAACCGCAAAAGAGTCGGGAGAGCTTCGGACCCCAGAAAAAATATTTATTTTTTTTTATTTTTATGACGATAATTTTTTGGCATAGAGGACGACTTGGGTTCCTTAGCTTATCTAGAATTACAAGGACTAGTACCTTATATGGTCTAATAATAAGGTACACTCTGTCAGTTTCCTGCGTTAATATGGTATACAGATCTACGTATATATGTACGCAAGACAAGATATAGCCGAAAAACTACATATGTAAATTGAAAATTCTATTATTTAACTGTTTTAAATATATTCACACTAGAAAAATTCATCTATTGTCATTTTGCCCATTTAAAAGTTTTCCATTGGAAAATAAAAATAAAATTTTATCTGTAAATTTTCATTCTTTATTTAGAATATGAATTTTCGTATCTAAATTTAAAATAAGTAAAGCGTTTCTGGTTGCCTATATATTTATAGATATTTGTTATTATAGAATCTCATACCATAATTTGGGTGCTGATAACACATAACCTAAAAAAACATTTGAGAATACGAAATACCCCTTTTACTATACATACATATATTTATGTTTATAAATACGCACACACACAGTATATATAGTTACAGTATCTCTCGACCCTTTGAAATCCGATTCAGTTACGACATATACGTTATAACTCGAATAGATACATTTTCATTATTTTTCTTTAGTTTTCTTCTCGTTGCTCGAAACATTTTGTTTTATTGACAACAACAAAAACATTTTCTCGTTTTGTATTCTTTTGTTTTGTTTATAGTTATATTTGGACAAAATCAGTACACACAAAATAAAATAAAAACAAAACTACAATTCTACCACCTTCGCCCAGCCACCTTAATGTGTGATGTGCTGTATAGAAATGGGGTGAACTGTACGTTATAGGGTAAAGATAGTTTTTTTTTTGTTTATTTTATTTATAGTATATGCATGTTGTTGTTATTGTCAAATGAAAATTAGGGCAACATTTGTACGGCTACAACGAGCATAAACTAAGAAATATTGAAATTTTGTCGATGTTTTCAATGGATAATAGTTCTAACACTTATCGGATCGTAATCAAAAGTGTCGTGTTCAAAGTGTTTTTCATTATAACGCGACTCAACCAGTTTTGTAATTGTCACAGGCGTTCAGCAAAAAGCTGCATTTCTTCCTCTCATAGCTATCTCTCGTGATCTAGCGACTAGCCAACATATCAATCATTTGTATTAATGCACCCACGGATGTTAATAACCCAAAAATAAAGACTCATTTTACAACAATTAAGATAATCTGTTGGGATTCGATAGTTGTGATTGATTTCTTTAATGATAAAGCTGAAAAAACTTTTACTAATTTATGTGAGAATATAGGTCCTTACTCCCGATTTGAACTAGCAATCAATAATAGGGAAATGATTTTGCCTCGCATGTTTTAAAGAGGAAGATCACAAACTGAAATTTTACAATGTGTTGACGAAACCTGTTTTGTATTTGTGAAACATTTCATCTAGAACAATAAGTGGAGCAACCTATAGGGACTGAAAACTTTGCAGCTCGACTGCAGTATTTCACTTCGGTACGGTCCAGCAATGGCCTTGGAACCTAGTTTACTACTATTAATGTATGTAACATTTTATGATGTCCCGCTATATGAAAGATGTGTCTCTATAAACCGGGAGAACCGGTTCTGAACCTAAATATCATCAGATTCATGAAGTAAAGTTGGCTATGTTTGCATGAAATTTCCTTCGAAAAGAATAACCAAATTTCAAAAAACTTGCTACACAAATAGATCACTTTTAAGGAATCATTATCTTTTAGATTACTAATCAAAAAGTGTAAACAATAAGGCTAGCAAAATGGCTTCATTTTGTTCAGAATTTTTTGCAAGAGCTACTTGTTTATGGAAATACTAGTAGAGGAAACAGAAATTCGAAATTCTTGAATGATTAAGTAGAATAGCAAAAATATAATATCTAAAAATATATCTCGATAGTGGCGACGTTTGACTTCATATTTTAAAGAAGCCTGTCGTAAGTTCATATGTCAAACAGACCTGTAAGAAGGCACCAACAGTTCATTTGTTGTGAGCTACCGCAAGATTGACTTTTCATTTATTTTATATTTGTAACAAAATCACCGGAGAGAAAATATTTCTTTAAAAACCACGTTTGTTGTAAAGATATTATTGGGCCAAGGCAAAAATGTACCTTGATGCAGTCTACCAACTATAGTGACCTTAGCGGTTTAAGCATGGGGTTTAAGCATATATGTTCCTCCAACACTGGTTGGAGGAACATATATGCCAACAAGTTTCATTATTTTGCCCTTGGAATGTTTTATTTGTCACTGCAAACGCTAATTTTATAAGAAATTGTCTTTCGCCGCATTGGAAAGAGAGATCGTTTGATTTTGATTAACTTATGATTTTGTGGCAAATTGGCAATTCAATAATTAATCAATAATTCTGCGACTGTCTCATTTGTCATAAGTTTTTTACAATGAATCTTCTTACATTTAACAGACCATATTTTATTTTACGTAGATATATAATAATTGCACTTTTTTCAAGCTTGTGAGAGGGTATATCTAAAAGTGTTTTGCTGTGCAGAACTCAATGAGATAATAACAATGTCCTCAACAGTTTCGTTGTTATTACTATCAACGCTTAGTACGATTAATGTTGATGAAGCAAGTTTCAAGAATTCAGAATAGTGTTATATCCGTATTGCAAATCGGAAACTATAGCACGGCATTTGAGTAATCTTGGATTTGTAGATGGCTGGATAAGGATTGAATAAGTCATTGGATTCAAATTAGGGTCCAGAATACTATTCGTTTATATTTACGAATAGTTGGTTCACTAATGTCACTAATGTTGTTCTACAATGTTTGAGTATGCCTCTTTCAGATGTTGGCTTACCATCCTTATTTTTTTTACGAATAGCTATCACAACGGATGGGTATTCTATTCCAGCTTAAAATTTTTTCGCAATTACTTCTCTTCTAAAAATGTCATTTGTTCAACTCCGAAAACTGATTTGCTAACGTTTATAACTAAACCAGCATCCCTTAAACGTTGAAATATCATTTGAAGATGTTGTATGTGTTCTTCTATTGATGTTGATGCTATCAACAAATCATCGATATAAACAAAACAAAAATCCAAACCTCTTCGTATTGAGTCCATGAGTCTCTGAAATGACTGCGCAGCGTTACGTAGTTGGAACGTCATACGTGTAAACTCGAATAATCCGAATGGTGTCCGTATTGCCGTCTCAATTGGTATTTGGAAGTAAGCACGAACTAAATCGATTGCAGAAAAAAATTTGCATCCATTAAGTTGGTGTGGGAAATCTGTTAGATATGGAATGCTATATACATATCTGGTTTGGTTTAGGAAGTCAGAGATATATAGTCTCCACGTGGCCTCCATTCGTCATTCTTTTTCTGTACCTTGTGTAGCTACACCAATTACTGTTGTTTAGACGACTAATTCCAAGTTCTATCATCTTGCTAAATTCAGCTTTTGCTGCTTTGTAATTCTCTGTTTCCATGTTGTGGTACACGCCGTGTTTAGCTTCATTGATTCCGTATTTGTCCACTGTTGTTATTTAGTATTCCTTTAACAACTTTTTTATCTGGTGGTTTTTAATGTCAGATGAAATTGTTGTTATTCCCGTTGTACTTAATTCTGTAACGTTTCCGGTTGATGTCAGTGTTGTTATTATTTTTTTTTTTTTTATTTAAAATCTTTATTTCAAATTTAATTGCTGAGGTATACATTAATATTATAAGTTTTTTGAAATAAAGTAAAGCTCCATTGGATAAAATCCGTGGTGGAGCAATATAAAATATATATAAATTCAATTATTGGCTGCTTTACATATCTTTTTTAAAAAATTCAAATTTATCCGGATATTATACATTACTATATACACATACTATAAACACATTACTACATAGAAGCTCTAATATTACTTACATCACTAGAAAATTTTTTCAATATTATCAATACCCAGTAGCCATAGTTTAATTTCTCGTTCAAATGTACGTTTACGCTCCGTGTTGAGAGATTTTACATTGTGTGGTAACATATGAAAGAAATATGGCGCCATAAAAAGATAAAATCTCCTAAATTTCTCGCTGTTACAATGGACACCAGCATAGTTATAAGGATTTCTCATATTATACGCGTGAATAATACGGATGTGAAAACTGTTACTGCGAGCAAAAAACATTTTAAGAACCTTATAAACGTAAAGATATCTTAGTGGCAATAAATTTAGTTCACGAAACAAGGGAATGGTAGGTGTTGCACGATGACGCTTGTAAATAAGTTTAATAATTCTCTTTTGTGCAATGTAAAGATCCTTAATTTGAGAGAAATAAGTACCACCCCAGCTGGATATTCCATACATTATTAGTGATTCTACCAGTGCATGATATAGCTTTCTCAGAACAATACTCGGACAACAGTTCCTTAGATTATAAAATTTATGAATAGCAAAAATTACCCTCTTCCTGGTTTCATTAAGGTGCGACTTCCAATTCAGTTGCGAATCCACTGTTACACCCAAATACTTAAATTCACTGACAAAATCAAACAAAAAACACTGAGACGAACACGGATTTCTACCACATAAGTACACATGATAAGGTATCGGTTGTGCAATGAAAACCGTATTCTGTTTTCCAAAAAATACTAATTTTGATTTATCACTCATGGCAAGACGGTAATGATGAAACCATTTACCCAACTTGCATAAATCAGTAAGTATCCAGTAGAACTGTTATATCGAAAGTTTCATCACTCCTAGCGTAGCCTAAAGCCAAGTCATCCGCAAATGCGGTGGCATGACCTATCAAATTAATATCAAAAATAGAATTGAAATACACTAGGAATAATAGAGGACCCAACACCGACCCTTGAGGGACGCCACAATTTATTTACTCTGAGTTACTAAGAGTGTCATCCACCTTGACAACCTGACGACGGTCATGGAGGTAGCTCGTAAACCAATCAAGAATTTTGCCCCTCACCCCGATATTCAATAGTTTCGCTAATAAAATCCCATGATTGACAGTATCAATAGCTTTGGAGATATCCACAAATAAGGCCACAGGTTTACATGAATTATTGACGACTGTGTATATCTGGCTTAGAAAATGTAAAAGAGCCTCCTCAGTAGATTTACCCGCAGTGAAACCGTATTGACTGCTATGCAGAAATTTAATCATACTGAGATAGCTCAGTAACCGATGTTTTACAAGTTTCTCGAAAATTTAAGATATTGTGCTTAATAGGGAAATTGGTCTATAGTTATTTAGTTGTAACTCATCACCCTTTTTGAATATCGGAATTACAATAGCGATTTTCAAGCTATTTGGAAAGACCCCACTATCCAAACTCAAGTTAAATAAGAAGTTTAAAACATCCACCAAGAACCAAACGCATTTTTTAACAACAAAATTATCGACTCCATCAAATCCTTTAGATCGTTTGTTTTTTAAATGCTTAATTTCATAAAGGATTTTCGTAGAATGTATAGGATCAAAAAAACAAGATGCACGATAATTTTGCTGGGCACCAAGAATAAATTGATTTGATTTAATAGTATCAGTATTACTTGCGCTGAATTTAGGAGCCAATTTTTGAGAAATGGCAATAAAAAATTTGTTAAATTCATCGGCAATTGATTGAGATGACGTAAGCATATTTTGAGTGTCAAATTGATAAATTTGATTAATTGGCTTATTGTTTGAGCATCGTCCTAACACTTCATCTACTGTTTTCCATGTGTTCTTCGAATTTGACATCGCTGAATCAAATTTTTTCTCATAAAAGCGGTTTTTGGTAAGTGCAATATCTACTTTCACCTGCTTTGAAAGGTTACGAACATATTTACCTAATCTAATATTGTTAAAATAATGTTTTAATTTTTTTGAGAACTTTTTTAACTTGTTGATCTTTCGAAGAAGTTTTGAATCCATCCACGGTTTTAACTTTTTTATTGTTGGGTATGTAGTTGTAGATGTACATATTGCAATATGTGTAGTAAAAATTTTAAAAAAAATTTCAAAAGCGAGATTGCAATCATTTTGACTATACACTGACTCCCAATTTTCAAACTTTAGAATATCATTTAGTTTGGCATAGTGAATATGCGATATCTCTGATCTGCTATCTCTAAAAATTGTCCTGCCAGAATGTTCTGAAATATTAAATGTGATTAAATTATGATCGGAAAATTGAATGGGTAAATTACAAATATTGAGGTCAAAAAAATAATCACTTTTTACAAAAAAAATTATCCAAACAATTTTGCATCCTGGTTGGCTCATTAACAAGACTAACGAAGCCATAAGAAGCAAGCATTGATTGATATTTATAAGATATACTAGTATCCAGAAGATTGATATTAATATCTCCTAAAATGACTATGTAATTATGTTTAAGCGTATGCAACAGTATTTCCAGATCATTACAAAAAACCATCAACGGAGCCATCACTGAAACGATAGATACATATAAAAGTCCAGCTTCGTTTTGCTAGTTGAATACGTAGTATAAGAAGATCAGCTGATGTCCAGTTGCAAACTTGAAATGAAACATTTACAAAACTTTCATGAATGAACACACCGGCACCACCAGAACGATAGCTATCATTGCAGCAGGCTTTAAAGTTGTATCCAGGTAGGTTAAACTCAGAACATTCATGTGAATAAATCTAAATTTCCGTCACAAAAATCAAACTGGGAATAGATTTGAGACTCGCTACATATAGGCTAAAAATATCAAAATTTGCTCTCAAACTGCTAACATTTTGAAGCAATATACTAAAATTATTGATCGTTATGTTGTTAATCGTGATAAATATAAATAAACAATAACATATGCAATAAAATGATAACTATATTGAGAGCAAAATTTGATAGTACTAGAGCAAAACATAGCAAAATATATTCTAGATTATGAGCTAAGCCCGCAAATTTGGCTATACATAAGTAGCTCATGCAAAAATTATAAAACGAGTAACGCACTAAAATCCAACCTAAAAAAAGTGTCACATTCATCACATCAACATTTGAAGTTACAAACTTCGTACAAATGAAATAAAAATTACAAAATGACACTGTCAACTGGATGTAAACAAACGCGATGTGTAATGTTGTTGTTGACGACGCAACAAATAAAAACAAAAATAAAAATAAATATAGAGCTTCTAGAGGTAAGAAAAAGTTAAAGAAAAAGTTAATACTTAATACATTGAATAGTTTTAGAGTCCAAGATGACGGTTCATTTATCAGCACTGCCCTCGATTTGATTATGCTGCTGCAGACGAATATTGGAGATTTACTCCACAATTATCTATAGTTGAACGTTGTTTTTATTATTTTAGCTTCGTGGTATAACCGGGACTGGAATGCTGATAGACGGTGCATAATAAAGATGCGTTGTTCAGGATGATCCTGAGGCATGATGACATCCAAATTCTTAGTGGAAAGTGATTTTTTAATTTTCATTTGTTGCAAAATATTGTTTTTGAGTTCAATAGAACTCAATTTTACAGTTAATAAATCGTGCAGAACCGGATTAACTTTACTTTTAACTGACGAGGCTGTGCTAGTGATTTTATTAGTTTTATGTATTTCATGAATTGACACTATGTCCTCTAGACGAATTTCCAAATCTAGTTTCTTAATGGTGTCGATAACTACACCACGAATATCTCCATGATTGATGGGAAGGCCTCTTATGGTTATGCTGCTTGCATTTTGCTGCTGGTTGGACTTATCATTTTCAGCTTCAAGGAGATGTAGTTTTGTAGTATTGCTAAATAGCTGTGCCTCTAGTTGGTCAACTCTGGTTTTCAATACTCGGTTTCCTGATATTAGTGAGGTTACCATGGCTTTTAACGCTTCAAGAGCTGAAAGTTTCTTATCCATGCATTTCAGCTGTACCATGATATCAGATAAACTTGGAAGAACAATTTGTTCATCGGAAGCATCATCTTCACCTTCAATAATTGACTGGTTTAAGATATCACGGCACTCTACACACAACCAGCTTGCGGAGTGATTTTTGATGCCTAGCATGAGATCCTCAGAAATCTGGGCACACTTGATGTGAAATAATTTTTTGCAAGGACCAGCACACTTTACACCAGGGAATTTCGCCTTTGTGATGTTTGTAGAACACATATTGCATGATGACATTTTGTAGATTCCCGCGAAAAAATTTTAAATGTCACTTTTTATTATGTAGTAATGCACAATTATCAATTAATTAAACTAAATAAATTAAATTAGAATCAAGTCACTTATACTTATTTAAATTTTAAAAATTTTACAATATTATTTTATTTTAGTTTTTTATTTATATGCATTAATTTTTAATTTAATTTTTTTACTTTTTTGTTTTTGTTTTTTTTTTTATTTTTTGCAAGCTGTTGACGCTTTGACAACCAAAACACGAATGATTATTGAATCCATCAGTTTTCTATTCTTCATATCTATCAAGAAACCACAGTATTTTAAAAAATCCGCACCTAATATTGATGTATTTGTATCAGCTAAATTTAATTCAACTGTTTTGGTACCATAAGTTTTAATTTGAGTCTGGTTTGCAGCGTATAGCAATAGAACACTTGGTAAAATGTTGACTTGAATATTAAATTTAATGACAGATACAATAGCACCCGCATCAATTAAGAAATGTTGCTTTGTTGTTTTATCATATATTGATAATCGTATCGAATCTATGATTCTCGGGAGTTCCCCGAGGGGTTTAACGAGTTTTTTGATAGGTGCTAATTGTTTTCATTGGTTTTACTCTCCTTCTTTGTATTGAAGATTTAATTGCAAGGTTTTTGGCACCTATAAGTTCGATCCGCAAAACTATTGTGATAAAAACCAATTTCATTGTTATATCTTCTATGCCGACTATTTGATCTACTGTAGCTTCTACGTATCAAATGGCGTGGTCGTGAATGGCTATTATGGTTTGCTAACCGTGCCTCCAAACTCTCGATACGTTTAATTAGTCTATTAACATGCGTTGTAGTGTTAGTATTATCACTCTCGAAACTGGATCGTATAGCACTGACATTTATTCTATTGTTATTTGTCGACTGTACTTCCCAAATTTGATTAGCAATTTGACATGGTTTTTTAATGCTTTCTGGAGGCCATGTAGCCAAGAATGATTGTAATTCGTTTGGTATGTTTTGTAATCAGATTAATCTTAACAATTCTGTATTTACCGCTACAATTGAACCACTTTTTAGAGTCAACCTGCCATAAAAGGTTGATGGTTTATCATCTCCGATCAGCAGTTGTTTGAGATCCCGACAGCAGTTGTTTGAGTCGTGCTTCAGAAGGCGTCGAATTCCTCGTGATTAGTACATTTTTAACAGTAGTGAAGTTTTCCCCTTCGTTAGGTGGGTTTGCTATTAAGTCTTCAACCGTTTCTAATACGTCTTCATCTATTCTGGATACGACCATATCAAATCGGTTTGCATCTGATGTCACATGATTCAGTCTGAATTGTCTCTTTGCTATTTTGGACCATGGTTCTGCATTGTAACTAAAAAACTGTGATTTTATCAGGTGTCGGACTCGTCATTTGATTCACTTGCTGACAATCTTCACTAAGATGATTGTGTTTTTTTGTTTGATTTGGGTCGCAATTACTGCTACTATGACGCCTGGTCGAATCTCTTGGGCAAAATAGAAAAGCTGATACCACGTTGTACAATACGTTGTCACTATTTGGTATGAAGGTTAAAAATTCAGCCAAGTCTTCAACTACCTTCCAATTACTAGTTCCGTTTTCAATTTTGTATTAATTTGTATCACACAAAGAATAATGCTATGCACTTGAATATCTAGCACAACACTCGTTAACCGAAATTGTTTGCGATACAAATTTTAATTTTTGAATTTACAGTAAATAGTCTTTATCGTTATATGATGATGGTACTTTACGGTTATTTCAACAAAAATATCTTTCAAACGCGCATGTGTATAAGATATAATTTTGTTTTGGAATTTGGATTACAATAGTACGAATTATAAACTAATATTTAGTAAAAATAAATCAACAATGTAATTTCAGGAGTACGAACCCAATATTTTTTTTTAATTTTTTGAATGCTAACTAGCCTTTCAGATCTAGGGCCCAAGAGTAAATCCACCATGATTTTTGAGGTCATATCTTCTATAAAGTTGCCTTCAGCTTTGAAACAAAATAATGGCATCACTTTAGGTCAGTGGAATTGTAATAAAAAATCATTGCGACAGCAAACTATATTTACCATTGTGTTAATAGCCCAAAAATTATACACTATTCTATACGCGACCCACTCGGGTGGCCTCATGTATTTTCTTGTTATTATCGAAACATTCTGTATTTGCCAGTGTTGCCTTTATTTATCTTAAGATAGTATTTTAAACCTGATAAAACGAAAAATATAAAAATGGGGGCAAACTAGTAAAATAAAATAGAAAAAATCATTTAGGTGAGCTGAGGAAATTAGAGTAGGTATGATATTCAAATGAAGAGGCTGGTTGCGGAAGTATTTTTTTTTTTTTTTTCAAATAAATTTGTACGTTTGTGTGTGATAAAATAGCGGATCGCAAAGATATTTTAAATACTAAGTTGAGACGGTAATATTTACTATTTAGCAATGATCCGTTTGGATTTTTTACCTTTATACACAAATTTTTCCCAAGTTTGTAGTATGAAGATCAACAAGCGTACCTAAATCGTTTATTAGAGGAAGGTGACGATTACGAAGAAGAAATTGAGTTCGTTGACGATGGCTCAGAAGGTGAGTGGCTTTATGCAGCAGCGGATAGAAACGCAAATGATTCAGACATAGAGGACGATTTCGAAGATCATGAAATTTGAATTGGTGTCGGATGAAGAAAGATGAATCGATATGGAGACAAAATCCTTCCCAAAGCAAACATTGAGACACAATATTCTCAGAGGTTTACGATTTGAGCCATTGTGATCGACCGAAATGTTATTTGTAAGAGAAACCTAAAGTGTATCTTTACGGACGTCATGTGTGAAATAATATTCACAATATTCAGAACACAATATTCTAAATCGAGCTAAACCGCAGAAAATGAGGAAATTGTTGACCGAAAAAAATGTGATAACTAACTAACTATTCTTATAAATACTAGTGGTCATCAATGTTATAGTGAACATGAACAACTACATCGAATCCATTTCATCGCGCGTGCATGGGATTGAACTATTTTTGGGAAATTTCGCGATTTATACGCTTTTTTTTTTTACTATATATTAATTAATTTTTTTTTTTACTTTACAATAATTTAGCAGAGAACAGATAGCTTATGGGTTTTATGTCCCTTAAAAGCTAATCCGCTCCCCACTAAAAAAAAAATAATAAAAAATAAAAATAATTATAATTTAAGTACACAGTAATTATATAAGATAAAATAGTTAAAAATATAATACAACAAAAAATCCAAAATAAAATAAAATAAGTAATAACACACAGGTTAAAAATATACAGGTAAATTATATCACAGTTCACAGATAATTATCCACGAGTTCAGCCAAATGAGTCATTACATTTTTCTTGAACTTGAAGACATTTTCAGATCTTTTAACAGTATTCGATAAATCGTTATAGATGTGTGGACCAATGAATGATATGAACCTCCTACCAAATTCAGTTTTAATTTTATAACAAACTAAAACATTGGAACGCCAAGTTGAATGGCTATGGGTTACATATTGAAACTCAATATTAGATAGCATTGAAGACATGGTTAAACATTTTTACATATATAGTGACACATGAAACTGAAATAATGCGTTAATTGGCAGAATACCTTCAGTTATATTTTTATATAACTCAATAGAGGGAAACATGTGCGGAAGCCTAAAGATAGCTTTAAAACTCTTGTTTTGTAAGACCTGTAGATTTTTTAGCTTAGATTTCCCAGCACTGCAAAAGTAGCAATCGCAAAATAAAATCTGCTGTGAATAAATTAAAAGTAAAGTAAGTTTTTAAAACGTGCTCTGGGACAAAGGAAGCAAGTTTTCTAATCAAATAAATAAACGGACTCACTTTTAGACTCAACATATGAATGTGTTCATTCCAACACATATGCTTATCAAGTATGACTCCAAGATATTTTAGTTTATCGACACGCTCGATGATAACATTTGAATCCTGTAAGGGTTGGACATGATATTGAGGTAAGAATGGAGATTGAAAAATAATAAATTTGGTTTTATTATGATTAACTGATATTTTGTTTAAATTAAAATATTCCAAAAGCACAGTGAGGTCACTTGCCATATTCATCATGTCATGAGTGCAATCTTTAGAGTTATAGAATATTGCGGTATCATCCGCAAACATTCTAATTTGACCAGCAAGTACCAGGCGGGATATATCATTTATGAAAATAAAAAATAAAATAGGCCCAAGTACACTACCCTGTGGAACACCACGATTAATAGTTAGATGCTAAATACACCATTAATTGCCACAAACTGTTTGCAATTTTAAAGGTACTTCGTTTAAAGATTGTAAGCTAAGCCTCAAAAGCCGTAGCAGTACAAATTGTTTAGAAGTAGGCAAAGATCAATACAGTCAAATGCTTAATGAAGATCCAAAAATATGCCACATATGTACTCTTGATTGTGAAAAGCACGGTATATCAGGTCAGTAATCTCAATTAAAGCATTTTCTTTACCAGACCTCTGTCTAAAGCCATATTGATGACAGTAGAAAAAATTTAATTCGTTTAGATAAGCAATCATACGATTTACTATTAATTTTTCTAGTATTTTGTCGAACACAGACAAAACAGAAATTGGTAGTTAGTTACTAAGAACTTTGCAGTCACTTGATTTAAATGTGACACTTTTGCAATCTTCAAACAATCAGGATAGATACCGGTTTCAAACACTACATTGAATATATAACAACAGGTGAGAGAAAAATACTGAATTACGTTTTGTTACAATGTTAGGAATATTACCATAGCCACCACTCTTATTATTGTCTAAACTAGTAACTATATTATAAATTTAAGGAGCCAAAATTGGAGCCAAAAAGAATGAATTAGAATTGGAATTGTGTAGGTTATAAAATTCAGTATTACCATTACTTGTAGAAGAGAAGCTGAGACCAACATTCACAAAATAGCTATTGAATAAGTTTACAATACTAGGAAGGTCTTTGTACTCAACATCGTTGTGCACAATGGAGTAGATATTCTCTTTAGTAATGTGTTTCATAAATTGATTTATTTGATGCCAAACTTCCTTTTGATTAAGATTCTTAAACAAATTTTTAAAATAATATTTTTTGACGAAGTATTTTTTAGATTTGATCTTTTTATTAAGTGAATCTAGTCTGTCTTTTAATGTACAGCTATTCATATTTTGTTTAAATCTTTTAAGGATGCGTTTTTTTTGTTTGATTTGACAATCAGATTACGCCGCAATTCCGATTACAGATTGAAAAAAACTTCAGCTATAAGCGAAATATTATATATACTGTCCAAACCAGCAAAATATGTATCAAAGCAAGGTCGGTTTTTGATGCTGATACCTCCCAAAAACCGGGCAGATATATACGATTAAGTAACCATTAGGCAAGGAAATCAATGAAGGAAAAAGGGTTGTAAAGGACCCATGCGCCAGCTTCAAAGGATTCGGGAGAAATATAATAACGGACAATTTTTCTACAACATTCCCACTTGCTCGTTTATTGATCTCTTGGGGTTTATCAATAGTAACGAGACATTAAAAAAGGCCCTAAGTTCCAAAAAAAACGTTGCCATTCAAACAGATGCAATTTCTGTGACGAAATGTTGATTTAATCTTGTCAAATGTATCCAATAAGATGTAAACTAGACAATAAAGTATTATACAAATAGCATATTCAGTGTTTTTTAATTGGCCACCCGGGTGGCTGGGTACGAATAATTCGATTCAACAATCATATTTAGTTAATTTCTATTCAAATATTTACAAAAAATAAGTTAGTCTTGGATGTCAAGTAGTAGGGATATTCTAACTCTAAAATTGATATAGTTCCGTACATTTTTGAAATTGAAATGGTCACCCGGGTATCCGGGTATAGTCACAAGGGTTAAGGGTGCAACACAACTAGAGATACCATTATTTTTCCTTAACTTAAACGTTACAAAGAGCATTGACCAAATTTTCTTTTTAAATACTAAAGTTCATCTCATCCCTACCAATTTGTGTTTCTTTATTTTTTCCTTAAGCTTCCGTTAGCAATTAAATCCAATCGAACATGAAACAACAAAGATAAGTCCTTTGTTCCCGATAAAAAAAAAATTTAAAAATTTAATTGCAATATTTTAATAGTGTTCTCGTCGTATTTTCACATTTTAATAATTTCCACAATGATAAATCGAATTTTCAACAACATTGAATAAAATTAAAAAGATGTGATGATGACGATAATGCTAACGAAGAAAAATGCAAAGTAAAAATTTAAAAAAAAAATCAAAGAAAAGATGGACTTTTAACAAAAAAAAAACGAGAGAGTTAAGGAAAATTGAAAGAATGAGGCAAAAGTTTTTTTTTTTTATTTTCTTCGAGGCTATTGAAAATTTGGAAGCAGTACAACGAAAAACGTATAATATAAAATCGCCTATAGGATGAAAAAGATGAAATTAAACTCTTTCGTTTTTTTAATTTTTACTTACCACCCAATCATTCCACTTATCACTGACATCATAATTTTTTTTTCTAAGTAAACTTTGTTGTTATTTTCTAATGGATGATTTTTTTTTTAAGTTCCTTTGGAATGATAGATGATGGCAAGTTTATATACTTTATAGTAACCATGTTAAAATGATAAAAAAAAAATCGAAACTGGTAAATGGGTGAAAAGAATTTCGTATAATATCGAAAGAAATAGAATTCGGTGTTTTGTTAAAATTAAAAATAAAAATAAAAATTAAAAAGTTGTATTGATTTTTAATTAATCATTTGATTGGTATTTTGTTATAAAACAAAAATACTGGAAACTTTATTAGGAATTGTAAAGTAAAAATAAAAAATAAAAAAAAAAGGTTCGGCAATGCGACGCCAACAGATATTTTTGCTTAGTTACGTGCTTTTCAAAAATTAATGGCGGAGGTGTTATTGGAAATATTTTTAAGATATTTCAATTATTTTACCAAAAAAATTTTAAAACAAAATGGGTTTAACAGAACATTGGTGGAAAGTGTCATATCACAAAATGCCAGTTTGATTGGTTTCGCTTCCAATACATAGATAGATAGCATAAGTTTAGTTAACTGTCATCTAATTTGTTTATTAAAAGTTCACTATTTATAAATTTAACTTAAAAATGTTCATTTGAATTAACATCTAATTAATTTTACTTATATTAGTATACTCCAGAACAATGGTATATTAGGTATAGCTCGGTAACTGATCTGATGGAAAACAAAAACTACAAAATCACAATGCATGGATACAAAATATAGATTAAAAAACATAGAATTATACACTGAACTGGATTCTGTTAATGCAATACTAATCGAAGTTTTTTACTGGTTTTACATTTTTTTCTAACGTACGCCCAATTGTATGCAGATCCAATGCTAGACTTAGGATTAGGATACCTTTGTCATAAACAAAAGGGTCTAATAACAGTAGTTTAGATTTACATTGTATTCGTATCGTTGTGCCAATACTCTCTAAAACCAGATTATCTGAGTTCTGCATTGATTAATTCTTCCGTCGTCACTTGGTTACTCTTCGGTATATAAAGTTTCAATGACATCTTACAAAATCAAAGTACATATAAACCATATAGATTTCTTTAGTTTGAAATATCGTGAACAGGCCTTAAACATCGTATCAATTAATAGCAGCACATTAGCCGCGCAGCCCATAAAAAAGTCAACCCCTCATTTAATTGCCGAATCAGTTAGCTATAGTGAAACAGACCTGACGGTCAATCTTGATTGGCCAATGATGATCATCCTCTTTTTGGCAAATTTAGATTTGGTTGGCATGTATCTCTATATGTGGACGTGGTATGTATACTGAGGATAAACGCATTGCAGCTAGCAATTAACGACTTCCATCTTCAAGGAATATCGGCCAATCATGCCAACACTACGATTGAATCACACCAAGCTGTTTAATGTTCATTAGTAAATAAATAACCTTTGATCTTCTCGATCACCTTCGCTAGGAGTTAGGCTTCACATGGTTCTAATCTTGGAACACAATTTTGTTTTAAAGGCGCAATCTTTTCTTTTGCACATACGACATTAGTACTGATTTCCCTTCGATCATTAACAGCTCGTACGTAGATGACGCATCTATACTCCTTTTCTGATGCATCTCAAAATGATTGAAGTTGCAACTTTGGCATAACAAATTATTAATAGCATCGAGGAATCCCGATTTTGTTTAAAAGAAAATTTTGATTAAATTCAGTATTCAGATTCGTTAGAAGATTGGTGAATCAATCCAGTTCCAATACCCAAAGGCGTGAAATAAAATTGTTAAAGTGTATGGTCACGGGAGATAAGTACCATAGTGGATCAAAGGTTTATCCATATTTTCCGTTTAGTCCAACTTGACATATAATCCTGGCTGATTTCCATATAACACCTAATATATGGTTGATGCGGCTGTTCTAAGAAAGTGGGAAATATAGTGATAAACAGTTCGGATTTCGTGAAATTGGTCCACAGAGTATGCTATGGTATAAACGATCAACATAGTAAAAGAATCGGAGCAAAAATACTTTCTCGGAGTATTGCAGTAAACCTTTACTTAATCATTAATAACTATTTATCTAATAGATTTGCAACTGTAGTCACTAATTATGGCTCACTCCAAAAAGGTGTGCTTAAAGGCTGCTCGCAAGGATTTATGTTAGGACAACACCTCTGAAACATCGTTTTCAACAGTAGTACCAATGACAACGTCCAAGAAGTAGCATTCGCGGATAATAGGGTAATGATATTTGTAGGAAACTGTAGACAAAAAGTTCAGGAATTAGCACAGAGTGCTATCAACAAAATGACTGATTGGTGTTGCAACTATCAAATGGAGCTTTCATCAGGCAAAACGGTTATGATCCAGCTTAAATTAACGCTCGATATCAGAATACCAACTTTGGTGTCTGTGAATGGAGTGAGAATTAAGATGGTCAAAACCAAAAAAATGACTTAGAGTTGATTTCGATGAAAGACTAGATGTCACGTCACATGTCAAAAGGGTTGCAGAAAGTAGTAAGATAGTATTTTTACTTTAAAAAAGGTAGCCAAAGAAACTTGGGCCCTTAAACAAAGAACTCTCAAGACTGTATATACGAAGGTCTACTGGTTGCATTACTTTCATATGGTTGTGCTGGGAGGGAAGACAGAATGGACTGTCCCCACCGTAGAACTTTATTAAGTGTACAAAGGGGAATACTTATTGGTATTACAAAAGCTACAGAACGGTATTAACAGATGTAGTTCCTGTGTTGGCCGGCATGATACCAATTGATATATTATTGCAAGGAAGAGTTGTTAGGTTTAAGCTTAGAAAACGCCAAAGTATTAACTACGGAAATGTGGTATTACAAGAGGTACAAATACTAGAAAACATTATTGGTTTGCTCAGAGGCAGATGGGGAAATCCATTGCAATACTTAGCAAGAGAGATGGAACAGTTCGCTGGATGGAAGAGCAATCTATAGTTTTCTTCCAAACATCAAAGAAAGGATGGAAAAAAACCTTGCGCTTAATGCTCTATTTACACAAATGCTAAGGGGGCTATTTATTTGAAAATAGCTTCATACCTTAAAAGATTCTATCTAAGCGAAACAAGCAGCTGTGTGAGTGTGGCCATGATAACAAAACCAAGGATCACTTGCTCTACAGCTGCGATTATGTCGAAGAGGAGAAGCAGCAACTAATGATGGAGCTGCGTATTGAATGGCCTGCAAGCAAACTAGTTTTAATGACTCCAAGGAATATCAAGGCTTGCAAAAGGTTCTGTGACACTGTTCTCAGTAATAGATAGTGTAAGTTCCTACACAACACTGATACTAGACTATGTATCTAACATTCATACGTCTGCAAATTTTAACTAGATAGTAGACAAGTATGCGCTTCCACGTGCGGTTGTGACGGAAACAGGTTATGTTCTAATCTGGCAATAAACATACTAAGAACATAAAAAGTCCAAGCACGACGGCGTGTGAATTTGTATAGGCTAAGCCTGGGTGACATTCTCCAACTAATTCTTTAAGGTCATTTCCGGCATTTTTGCTGTCTGATCCCGATACCAGATAGTTCATGTAGAAATCTTGAGATATAGCTTTGGCTGCATTTGGATAATCTTTTGAATTTTCCGATGCCACCTCTTGCAATAAAGGATGGACCATTATTTGGCGGTACATTTTTTCCATGTTAGCCACAAACCCAATTTAATGTCGTCTGAAATTTTACAAAATTGAAAATAAATCGGTTTATAATTTTAAATCTACGTGTAGGACATTGTTTAACGAGGTAGACGTTGATGTCCGATATGAAGCATCCGAAACGTAATTTTGTTGTACTGCTGCCTAATTTCTGCGTACACCATGATGCAATAAATAACACTTCCAGTTGTCATCTTGGGGCAATAGTGGAACTAATATCTTATGTCCAGTTTGAATATAATCGTTGATAAATTCACGATATTAATTATAGTATGCTAAGTCGCGTGCAAATTTACGTTCCATCTCCAAAAGTCGAGTCCTTGCAGTTGCGTTTCTAAGACATCTTAGAGCCTCGAGGTTCCTTTACTGATAAACAGACTATATCCTTAGCCTGCCTATTCCTACTTATTGTTGTGGTAGACGCAGATCTATAATTTATGAGATTTATAATTTATGACTGTGCAGATCTGTCTCGGTGTTAACTGAATTTTGTTTTAGTCCATGTTGACATTGCACATAATCATCACCTTTTCTACTACCCGCTATCAACCAAGCTAGTGCTAAACTTTGTAATGATGGAAATCCTGATATGAGTAACTTTTCATGCTCAATGAAATCAACGAAATATGGATTAGCCAATGTTATCTCTTTCAGTTTGTCAGAGGGTGGCAGTTGTATTATATCCCTAGGAACCGTTGTTGAAATTGTTTTCACGATCTGAGCCGTAATGGTGCCAATGTAAATATAGAATTGATTCGAGATTGAATCGCTTTATGTGGTTTTCCATAAGCATAACCTGCCATGGCTCCTACGCTAAGCCGTAAATTTTGATGTGTGGTTTGGTTCTGTATAGGCTTAGGTAATGTACTAAGGATTCTGTTACAAATGAAGCGAGGATGAATCCAATAATACTAGAACTTGTCTCGCCACTACGTGAATGACTATTAACGATATCAGTGGGTAGACAAGTATATAGGAGTAGGTGATGAATATATTGCTTAAACTTCTTGTGATCCTATCGTTGATAAAAGTGTTTCTGATAACTTCATTGGTTCGGATTCTTTGTCGTCTTTGGATTAATTAATGCAATATTGGATCGCATGATTGGATCATGTTGACGGTATGTATAGTACGTCTCGTTGATCAGATAATTTATGCGTTGACGGATGCAGTATAGCGTTTGCTGTTTTTTTTTTTAGACAAATGACGTTTTGAATAGACATTTATTGACAAAATGCACTTTACGTAAACAATTAAACAAATTCGTATCGAGCATCTAGACTTCAATTATGAAAGCTAGGACACTTATAGAGTAAATGGTCTTCATCATACGAGTAACAGGACGATTTCTTCTTCATCATATATGTAGCGATTTTGTTTTGAAAGACTTGGTTGATTAAGGTACAGGAATTTCACAAAATTCCAATGTGTAATTTACCGTGGGAATCGCACGGTAAATTAATTTTAATTTGGACAAAATGCTCTTCCCAACGATGAATGAATTGAACTCTGATGGCCATTATTTTGCCTGTTTTTCATAAGACAAATTAGATAGTCTCCCTGCTATGTTTTTATCTCTCAAGTGCTTTATAATCATCTGTTATGGGATACAACTAGCCTACCGGTTCTTTACAATCCTATATATATAGTCCCGTATAACACATTCATACATCTAAAACATTTCGATATATATATATATATATATATATATATATATATATATATATATATATATATATATATATATATAAATATATATATATATATATATATATATATATATATATATATATATATATATATATATATATATATATATATGTATATATATATATATATATATATATATATATATATATATATATATATATAAGGATATCCCAATAACCGGTTCAGATTCGACATATTGGTTATTTTGGCTTTGGCAACACTAATGTAATTCTTTCTTTGACAGAAACTCAGTTTATTATTTCTAGTTGACGAAATGAGTCACTTAACGCTTCAACAAAAGTGGAAAATGTTAGGAATTTATTTCCACAGCAAAGACAATTGTTTCCAAGAAAATGGCGTGAAAATGGGAAAGATATGACTATTAGAATTGAGAATCATTGAGGATCATCTTCATTTTATTGTTTGTATTTTTGGTATGCTTTCTTTAGGTTCAGCAACATCAACCTCTTAGTTTTTAAACTTTTATTGCACCTTCACGGACGCTCACTGTATCTTTCATGCCCGGTAATATTCGGTTTTACTTCGTTGTCGTGATAATATTCCAAAATTCTACTTTTACATCGTCTGATAATGGATTACCCTTAATAGGATCTGGGTAACTATTATGTCGTTTGGTAATCCAATTCGTTTTTAATAAAACTGATGCCAAAGGAACTTGGGATGCTTGGATCTGGAATTTGAATTGCATTACTCAAAATTGAAGATATCCTCTAAATTTTTCCCTCTCCATACGTTTTGCTCCTCAATTTTCCTTTTCCCGGTATATATATACCGGGTGTTTTTTTAGCTGAAACTTAAATAATAGTATCTTGGAAAATAAGCACTCTACGAAAAAAATTCAATCATTCCAAAGGGGACATACATTAGTGCTAAAATTAGAACCCTCCTCCTCTCCCTGTAGATGGGGCAGTAGATAACTTTGAAATGAAAATTAACCCCTATTTTTATTGCAGATTCAGATTTTTCGACTAAAAATAAGTATGTAGGTTAGTTAATTTTGGCGGAAGTCGGTTGACCGGAAGTGGCTGCTCCATAGAGAGTTCTTCGATTTTTGTAAATATTTCAAAAAGTACAGCACTCATGAGAAAACTTTTAAGTGCAAAAATGTTGTGTTAAAAAAATAAACAAAAAAATAAAAGTAATATAAAAAAAAATAAAAAAAATTTAAAAATGTGGCCACTTCCGGTTAGCTGTTTCTGCCAAAGTTAATTTCCTTACGTACTTATTTTTAGTCGGAGAATCCGAATCTGCAATAAAAAATAGAAATTCCTACTTTAAAGTTACCCTCCGCCCATCTACAGAGAGGGAAGGGCTGTACTAATTTTAACACTAATGTATGTCCTTGGAATAAATAAATTTTGATCATGGAATTTTTTTCTTAGACTGCTTATTTTCCGAAATATTTGAATGTTTCAGCTTAAAAAACACCCGGTATATATATATATATATATATATATATATATATATATATATATATATATATATATAAAGTGTCCCACAAAAATGTATACACACTTTAATACCTCATTCTAACTAATATAATTTGTTTGTTTAGAGTAAAACACATTTATAATCATGTCGGACATTCGATTAGACTTTGTAAAACGTAAATTTATTTTAAAGTGCTACCACAGACAACGCTACCATATAGTTATCTATGGTGCTACCTTAAATTTGAAAACACAGTGGAAGTGCAAAGACAGTTTAGAAGGGATTTTCATATAGATCCACATACAAGACTCACTATTACCCGCATCAGAGATAAATTTGTAAGAGACGGGACTATTCAAGAAGTCCACAAACAGCGTTCTGTGAGACCACGGACATCCACAAGCACCGCAAGAGAAGAAGAACTGCTTGAAACATATCGCGAAACTTCAAGAAAATCAGTTCGCCAAGCAGCACGTGATGTAGGTATTTCAAAATCAAGTGTCCATCGTATTTTAAAGCGCGTACGATGGAAGAGTTATTCCAAGAATAATTTACCAGAGAATCTTAACGAGCACCAGAGAATCCTAACGTTACAGAAGAACATAATCTAAATTTACCAGGAGTTACAGTGTGGTGTGGATTGTCAGAGCGGTGTTTAATTGGGCCATTCTTTTTTGATAATACTGTGGCTGGTGCCGTTTATTTGAATTTGCTACGAGAAAATGTCATGCCATGTATTCTTGAACAGTTTGGGTATAGCACAGACTTTTATTTTCAGCAAGATGGAGCACCTCTTCACTACCATCGTGATGTGAGAGCTTACCTAAATGAAAAAAATGGCCAAACAAATGGATTGGACGAAGAGGTGCCATCGAATGGCCCCCGCGCTCTCCAGACCTCACGCTATTAGATTTTTTTGTGTGGGAACTAATCAAAGATAAGGTTTATTTATCAAAACCGGAAACAGTCAACCAATTGAAGGCGGAATTAAAAGAGAATGCAGTGAGTCCTATTGAAATGATTCGCCACGTTTGCGATTCTATTGCTTCGCGTTATCAGCAATGTTTAGATAAAGGAGGGCATCAATTTGAATTCTTGCGCTGACTAATGAAATTCTATATCTATCTTTTTTATTTTATACTATCAATTTGTAATATATCTAAATAAATACTGTTTTTATAATCAAGTAAAATATGTATACATTTTTTTGGGACACGCTGTATATATATATATATATATATATATATATATATATATATATATATATATATATATATATATATATATACATAATTTTATTGATCAATGATCAAAAATACAATTATTTCAAAAACTAATCTATATAAATCGTATATATATACATATATATACAATAAACTATAAGCTTTAAATAACCCACCACAAGAATAGCATTATCACAATTTTCCAATCAACCATAATATAATATCGTTCCCATACACGTCTGTTGGCCATAATTTGATTGTACCACGCTAATACTTCAAATACTCATTATTAATTTCCGGTTCATAAAATCTTTGAAATCAAACAGATTAGAGTGTGTATCCTTTGCACAAAATGTATTGTCTAACATTTCTCATCTTATTCATAAATCACAATCATCTTATTTTAAAGTAGAACAAACTTAGAAAAAAAAATCGTTACAAAACATAAATTTTTTATACCTGAATACCGCACATATGATCACCTAATGTTCTGATTCAAGAGAATTAAGAGAAAATATTTGTTTGCATTTAGATTTAAAAAAAAATGGATTTAAGGAATTATAAAGAAAGATCATGATGATATGAGATGACATTTTTTGACAGTAACGAAACTAATTTTGTTTAACCGATCTGATCATGAATAATTAAAAATTAGAAATGATTTGATAAGATTTGTTTGTATATACGTAATCAGGTTGATGGATGATAAATGTAAGATCCCAACCAATTTTGAATTGTTTAATAGTCCTCCCCTTTATTTTCATTGCAACCATTTCCGGGATTATCGTATTGATAAACCCTTTTTTAATTTTATTTACACGGCATCGCTAATCTCATAAATTTATGCATTCGAATAATAACAAAATACAAAAATGCAATGATACCAAGGGAATATCTGTGTGTTAAGTCAATATTTACATGATTCGTACAAAAGATTTTCTTATTTCGTTTTTTTTTTTTTTTTTTTTTTTTTTTTTCATTTTTTGCCGAAGAGACAATCGAAACCAATTTACAAAAAAAAAACTCCTTAACATAAATTCTTTTGATAAATATCACGTTTGTGTAGCTTTTTTCTTGGCTAATCCAAAAATTTTTTTTTCGACATAAAAACAAACATCCAAATTCCTTTAATCAAATCCTAGGGTTGTATGATAAGAATCTGTCCTCAATTATTAAATTTATCAGCATTACGAACTCTTCACCATTAGGACTTAAACTGTGAATGCGTACAATACAGCAACATACGTACCGTCGCTAGCATCGGCAAATTCATGTATTTAAGTGCTAAGTAGATCATCTGTGGTAAACAAATGACATTGAATTGTAAACTTAGTAAAACCAACCAAGCTCTTATGCCATATATTTTCCAATATGCCAGGAGGTGATGTGGAATTGATTGGTCTCAATCAAGTCTTAATTTGATCGTTAGCCATCACGCATTTTCTGGATTGAACATTATCGATTTGTGGCATAAATTGCTCAATTTTTATAGGCTGACCATTACAAATTTTATGGTTTTTGAACATTTCTGGTTTTTGGCATAAATTGCTCAGTTTTGATGGGCGAACCATCATGCATTTTCCGGCTTTTGGTGATTTTATTTTTGTGACAAAAATTGCTCAGGTCTGATGGACTAACCATCATGATTTTTCTGGATTTCGAACATTTTCGATATGTCACAGTTTTGATGGGCGAACCATCATACAATTTTTAGATTTTAGACATTTCCGATTCTAGACAAAAATTGCTTAGTTTATTCTGAGATGAATTCCGGTGTAGTTTTCTAGTACTGATCTTAAAATGTCTTTAGCATTGGCAAACTACTTTATTAATTCCATTTCCACCCTCAGAACTTTCTGGTTCTAGAACACAGTGATGCGGAAAATAATAACTTAACTGCTCTTCCGTGTTTGAATCAGCTTCTTCCATATGACCCAGCAGTTCGTATTCATTAATATATTTGGATATCAAATCTGGTGACTGGTGGAATGAGAATGATTTCTAACAGTCGAGAAGTTCTCAGTTTAATCGGTTAGAGTGAAAGGACGTTGGACAGCCACCTTAAATAAATCATAATTAGATTCTGAGTGATCCGACATTTTGAAAGAAATTACTAATCTCAGTTCAGTATTTTTGAGCATTGACATTAAACTTAATTTAGCCTTCACAGAGTTTTGCACCTAACAGTTGATTAATATCTTCGAAATCAAAAAATTCGGACCTATTAGATTATTAATTGAAACGGTTGGCTGATAGTTGATATTATTTGCATGTCCAGTGCAACAATACCACAATACCAGAAATTCCTTTATAAATACTATACTGGTACGCAGAGGAATCTTTAGTTTAAAAGGAAATGAAGTAGTGATGAGATTCAATTGTGAATCGGAATCTAAGAGTGCTCTCCCAATCGCATACTCTATATTATCTAAAATGTTCCCTAATGCTATCCCTAAATTGATAAAAGCGGATGCAGTCTGAGATTTGGAGGCAGCCAGATGATGATATTACAATGACTTTAGGATGATTGTGCTGCAGCGAATGATGCAATTCATCGCAATGTCGGTACCGGTAGATTAACTGGCCCAGAAACAATCAGAACACAGCACAATTTGGACTCGGTTAAATACTGGTGACGTTGACCAAATCTTAAAAATATATGGCGTTGACCTCCCGAGTGTCCATCTGATTAAAAATAGTAGATTTGGAATGCAGGTTTGGTTTAATTTATGTATCTGTGTTGTAGGTTTGACACTTTAATCGATAATCTCTGGACATTTGATCTAAAGGACATTTTCAAAATTATTTTAAGGTTGTTTTAATTTTTTTAATAGAAACCTAAACATTTTATATTATAAAAGCTTATGCTCCTTCATAAGTTAAACATCACACCATATCAATTTACCATTTTGACTCCCAAAACTTCTATTGCGTAAAATTATGAAGTATCCAGTTCTTTCTATTTCAATAAAGTACGGGCCAGTTGGCCTATTTTCAGTTATTCCACAACAGACGCGCCCGGTCAAGGATGGTTTCGAGCATCCCTTTGACTAACTTTTTTGATATTCCTACACCGACTAGTTTAGAAGGTATATCAATTAGATTGTTGTGTAATTAATTCAATTACTAAATTTGTCAGTTTAACAGTTATTTCATTTGATTTAAGTGATAAATCTATTACTTTAATCTTAACAATATAAATTATATTATTATATTATTATATTATTATATTATTATATTATTATATTATTATATTATTATATTATTATATTATTATATTATTATATTATTATATTATTATATTATTATATTATTATATTATTATATTATTATATTATTATATTATTATATTATTATATTATTATATTATTATATTATTATATTATTATATTATTATATTATTATATTATTATATTATTATATTATTATATTATTATATTATTATATTATTATATTATTATATTATTATATTATTATATTATTATATTATTATATTATTATATTATTATATTATTATATTATTATATTATTATATTATTATATTATTATATTATTATATTATTATATTATTATATTATTATATTATTATATTATTATATTATTATATTATTATATTATTATATTATTATATTATTATATTATTATATTATTATATTATTATATTATTATATTATTATATTATTATATTATTATATTATTATATTATTATATTATTATATTATTATATTATTATATTATTATATTATTATATTATTATATTATTATATTATTATATTATTATATTATTATATTATTATATTATTATATTATTATATTATTATATTATTATATTATTATATTATTATATTATTATATTATTATATTATTATATTATTATATTATTATATTATTATATTATTATATTATTATATTATTATATTATTATATTATTATATTATTATATTATTATATTATTATATTATTATATTATTATATTATTATATTATTATATTATTATATTATTATATTATTATATTATTATATTATTATATTATTATATTATTATATTATTATATTATTATATTATTATATTATTATATTATTATATTATTATATTATTATATTATTATATTATTATATTATTATATTATTATATTATTATATTATTATATTATTATATTATTATATTATTATATTATTATATTATTATATTATTATATTATTATATTATTATATTATTATATTATTATATTATTATATTATTATATTATTATATTATTATATTATTATATTATTATATTATTATATTATTATATTATTATATTATTATATTATTATATTATTATATTATTATATTATTATATTATTATATTATTATATTATTATATTATTATATTATTATATTATTATATTATTATATTATTATATTATTATATTATTATATTATTATATTATTATATTATTATATTATTATATTATTATATTATTATATTATTATATTATTATATTATTATATTATTATATTATTATATTATTATATTATTATATTATTATATTATTATATTATTATATTATTATATTATTATATTATTATATTATTATATTATTATATTATTATATTATTATATTATTATATTATTATATTATTATATTATTATATTATTATATTATTATATTATTATATTATTATATTATTATATTATTATATTATTATATTATTATATTATTATATTATTATATTATTATATTATTATATTATTATATTATTATATTATTATATTATTATATTATTATATTATTATATTATTATATTATTATATTATTATATTATTATATTATTATATTATTATATTATTATATTATTATATTATTATATTATTATATTATTATATTATTATATTATTATATTATTATATTATTATATTATTATATTATTATATTATTATATTATTATATTATTATATTATTATATTATTATATTATTATATTATTATATTATTATATTATTATATTATTATATTATTATATTATTATATTATTATATTATTATATTATTATATTATTATATTATTATATTATTATATTATTATATTATTATATTATTATATTATTATATTATTATATTATTATATTATTATATTATTATATTATTATATTATTATATTATTATATTATTATATTATTATATTATTATATTATTATATTATTATATTATTATATTATTATATTATTATATTATTATATTATTATATTATTATATTATTATATTATTATATTATTATATTATTATATTATTATATTATTATATTATTATATTATTATATTATTATATTATTATATTATTATATTATTATATTATTATATTATTATATTATTATATTATTATATTATTATATTATTATATTATTATATTATTATATTATTATATTATTATATTATTATATTATTATATTATTATATTATTATATTATTATATTATTATATTATTATATTATTATATTATTATATTATTATATTATTATATTATTATATTATTATATTATTATATTATTATATTATTATATTATTATATTATTATATGCATGTGAATTATGTGTCAATTGAATATTGTTTCCTGGGAAACCGGATCAATTCTGTCATAATTGACACACCTTTAAAATAAAAAAATTTCATCATAAAAAAAATTAACTATCAATCGCTTAGGTGTCAGCAACGGGGTCAAATCTGTCATAACTACCACTCCTATCCGATCCATCTGTTTTGTTTTATGTTAAACGTTCTTCCTAATACTGAAACATAAATAGCATAAGCTTAGGTTCTTTTTGTTGTTTTTGTTCACTTGTATGTTTACACGCAAAATGATCTTTGGTGATGACCTTGTTGACCAACAAATTCAACTTAAACATTTCAGTTCCAATTCGCTCTGAAAACTATACAGTTTCAATTTTACTTGGATTCTTGTGAATTGAATTGTTATGGTCTTCATTTACGAATCGACGCCAAAAATGTATTGTAAAGTATTCTTAATAATATGGCCAGGTACCTATGAAATGACTTTCGTATTCATAAATAAAACCAACCAAAAAACGTACACAAACACCTTGAAAAAACTAAAAATTTTGAGATGCATCATGATACACAAACACAAGAGATACACAGATGATTGCAGTTAAATGTTTAATGATTTACAGCCATCCAAATTGTTTCAGCTTCTCGTAGTTTATTTTTTTTTTTTGTTGTTCAACTTCAGTGTGGGAATTTACGGTATTTGGTTTTCGATGTGCAATAGAAAATTCAAATTTCTAAGAAAAAATTCACCAAATTTCACCGAAACGCAAAATGAATCAATACGTTTGATGCCTGGAAACCGCGTATTCGATAATTATGCGTATTACGTCTTTGATGTTGGCATAATTTATCTTAAATATTTACTGTAAAAACAAAAAAATAAAATACATGATATTTGATATGAAAGATAATACTCACCTTTATGCTTTTTTCATATACTACGTTTCTAATTTCTAGCATAAAATAAAAAATATGCAACGAAGAAGTAGATATGATCATATTATTGGGTCGGTGGACAAGTTTTTTCGTATATTAAATCAAATGTGATTGATGTTCGATTTCGTTTTCTCGGATTTTGAAGAAAGCTTATATAAAGTGGTCCATATAGGAAATATAGGCCGTCTGTGGCCAACTCTCACATCTATATGACAACAATTCTGATCAACACATTTAACAACTTTAACTTGACAGCATTAGAAAAGTATTTGTACTTTATCAGTGCAGAAAAGGAATCCAAAGCACGGTTGTTAGCGGCAATACGCGCTTTTATATCGCCTCCAACACTTTTGTAATAAATGACAAGGAATCTGAATTCAAATGTGTGGTCACCACTACTAAATTCAAGTGTGTATTGGCCTCTAAAGCCTGTGATCATATATATTTGGTCGACACAGATATCATCTGCATTTACCAGAACCTGGTTGGTCCGAAAGTGTAAGAGAATAGATTGTTATGGAGTTAATTCACTTTAAGGGTATCAGGGACAAAACATCTAATTATGAATTATGATAGCTTAAACGGTTCGTAAACGTAGCTTACGTTTAGAAATGCAAAACAGTTATTTTTACTTGTGACTCTAGAAGAAATCCAATAACACGTTTGCCAAGGTTATCTTCATTGTAAAGCAAAGTTTAACCTTGGGACACATTTAATGGCTGATATAGTGCCATTAAGCTCACTTGGTTTTCTCAGTAACTACATTATTGATTTTTTTTAACAAAATGATTTTTAAGGATGCGGGTGGTTAGCCCCTTCGACAAGCAAAGGGTACTAAAGTGTTATTCTGATGGTATAATGCTCACGGAAAATAATTTACATGCAGGGTGCCTCTCGACCACAGAAGGTATTGATGATTCTAACGGTTTTATTCTAAGGAAATGTAATTCTTGAGGAAGATAATAGTCGCATTAAAGAATTAGTTATCTATTGGAATCCTAAAGAAGACTTCTTGAGTTTCAAGATTCCATTTATAGTCAATGCATTCTCCAAGAGACAAGTATTACCAAATAGTACAATAATATTTTATCTGATAGGCTGGACCGCTGCATCGCTGGCTATCTATAACTGGAAAGATAATTATGTAAAAGATATAGAAAGAAGGGATCCGCCACGACTCAATTACTGGTAAATAAGATTGAAGAATTACATCCAGAAGAGGTGGAAATTCTCGATTAGTCAAACTTCATTGATAAGGCTAAAAAATCAAGGAAAGGTCAATGTAAAAACGTTGAATCTTACAAACAGGACATAATGCACAAAAAAAACCATTCCAGTTCCAATTCAGGGCACTAGTCTGACGAATGTCCAGAAAAGAAGGAGAGGTACTTGAAGGGTCACTAAAATTGGCTAAAAGTTGATGAGTATTTTTGTCGTATAATATATACTTGTCGGAATGGCTAGTACAATACCAAGATCTAAAGCGACACATAGAAGATGCTAACAACATTCTAAAAGCAAAAACAAAAATATCAGAGTCAAAAAAGCAACGAGAATTAGATAGTTTTGAGCGTTTGCACACGATCTTTTTGGGTTCCTGGACTAGGCAGTGAAGAAGCAAATAAAAAGCACTTGTTAACCTTGCTAAAGAAACAAATATAAATAGTCTCCTATGGAAAAGCTGTGGCAATAATTGTACTAACTGTTATTTCTTCAAGTAGAAAAACGGTTTCATATTAATTCATCACTTAAGAAAAGAATACACACATTTTATAGTGTATCTAGAACTAGGACACATGATGCCCACCGCAGCATCAGCCAGCATGAAATATTATTTACGACACCACGCAATTATAAAGGAAACGAGCACTCAGCACAAAAGTTATGGTTTTTGAAATGAGAGACATCTAATTTTTTCCAGATAAATTCTCTGCATTTCTTATCAATTATTTTGATACCACGCAAGAATTTCGTTATGATTTGACCCGCATACTTTTCTTGGAAATGCAATAAATGAATTTCAAATTTATTCCAAAGTTATGCATTATTTCTAAATCAATATATCCCCAGCGGATAAAAACGAAAAAACTTTTCCTTCAACCCAATAATTACAAAACTTAGCTAAAAAGATCACACGCACGATCATATGAAACCAAAAAAAAATTGAGATCATATATCGCATACCCATACACAAACACAAAATAATTTAAATTTTAGTTACACTTCACGAACATTGAACGAACAACGAAGAAGTAAAAGAAGTAGAGAGTGATCTATGATCCTTAAAATTACAATTTACTATTATTACATTTTCGTTTCTTTTGTAACGGACTATTTCGAATTAAAATTAATGCAACGCTGATTCTTTTTAGATTTCCGAAGGACAAATCCCCTCTCCCTTCAGTATTATACAAAAGAATTTTGTTGGTGTATTCATTTGTGTTTTTTTTTACGAAATCACAGTACGAAAGAAAAGGATCGATAGAGGAAGAATTTATAATGATCACGTGGTTTGTTCTTCACACAAATTCTTTTTAATGTTTGTCTTCGTTTAATGTTATGCTGGGCGATGGATGAATCAATATACATAGGTCGTGTTTTTAGTAGTAATAACATTTCCAATGAAAATTCAATTTTTTTTCTGTTTTTTGTTATTTTCATTGCGATTGAGATCAAAGAAGAGAGATGATGATTTCATTTGTGATTAATCGTAATGAAATTTCAATTGCAAAAATTCAAAGAAAATTAATATACGGTGATATTACAAAGGAGGTGTAATGACTAAGTTATTTTAAGAAAAATGATGTTGTAGTATTGCTGAAGAGAAACATAAGTTTTAGATTAGGTCGTGAATTGTGTTCGCAAATAGTGTCTTAGTGAAAGGAATTTGTCTTAGTGAAAGGAACTTGATGGTTTAAATAGATACTGTCTACATATTATATGAGGGAAGGAACAGGCAAATCAGTAAATGGAGATGCAACACCCAACATATTCCAGTATTCAATACTGCAAAGGAGAATGCGGTGATTAATACTCTGGGTTTGTGTTTTCATCGCGTTCTCTGGATGTAAGCATCAAGAAAAGTAAAAATGATACTCAGGCACATCAAACTTGGGAGGGAAAGTTTACTATAGTTGCCCTAAAGAAATATGCAAGTTAAACATTTTTAAAGTTTCCAACAAGGGGAATTATAGCCCCTTCAACCATCGACGAATACAAATTTTAACGTGAAGAAGAAAATCGAGTAAAATATTTAAACTGAAGACTGAAAGAAAAATGGATCCAAGCGGCGTATAAAAAAAATGCAAAAATTGAAGAAAACTCATCTAATTCTATCCTCCAACGCATTAAACGAGATGAATGATTTTTAGCTTTATTAAGCCCCAGTAGAGGTCTATGATCTGTAATGATCGTGAATTTTACTCCATACAAATAGGTACGAAATCGTTTTATAGCAAATACATCTCCACAGATAAATAATCGCTCAGCTTTATTCAAAGCCCGACTTGAATAAGCCACTAGTAAATCATTATCGCCTATTCTTTGTGAAAGAACTGTTCCAACAGCTACATCGTTGTAACAACCGTTGTAACATAAATTGTTTTATAAAATTGGGATACTGTAAAATTGGAGGTTCTACTAATTTTCTTTTAACTTTTGAAAACTTTCCATACAAAAAGCATCCCAAATAAACGGTGCATCCTTTTTGAACAATGCATTTATCGGTTGAGGTAATTCTGAAAACTTTTCTATAGATCTGCGGTAATCCAAGAAACGATTTAATTTCTTTTTTATTCTTTGGTACCGGGTAGTCGGATTGAACGGCCTCAATTTTTAATGTATCTGGCTTTATACCACGATCGGTTATGATATTTCCCAAGTAGCATATCTCTTTTCAAACAAAATGGCATTTCTTTGGCTGTAATTTTAAATTAAACGTACGAAAGGTTTCAAATGCTTCGGAGAGCTTTTTATTGTGATCTGTAAGGTTATAACCATATACTACAAGATCGTCTAAGTATACGAAACATTTTAAGCCATTTAAACTAGATAACACATTGTTCATAATTCGCTGGAAGGTTGAGGATGCTCCATTCAACCCGAAAGGCATCCTTTTAAAATGATAATGTCCTGTTTGAGTGCTTAAGTCCGTTTTCTCTTTATCTTCATCATTAGGTGGAATTTGATGATGGCCTTCAGCTATAATGTAGTGAAGTAGACGGCATCTCCTAATGGTTCCAAAATTTCGCCAATGTTCTGTAAAGGGAATACATAATTTATTGTAATGTCATTCAAGCGGCGGAAATCGAAGATCACGTGCCAAAGTTTTGTTTCATCGTTCGACTTTTTCGGGACTATCAGTAATGAAGAGTTAAAAGGGTTCTTGCTATTCTCGATAATGCCATTTTTAAGCCTGCTTCCCACTTGATTATTGATTTTTGTTTTGGTTGAGTGAGGTAAACGATATGGTTTAATATGAACGGGCTGTGCATTAGGAACTAATGGAATTCGATGACAACCAGCATTGGTAGACGTAAGTTGATCGCCAGATAGATAAAAAATATCATTGAAAGCTCGTCATAGTTTGATTATAGAGGATTTTTCTTCACTGTTTATATGTCTCAATATCAGTCTCAATTTGGCTTTTCAAATATTGTAATCTATCATTTAAGACATTAGACCAATGACTTCAATTAAGAATGTAATATTTGTCTAAACTGTCTGGTTCTAAGTAAATATTATCTAATTCTACGGAATAATCGTTTGTTATGATACTTGCTGTTGCAAACGAGTTTATTATTCTGATAATTGCATTAGATATGTACACGCCTGGTTTAATCATTTGAGGTGGACAAAAATATTTGTTGTTTTAAATCTTATGCTAACGATTTTTTCTGACCCATTCGGAATAATGATGGGAGGATTGTTACGGAAAAGATTTAAGTTAACATTTTTTTTTTTCGTCTAAAATACTGCGTGAATAGTCTTTAGTATACAATTATTTTTTCGCAAAAAGTCATTGCCAATAATTACCGCGCAATTATTTGGAAAATCTAATAGTACTATATGGAAATCGTGTGAAATTACTTTTTGATTTTGAAGGTTAATATTTGTAGTGCAAACTGCTAATATTTCAATTGATTTTGCAGTAATACCACAGATTATATATACTTCAGAGTTATATATACTACAGAGTATATATAATCTGTGGTAATACCTCGGATTGATAATTTTTGTTTTGGATAGCATAACGTATCCGGTTTAATTATATGTTTTTCACGATACTGATATCCGCTCCGGTATCAAATAAAAAGAATTGATTTCCAGTTAAAATTCTCAAATTAAGATTTACAAATTTCATGTCGTCATGATGAAAATTAATAGAAAATATTGATTTACTTGTTTCTAGGTTTGAATGGTGTCATTGTGCAATGGTTTTTGTTATTAGAATCATCAAGAGGAGTTGCTGAATGTATATTTATATATTGTGAACTCGCACCACTACATCCTTCTGATCTCGATGAAGTTCGCTTAAGTTTTCCGTAGTTGTTTGAGATGATGATTGATTAGTATCAAGATTATGAGATTTATTCCTTTGGTTTGTTTTTTTCACGTGAACGACATACACTAATATGGTGACCAAACCTTTTGCAATATGCACATGGATAGGAATGATATGAGATGATTCATATGAGAATTATGTTCAATTGGATTAGTTGTGTGAGAGAAAGATCTACTAGGAATTTGACGATTTGCATTAGATGATGAATTGTAATTCATGGAATGACCGCGGAATGACCGCGGAATCTATTGCCTTCGAAGCCGCATCTCTCAAATTATCAAATCTGCAAGATTTAATTAAAATTTTAAGTGGATCTCAAACGCAAGTAGGGTAGTTTTTGAATTTATAAACATTATATTTTTACCAAGATTCCCAGTTTCAGAAGTAGCAGATATACAAGACTTGTTTAAGTCTGCAAGCAGATTTTCGATACGGATCCCAAAATCTTTGACATTTTCGTCAAATCGTTGACGAACTTTTACTAGATCTACTTGTTTATTTTTCAAAGCTCTAACTTTTAAGAATTTTTGGCATCACTACGTTTACGGTGAAAACTGGATATGGATAATCATACCATCACATAACATTATAATTTTGTTTTTGCAATTATGTTTATTAACTTTGACCACAACGGGCACTTTTAGTTAGGAATGATAGACGATATGATTTACATATAATTTATATATAATAAATCAGAGGTTTACAACACTGGGCCCAGGATTTCGCTGCCTTTTAAAAAAAGGTTATACATTTTAGCAACACAATTAAAAAAAACATTTCCGAAGAATTGCGGGTGGAGCTAGAAAAAAGAATTAAGGAAGCATAATGCATGTCTGACAAGGAACATCAATTGCGGTAGTAGGTCTTCCTAATGGTCTAGTAAAAAAAATTTTAACATTAGCTGAAAATTGGCTTCCGGAAAACCGGGTCAAATCTGTCATTACTTACATGCCCTTTCTTTCCTTACACCACAAAAAAACACTAACTATCGATCGCTTAGGTGTCTGCCAACCGGGTCGAGTCTATCACAACTAACATTTCTTACATTCCTTCGGTTTTGTTATATGTAACATGGGTGTACGGTGGTGCCCGGCATTCCGGGAGTTCCTGGTTCGTCCTTAGCCGTACACTCTAATCAATCAATCAAATCAATCAATCAATCAAAAGTTACATTGATCGATCGGAAAAGAACATACGACATGAAGATGATAGGCTTTTTGCAGGCGACTTTAATGTTTGTGCTATTGGATGGATCAGCAAAGAGTCAAATGATCTGAGAGTTCCTTATATAAAAGCTCCTAACATACTGATAGCTGTTAGCTTTTACTTTATAAAGGCTACATATCATGCAAATGTATAACTGCGCGTTTATTTATGATTAAGTGAGCGATACAAACACAACCACCATCAGGCTTTAGTCTGCAAATATGCTATGAGTCTTTCGGAGGGTGCTGATAATAATGTTTTACATGTAATAAAAACTGCCGTAACGTTATCTAATGATTGAATGAAGAAGTTTTGTCTTTACGTTTAAATATTTCAAAATTTGGTGAAAGTAATAGTGTTCAAGGCATACGGGTAATATTTATCGCCGACAAGCTTATTGCATAGTGTTTAGTTCGAAGAAATTCTAATTGTTACGGTTAAAGAAGCAGTAAAAAATTTTGCCATTGTTACACTGGATATAACGAACACATTTACCGTGTCAAGGTAGGGTTACTTACTTGAAACATTGTGACGAAGAAATGATTGAGTGTCTCTACCATTACAGTATATTTTTAGATAAAACAGACGGTGACACATCTATGTGAGTTGTTGGGCTTGGTCAAATTGATGCTAGTAAATCTAAAGGTTCAGTTAGCAGTTTTTATTCGAGGCCAATACATTACAAACATAATTTTTACCTAAACTCACGACGCGGCTTCCTTTATCACCAACACTGTTTACCAGATTTAATATGCCGGAAGAATTGACGAAAATTATTTCTGATGTAGAAAATGGTCAGAATAACTTAGATGCTCTAATTACGAATTTTGGTTAGGAAAAGCTGCAACTTAACAATATATTATCACGGAACTTGTTATGTGGCACTTGCTGTTATAGAAACATAAATGAGTATTTGAGATAGACTAAAGCTGTCCTGAACCGATTAGATTTGACTGAATAAGAACAATTGTGCGAAATCTTTTAAAAGGAAACTACTACGAAAAACTCTAAAGGTCAATTTCTTGCACGACTATATCATTCGTAGAATTAAGATTTCGTTCCAAGATTTCAAGCAATTGAAATACGCTTCACAACCAATTTAAAATTCGCCGAATTACATAAACAGTTCATGGAAGAGTATCTTACTCTTAGCCATAGGCTGAAATTATCTAGTCTAGAAATTCCACAACAGGACTACTATATTCCACATCACGAAGTGTTAAAGGTTACAATTGGTCAAACAAAATTAAAGTGGTGTTTGACGCATCAGCAAAGGACATTTCAGACATATCATTGAATGAAATTATGAGGAATCAATACAATCTACACAGTACTCTGTCTTAGATTCAGAGACATTTGAAGCTCAAATCATATTTAATGACCATAAAATGTGTCTTTGGGGATGGGTTTCGAAATTTATGGAAGATAAAGTTGGATTAGGACTTCCCAGAAAAAAGCCAAAAGCAATTAATATTATTACGCAGCAATCTCTTACACCTAAATGAGTTGGTAATTCCAAGAAAGATGAACGTCATGCACGTAAGCAGGCGTAAGGAGCAGTGACATATCTCAGAACAGTCAGTAATGAGATTGTCATTTTTTATCTGCAACTCCAAAGTAGCACATTTAAACCCACTTACCAGTTACATTCTAAAATTAGAATTTATTAGTTGCAGTCAATTATTCTATAGTAAATTCCTTCTATTAGAAAACACTCTATCACATCATGGACAGATTCGACCATAGTCCTAGACTGGTTATTTGCTTTTCTAAACGGAAAGGATATTTCAGTAAAAAATTGATTACTGATGAAATCCAAGTTATGGTGGAGTAAACCTTTGCTGTTCCAACATAGCACCTCTACATAGAACAACCTGCACTTAATGATTTTGTTGGCGCAGTAATACTATGGTCAGTAATGTGAAATAAACCTATTCTTGATAACTCTTGGTTAAAGGACTTATCGCAACATGTATCGAGTTAAGAAATGATTGTTCGAGATTATTTCTCGTAATAAACAATTAAGCATTAATGCAAATGCATAATTACTAGCCCAGTTAAATAAAACTGCAAGAAGAAGCATGAGTCAGACAAAAACACGCGTTGCACTCTTAATTGCAGTATAGGCAACCTTTACGTCATTCCTGCCCAATATTTCCATTATTTCTTTTATTTTCAAACTTTATTTGCTCCGCATCCAAACTTCCTCTCTTTTCTAAAAATACGTACACTACCGTACGGATGATCAAAATGATTCGGATGTAATGAATGTCAATAGATCCGAAGTGAAACAACGAAAATTTTCTAGCAACTAAAAACTATGTTTCTATCAAAGTTAATAAAAAAGAGAGAGTATCGTGATGATTAATGCACTGTTGTCCACAATGGCTGACAGAATACATCGATTAACTCTCTTTCTGAAACAGGTTTGTCTGTGGGTAATACGCATTTAGCCAATGTTTTACTTGGAATTAAAAAAAAATATCGTTATATTTTCCGTTAAACAGTAATATTGTCTTAGCCGTTCTAACCAGGCTTTAATAGAATAAATTTGCTGAAAAAGTCAATCACTACTTATAATTATTTGCTTCCGACTTTAGACCTAACGTATGATTCCATATAATCGATGACTGTCGTTTAAATGGACGAGTTGGAACGCGTGATAGACATTTCCACAAACCTTGACATAATTCCACACATCACCAGCTATTTTCAGACTCTATACTTCTCCTAAAGTCTTCGGAGCTTTTGAAAGACAGTAATTTGTAAGCTATGCAAGAAGAGCTAGCCACGATCATTTTCGAACTTTAAACGAGGTCCTTTCTTAAAGATAGGCACCATTTACCAGCCGCGTGTCCATTAACGTGAGTTGGTTTAAATTGGCAGTTAATTTTACGAGGCAACATTGGCGCAGCCGTAAACATTGTTGCCAATGTTGTTTAATGACCTACTGGCGTAGGCAATAGGTAAATCCGAGGAGTTTTGTTGTTGACTTAGCACGGCGCCAAGGCTAACTCGCTCGCGTCAATCGTGAGGATGAAGGTTTTTTCGAAATCTAAAAAGGTTAGGATTGGTGGATTTTTGAGTTTTTGTTTCAAGATCTGGAATGATTTCTCGCATTCTTCTTGCCATGCGACGATTTTGTTTTTCCTCAACAATTTGTTTATGGGTTCTGTTATTTTAGAAAAGTTGGGAATGAAGTTCCTGTAATAGTTGGCCAAGCCTATGAATGATTGGACTTCTTTCCTGTTTCTGGGTTCAGGGTACTTTATAACGTGTTCTACTGTTTTCGGGTTCGGGTGTATACCCTCGCTGGATATTACAAGTCCCAGTTAATTTATTTCTTTCCTCAGGAAGTTGCATTTAGTTGGTTGCAGTTTAAGGTTGTGTATTTTGAATATCTCGAAAATTTCCGCCAACTTGCTATTAAGGTCGTCTAGGTTTTTCCCCGTAGATAATGACGTCGTCCAAGTAAACAAAATATTTGAGGCCTTGGAATTCTGTCAGAATGTGGTTCATTGTTCTCTGGAAAGTGCCTTGCGAATTTTTTAACCCGTACGGCATTCGATTAAATTCGTAAAGTCCGTATTCCGTGCTGAAAGCGGTTTTGTGTTGATCTTGGATTTTCATCTTGATCTGACGATATCCGCTGGCTAGGTCCAGCTAGGAGAAGTATCTAGAATATCCTAGTTGGTCAAAAATGTCGCTGATTTTCGGTAACGGGAACGTGTCACTGATTGTGATATAATTTAGTTAACGGAAGTCCACGACTACCCGCCATTGTTGTTTTCCGTTCTCGTCTGGCTTTTTTGGTACTGCAAGCAGGGGTGAATTGAATGGGCTAACACTATGGCTGATTTTCCCTTCTTTAAGCATTCCTTATACTTGGTTGTTGATTTCTTCTTTTAGTATTTGATATTGTTTGACGTTGATAGGAGCTGAATCTGAATATAGTTGGATGGAGTGTTCTACTCCTGGGATGCGGAATAATTGTTCTCCCGTCATGTGGAAAAGGTCTGTTTATCTTGCGCATATGTCGAGTATTGAGCTTCGTTTCTCAAGGTTTAATTCTTGGTCGAGTTTTTCGTTGATCATATCTAATACGGTTCGCTGCCTATCGATATTCTGGTCGACATCGCTCTTGTCTTCTTTGAGCATTTGAATGTAATATCATGTAGTTGGTCCCATCTTCGGTGAAAATGGGGAAACGTTAATTTCGCTATCATTTATGTTAGTCAATGGGATCGTTGCTCTGTTGTTAATTGCTTTGGTTATGCAGTTTCCGGTGACCAATCCAGGTTGAATATCATCTACCAGGCAGAGGACCTCTCCATCAATAGATGCATCGACCTGTATGTACATTTCCTGCCTCAGGGTTATTCTTAGTGTATTTACTTTTGTTTGTAGGTGTATAGATGTTGTGTTTTCGGTGTGATCTTGGTGAATCTTTATTTGGTTACTGCTGTACATTACGTCTATTCTAAAATTGCTGAGCATACTCTTCCGAGGATACCTTCTTGGTTAATCGGGAATTATTTGGTCACAACCTAAAATTTCTGGGTAATACCGCGGCTGCCGTCATCCAATGTAAAGGCGACATCGCAGGATCCTACGGTCAAAATTTCTTCTTTTCCTATGCCCGGAGATGCATTTTTCCTTCTGGTCTTATTTCTGTGGATTCGGCTAGATAGTTCTCCTTGATAATGCATACATCTGCGCCTATGTCAATCAGTAAGTTCAATGTTTTGTGCTTTGTTGACTCGGTCTCGAGAGTTACGGAATTCGTCGTTGGGCATAAATCTGAACATAAAAACATGTTGCAATGTGGGTATGCGTTGGTGCGTGCTGTGTTCTCCCAAGTCTATGTTTGCGTATCATTCGTTACTTGATAGTTTCGTGGCTGTAGGTATTAGTGTCCGTTGATTTGGGTGTCGTTCCTGTATAGTGGATATTTGTGGAGTTGCTTATGACTGGTGTCGAGGTGATGTTCTCTTCGTGTTCTACTTTAAAGGGAAATTTTATTTCTGAATACGCAATTGGTGATACGTATTGCATGTTGCTTTTATTATTCGGTTGCGTATTGCTTGTATAGTTATATGGGTACACTTCATAGTTTACGTGCTCTCGCTGAGGATATCTAGGTTTGCTCATATTATTAATCGTATAGCAAATGTCTGTACTGAAATTGTTGATTGTATTCTGGGAACTTTGGTCTGCTTGTTTGTTCATGTATTCTGGCTCGTTTAGTTGTGTGTTTGCTTGTGGTTTGGTTGAGAGAATTTTGCTTAGATTTTCAGGGTTTTGGTTGTTGAGGGTACTTATGTAATAGGGATCTGTTACTGTTGCTTCTATGGGTATTATTGGTTCGTCGTTATTTGGATCGTTAATGGGACTCAAACATCGCTTCTCTCTTATGCGTTGTCGAGCCCGTTGGGGTTTTCCGAATGTGTGTTTTTGGCTGTGAAATGGCGAATTTGTGTATTATTATTATTGGGTGGGTTGTTTGTTTTGTTTGACAATCCTAATCCTTGGAAAGCATTCGTGATGTTGTCCATCGGGCAGTTATTTGGGAAACAACCTGATTGATTTTGCACATGCTGGTTTCTATTGGGTGTCGATATTGCGACAGGTGCTTGCCATGTAGTATAGGTAGTGGTTGTCGGGAGTTGGTTTTCGTGTTGTTGTCCGTCTGATAAGTATCTCGGTATTCCTTAAATGGTGGCTTGTTTAACTGTTGCTGAGATTGTGGTTGTCTCCCGGTTTGCGGTTGATGCATGTCATTTGCCTGGAGTTGTGTGTATTAAGGGAGTGTCTGGGGAATGTGTGAGAGATTTGAGTCGAAAAGGTTGTCGCTATACCTTGTTGAGTTGTTGTTGTTTCGAGAATTATAAGCGTGCAAATCATTCCTTTTTTTGGTTCTGCACTCTGATATCACATGACCATTTCTTTTGCAATACCTACAGAACTTAGGTGGGTCGGTCCTTTCTGGTGCAACACTCAGTGCTTGTGGCGCTAATTCACGACTTGCCCAGTTCCTGTCATCGTACATACTTCTCTCGAAGTTCAATTCTTGTATGGTTGCTTCCATACATGACTTTAAGGATTCGTTGTGGTGGCCTCTCACAAAATTCCTTATTTTATCAGGTAGGCCGATGATGAATCTAGGGATTACTCTTTTTTCCACTATTGCTCTTGATTTTTCATTGTCGTCTATGCTACACTGAGTTTTCAGTAAATTTTGATATCTGTTCGTCAGGTTCTCAGATCTTAGGTAGTAGTCTTGGATTGTTCCGTAAAGTGGTTCGAATCTTAGGGACGATAGTTTCCTTTCCACATCGTCAAATGTGTCCTCTATCCTTTAGAACTTTGATAGGTGCGTTTTAATTTGCTCCCATGTCTTGGGTTTGGCATCGGCATTGATGTTATATACTTTATTGCCGAATTTGAAGAGAATGGCGTTAACGAGGAGGGTTTTTTCCTCGCCATCCGCACATATTGAGTGCACTCTGTCGACGCAAGAGATGAATTTTGTCGTTTATTTGGCTGCATTGGCTGATGTTTTTTATGGCTATAATTTCTTTTGATTTCTATGATTTCTTATTTTCAGCGGAGCTATTCTTTTAAAGTTCGGTGTGAACGTTCAAGTGCTCCGTTTGTCATGGGGTGGAACGCTGTTGTAGATAGTTTTTTGATTTTCAGTAGTTTACAGATTTCTACAAAGAGTTTGCTCATGAAGTTCGCCCCTTGGTCTGTAAGGATACTGTGAAATGGACTACTTATGGAGTCCCTCCGACCACAGAGGCCAGCGCATATACTGATGACAAAAACAAATTTGCCTAAATGAATTCAGTCATACGCTGATCATCATAGCCAATCAGTGCCTACCTTGGTTAATTAGTGAATACTTTTGGCGTTACCCAGAATGCAGCACAAGGAGCACCTACTATACAACCGACACACAGTAGTTTATATGTCATTAAAAAAAAATTGTACCACGATAGTTTTTTAGATATTTACTTTAATCATCGATCCGCTTACAGAAAGAAGATAATCTTCATCAAGCTAATTATTTTTGGGATTTGAATGTCCCTTAAAGGACAACGAATGACCGCTGTCTACAAATTAAGTAGGTCACCGATAAAAAATCTCATCTTGAACGGAAGCTTCGACGATAGTTTTTGTTTGCAAATGCCATCATGTTTATAGAATAAACCTCCAAATAAAGGACCCAGAACCAAGTAAAATGTTTAATCATTTTTTGACTTGACATATCCGGGTTCGAATATAATTTTCCACTAATTATACTTCCGTACACACATATTCGAAATTGAATTTCCATAATTCCATTTATCATTTTCATTTTTTTTTTTTTTGGTTTTTCGTTATACGTTTCTGACGACGATGATTCATTCCGGTGGATTCATCACAATTATTAATCATTTTGCTAATTCATGTAAATATTTATAAATCGAAAATATCACGGATTTACATATTTCATTTTCAAACAGTCATCACAATCGCATTAAAGGGTTACAATTCGTAAAAGGTTTTCGTAAGAAACTGACCCTTATATTCTGGAAGAGCGCAAATGAAACTTCAACATACAAAATTTGTTCCCTATTTTTGTGTGCGTGTGTGTGTGTGTCTATCGTTCTTCTAATTAAATTTGAACCTTTCGAAATAAAAAAAAATTAAATCAAAATCTTAACCCTTTACTTTAAATGTTTATAAAACCGTTAGAAAAAAACTACTTTACATGTTTATGTACTCCAATCGTATATTTTACATATTTACATATATTATGTATCTGTGACGTAAATAGGGAAATGATTAGACGAAATATAATTCCCATCTTACATTACCCTCGAAAAAAAAAAAATTCGAACGAAGAGGGATAAATAAATTCCTTCTCAATACCTATACACAGGAATAAATGTAGAGATGAGATTTTGGTTTAATATACATATTTCTTACGTTACACGCACCTTTCCTCATGTTAAGTGTTTTGGTTTTGGTGTCGAAGAAACTGTAAAAGAAGAAGAAAAAATTATAAAAAACGCACATAATAAAAAGAAGGAAGAAAACGGCGGAAAAGTTTTTATTAAAAAAATTTTAAATTTATTTTCATTGATAATCGCGATTTACGTTATGTATTGAGGTTTTGATCAACAGGTGAATTGTTTTATGTTCTCCGTCTTATGTTTGTTCTTCTTACAAGAAGATGCAAAAAAAAAGTTTCCTTTTTCTCGTTTTTTTCTGTTTTTTTTTTTTTGTGATTTATTGGGTGTCATGATTAAGTTACTTCTTGTATGATTTGAGAAGATTTAATGTGTCAGTAAAATGAGAATTTTATTGTTTTGGCAAAGTTTTTTTTTTATGGTATATATGCTACTGGTTCATAAATATATTTAATGGAGTTTAGGGAAACAATCTTTTTTTCGTTGACATTGCCAACATTTAATTGATATGAACATTTTTTGATTATCACTGAGACTTGGGATAGGTCATGTTTAAGTAGAATTTATAGTATTACGATGTTTTTAACGATGTTTTGAAGGTTGTTGCTGGCCTTTACTGTATCAACAACCAGATTATATAGCAGTATGTATTTATTATACTGATCTAAGATCTTTTGATTAAGGTATCAATTATAACAATTGGGTTATTTGTGAAAATATATGATTACCAGCTGGTAGTTTTTATGAAACTCGACCATTTTCGTAAGTTCCAGCCAGCGAGCTTATTGGTGAGGCAAGCTCGAGCTACCCAAGCTTTTGCTAAAGTTAAAAATGTCTCTAAACAGTATGCAAATAAAAATAAAACAACCATATAGCCATACAGTCAAATAATTTATTAATTCATTGGTTTAAGAAATAACTTTTCAAAAAACAGATAATGTCAATACTCTTATCTGACAAATTATGTCTTTTAAGACAAACCACGCTGGTGAGGCGGCTGAAATTTTTGCAGTAAATCGGACCCTTCAAATTATCGCTCAATCGCTATCATCTCGGTGCTTTCTAAAGTACTTGAGACCATAATCAACTTCCAGCTGATGAAATATTTGGAAGCTAATCATCTAATTTCTGATCGTCAGTATGTATTTCGCGGAGGGCGTTCAGCAGGTGATTTAATTAATGTTGTTACTGAACAATGGAACAGAAGCATTCATCAATCTGGTGAATCTCAAGTCATTGCACTCGATATCTCAAAAGCATTTGATCGCGTGTGGCACAAGGGTTTGCTGTGTAAATTGAGGGCAGTTGGCCTTCACGGTTCGTTAATTTTATGGATTGAGAATTTTCTTCTTTGTCGCAAAATCCAAGTGGTGGTGGATGGTGTGACTTCCGATCAACATCTTATAAACGCTGGTGTTCCTCAGAGATCCGTCCTTTCTCAGCAACTCTTAATCCAATATACTCCTATGCTGATGACAGCTCACTTTCCACCTCTTACAGTTTACCTTCTTCTTCATCGCGAAACGATGTTCTCGCAGAAAGAATGGCTATGAATGACCGCCTTACGCGAGATCTCAATGTCATTGAGATCGTCAATTGGGTGAAGCCAACAGAGTTGAATTTAATCCCAACAAATTTCAAACCTGTGTTTTTTCTGGCCGAACTGATGGTTATTCACCGTCTTTTCTGACTGGTGAATCCAGCTTGGCTACGACTGACACATTTGAGATTCTCGGTTTAACTATTTCAAAGAGAATATCTTGGGCTGAACAAATAAACAAAGCAGCCATTGGTGCAGCCAAATGTCTTGGATTGCTACGACGATGTAAGTTTTACTTTAATCCATCCGAAATACTTACAATACCTAAATAAGACCCAGGTTGGAGTATAATTCTCATATTTTGGTTGGAGCATCGAAAACTCATTTAACTACACTCGATCGGTTCCTAAACCGAGCATCTCGGATGATTGAAGACGTAAAATTATTATCTGATCTTGATTCTCTTTCCCATAGGCGTAATGTGGGAACCTTATGCGTGTTTTACTTTCATGGTCATTGTTCATCGGAACTTTATGAATTTATGCCTGGTTTGTCAAAGCCCGCGCGTAATTTAAGATGCCTGGTACACCGATACAATCTGGAAATTAAATTCGCGAAGACCAATAAATTTAAAAATTCATTTTTTGTTAGGAATACGCGAATGTGGGACAAACTGAACGACGAGACGTTTCCCTTAGAATACAATTTACAGAGATTAAAACTTAATATCAAAAGTAAACAACTAGAAGACTGAAAACCTTTATTCCTTTCATTCCTCTCTTACCTTTTTTCCTCCTAATCCTTCCTTTTACCTTTTGCAGTAGTGCTGTGTGTTTGTTGCTAAAACTTTCATATAAAGGATATACATACCTATATCCTAAGTGCTCTGAACATTTATAAAAAAAAACCGGCCAAAGATAAAATGCGTAAATAATCCAATACATTTTTAAAATCGTCAGAAATAACTCTTGACATAGTATATGCATTTATTGTATTTAAAATCGATGAGCCATCTAATGAAAGCAACGTTGATTACAATTTTAACGGTTTAAAAATTTTTGCTTTGATTCCATTTCATTACAGAAATTATGCCATTATTTCGTCGCTGACTAATACGGTGTTTAAGGGCGGTTAACATTTCCATAGCAATATGAGAGTTTTCTTTCTCGAGAGTTTTAAATAAAAACATTACAATTCCTTCACTTGTTAGTAAGTGAACGCTCTTGACAGCTTAATGCTTCAACAGCCAGTTTAATTGGTTTATGGACATGTACCAGCTGTTCGATGATTCTCAAATCGTCTCAAGTGTCTTTTGTACGCTACTGTTAACTTCAAGAAAGCGTTCAATCATGGTACATAGCAAACTTCATCTCGTTCGACAATCTAAAAAAAGATTTAATTCCTTGCCATAATTAGTTTTAATGTAGTTCCGTAGTATATTTTTCTTCACATGGGATCCCTTAAACAATTTGATAATTTTTCGAATTCGTGCCAGTGTATCGCTAAAGTTTTCTAGAAGTTGCGACAGTTCACAATATCTTGCATTGTTTCCGTATGACCATTAGTCCTACTTATATTAACCTTTAGTCCTAACAGAGTGGTATTGTTGGTTAGAAGCTTTAGCGCTGTTTCGGGACAACTACCGAAGATTCTTGTTAATCTTAAATTATAAACCTCGCCAGTAAAATCATGAATTTTAACATTCAAGTAGCGTCAATTGCGCTAACTGGTCCACTCGTCAAGAGTAAGCCTAAATTTTTTTTGACCTTGAGTCTGCAATCTGCATTTTAATTTTACCTATCGCCTGTATTTTAATGACATCGTAATACTTGTGAACTAATGATTTTTTCTGCTGTCATGAAGTTCCTGGCAATTGCACTTCCACATTAGTTGGGTCGTTAAAATCTTGTTTACGTTTTTTTATGTTTAATTGGTGCGTAGTCTCTAAAAGCAGTATTAAACTAAATGTTGTTGATCCTTTGCATGACAAATTTTTCTTACATGTTTTGCATGTAGCCATTGCCTCTTTCGTACACCTTGAGAAATGCTTCCACAATTTAGATTCTATATTATTGTGGGATAATATAAACAAACCCATAAACATAGGGAACGTGTACGAACTTTGAATAAAAAAACAGCCCGCATAAAAATTCAAGTAATTTCTCTATGTGCTTTATCCAGCCTTGTCGTATCAAGCTTAAATGAATGAATGTTTCAATAGGACACTAAAATAAAATTGAAGTCATTTAAAAAAAATAAGGAATATTATTTTATTAGTATTTTTGTAATTTGGCAGTTTCCGTAATGGCTCCATTACTGCAACTTATGTACCTTTAAGTTGCATATACGTTTTTGTCGGAATCTTTTGCTCAATGCGACGAATGCCCTGGACCGTCGACTTTCAAACCTAAGTTGTCTACTGCATGGCCCACAGTTGATATCTGTGTCTCAAGCTTAGTCAACAAAGTGTCAGATATATAGCATTTGACTTACTGCATTTCCGGCTGAGAGTTTTACAGGAAATTTAAATGTTCGCTGCTCAATGATGTGTTCGCCGATTTCAAGAAAAATTATCGACGAACGAGTGGACAAGTGCGTTTGTTTGTTGGAACAATGCAAAGTGCTTTTCCAATGGCAAACTCGACGATAAAAGATAAAGCGATAAAAGTTACATCTCCATGTTGTCACATATTGTGTAGAAGTTCACAGAGTGAAAAAATTTGACACAAATGAGTTAAGCTCTTCGGTTTGAAATGGTGATTACTCGAACGGACGAAAGTTGCATTAAGTCGACAAACAGCAAAATGTTTATTTCTGCACTAAAGTGTACTGACTCTCAGATATTAAATGTTCGAAAGACATTAGAGTGCGTATAAAGTCGGTCAGAAACCAGTTTAGCTGCGACAACAGTAAGCGAGTTTAGATTAAACGTCATGCCGGTTCCATCATAGCCAGTAAGTAACCTTCCCAAGGGCTTCGATAATCCGACCAGCTTTCGCTCGAAGCTTTATTCTCGTTTGGTTTACCATCGTTCTCTCCTGGCTCTTTGTGGTAGTTGTCCTCGTTGATAACTAGATTAGCTACCTAAAAAAAATAAAAGCGTTAACCTGATTTATCACATTTTACAGCAGTAGGTCCCATTTCCGGTGAGTTGTCATATGCTCGCCTTAAAACATGAGCTGATCTCCTCTCGCAATGAATGCTTCCTTAATTTTCACAAAATAGTTCTCGATTTTCATTCCCAGATAATCGGGCAATAATATTCGACCATTGATAAAATGGAAGGTTATGAGAAAAAACTGTCATTGTTATGGATTCCATGAAATTACAGGACTACCATTACTGATACCACTCGTATCTGACCTGCAATGTCTTTCTACACCAGATTTGTTTAAGTTGAAGGTAAAATAGAGTAGTAATGCCGAGTGAAAACTACCTCAAACTGACGTTTCAGCATTCGACGACAATTATCAAGATTGACAGTCTTTCTTCGTTATATTCTGGAAATCTGCTTTTCGGCGGCACAAAAATTTTAATAATTAAAAGGCTAATTATGAACATCCTAAAATTGATGACTTCATAAAGTTTATGACCATACGATGTTTTGGAAGCATTTAAATGTAACGTTAGACCATCAACCTCCCGAACACATCGATCAAAGTCATTACACGTAGTTATTGATGAAAGTTGCGGGTTCCGTTAGGGCCAAACTCCTAAAAAGCTAAGTATGTATGATCGTAGAAAGTTTGAAAAAAGTAGTGATCGTTATATCAATTGCATGATTTCAGACCATACGGTTTTCCGGTTTTTAAATGCAACCGCAAATGTACCAAATGCTAAGCGATACATCATGATCTCTTGCATTTGGATGATCATGAAACTAAAAACCAAATGAATGTTTCAAGAAGCTAAACTATGTGCATTGCAGTATCCCTAACACACGAAGTGACCAGTTTTTTAACATATTAAAACTTGACCGTATTATAAATAGCCAAGGAGTGGTACACACCCAAGCCACTATTTTCGGGTTAAAGCTGGACCGTTTAATCAACTTCTAATGCGGGGTTAAATTTAATTGAGGCCAGCTTGTATTTTCTGGGAGAGTATAATCTGGATTTCGTATTGAGAAGATTTTGGGAAATTGAAGATGTTCCGTTCAAACCAAAGTTAACAGAAGAAGAGTTGGCTTGTAAGAAGCATTTGGTTTTAAATGTCACCAAAAACATCCACGGAAGATTTCAAGTAAAATTTCCGTTTACACTTTTACGAATGTTACCATTGGTTCTTCAAGCCATTTAGCAGTACAACAACTTTTGGAAATGGAAAGCCGGTTTGAACGAGACGCTAAAACTAATCAGATGTACGGTTCTTTTATGAAGGAATGTGAAAGCTTTCAATACATGGTGGCCATTCCAAAGGTGGATTTAAACAAAAAGCGTTACTTTTATCCATGGTATTTTAAAACAAGATAGTACCTCCGGAAATAGCCTAAATGGCAGTTTGATGGTAGGTTTCGCCATACTTACTAGTTTGGATTAAATTATTCAAAGGTTCCGCCTATACAAAATTGAATTGTCGGTAGGCGTAGAGAAAATGTACAGGCAAGTTTTGATCCACGAGGAAGATGATCCGAGAATCGTATGGAGAGAATCACCACAGTGCAGGAAATAAAAGACTACAAGTCTTAACTGTGACATATATGGGACAGCTAGCGCACCATTCCTTACAACTCATATCTTAAAACAAATTGGATTGGAAACAGCAGATGAACAAGATGAGATTGCAGTAATTGTTGTAATCTTATTCGAAAACGCAATTGTAAACTCAGTACCACCAGAAAATCGAGTAAAAAATCTTGATCCAGATCCTGAGTCTCACGTAAAAGCACTCAAAATATATTGGAATCCTTTTGCTTAAAGGTTATTCTTAAAAAACTACCGTGTAACGAAGCGTAGGATTTTTTCAGAAGTTTTAAAACTGTTTGATTCGCTTGGTTGGCTGGCTCCCATAATAGTTTAAATTTAAATAGTTTTCCAAACATTGTGGTTACAAGAGCTCAGCTGGGATGATCAGCTTCCCCACAAGAAAAAATATTAAAGTGGATCAGAACAAAGGAATCTACCCTTCGTAGAAGATAACAAGATATTACACATTACACCATGGTTGATGACAGATGGAATCAAGGAAATTGAACTACACGAATTTGCAGATGCTTCAAAACTAGCTTATGGAGCAGTTATATATGCCAGAACAAATAATGAATCTGACATTTCAGTCAATATCATAGCAGCCAAAACAAAACCTATTAAAGAGGTCAGTATATACCACGTTTAAAATTGTGTAGCGCACAACTTTTAATTAAGCTGTTCAAATTGTCGCTTACCAAAGTTGGAAGTAGAATTCAGTTCACGGCATGGTGGGACCCAACCACCGTCCTTGCATGGTTATCGTCACATCTACGTAGGCGGAGCACTTATTTTGCGAATAGGCTTGTAGAAATTTTATAAGTTACCCCTCGAAGTCAATGGTTTCATGTTGGTTCGGAAGGCAATCCTGATCTATAGCATCGTGAGGTGTATTATCGCAGCTAACCCTATTGATACACAATTTGTTATGGTGGCATCGTCCAGATTGGATCAAATAATTTTATGGTTGTTACTGCTCCGAAGCGTCAAGTTCAAAAAAATCTGGTGGCGGTGTGGTTAAAGCAGTGATGCCAATTTGTCAATAAAACTAAATCTTCCGATTTTGTACTAGTGCTTGATGACTTCAACTTACCTAATGTTAACTGGAAGTATGACAAAAGAATGAACGCCATTCTTCCTTATAATATCAAATCAGTCGCAGTATGGATTTTCCCTGACACCGTGCTTGGTGTCAATTTAAACAAAATCAATACTGCTACTGAACGTGGGGTGTTTTTGAACCTGATTTTTTACCTACGAAGCTGATAGTTTTAAAGTAACCGAATCACTAACGCCATTTGTCGTTAATGACGTTTATCACAAATCAAAGGAAATTATATTTGTTTTAACAAATCGTATATACAGGAAAAATAGTTTTTAATCATCATTATACATACAATTTTAACAAAGCTAGCAGCTTAGGTTTGCAACAATACTTGGAAAAAATTAAATGCAAAATCTTCCGCCATTACAGGATAGTTATCGAATAGACAACGGAAAGCTACTGATTAAATTATCATATGGTGATCGTTATGACAATACGGACTTATCAGAATGGAAATTAGTTATACCAAATATGTTAGTTCCATCATTAATACAGCAATCGCATTGTTTAACTTCATCTGCTCATTTGGGAGTTGAAAAATGTTTGGAAAATCTTCAGAGACAATTCTTTTGGCCAAATATGACTTGCCGGCGTCCGTTCCAACATCTCTATATAGATTTCTTGGGTCCTTATCCTCGATCGAAAAATGGAAATACACACTCGCTTATTATTCTAGATCATTATTCAAAATTTATTTTATTGAAACCGGTTAAAGAAGCCTCTTCGAAATTAGTGTGCGACTTTCTCGAGCAAAATGTTTTTTACTTGTTTTCGGGGCCGGAATCCATTACTTCGGATAATGGAAAACAATTTGTATTAAAACTATTTCAGGAGCTTCTAAGTAAATTCAACATCGTGCATCGAAAAACACGGTCGGATTACAAATTACGTCGTTTACTTATAGTCACGTTGATGACAATGCGTTAGCCATCACATCTAAAAATGGAAATTATTAGGAAATTTGTGGAAATTTGTACCAGCGATTATTGTTTCTCAAGCAGGTCAAGTTGCTTATCATGTTCGCGACTTGAAAGGAAAACCTCTTGGACTATATCACCGCGATAAGTATCAAGTTAACGTAGCATCTGCTAACAGGGAATCTAATTCGGAAACCTGTTACATTACCACTATACAAGACAAGATGCGAAGGTTATTAAGTTTGCACTCTCAAAAATCACCGAAATCTTTTGGATGCCGCTTTCATGTGTAACGTCATGCTTGGCCATAGAAGACTATGGCATCATAGGTTTTTGGATATTGAACATCATTCCACTGATTATGGAGACCCTATGAACAGATTAGCCAAATATTTTAACATTGCAGAATCGCATTTTGACTTCCACCTATCCAGGACCCATATAAAAAGAACCTAAAAAGTTCTTTCTTACGTATGATGCCACAAATTGACTGTTTCAAGTTTTTTGAAGAACTTAAAAAACCATTTTTAATTTTTTTTTTTTTTTTTTAATAATCTATATTTTTATTGTGCTTTAGATAGGGTGTCCCAATAACCGGTTCAGATTTGACATATCGGTTATTTTGGCTCTGGCAACACTAATGTTATTCTTTCTTGGACAGGAACTAATTATATTATTTCTAGTTGACGAAATGAATCGCTTAACGCTTCAACAAAGATGGGGAATGTTGGAAAAAATCATCTTTTCGGACAAGGCGGATTTTCATCTCGATGGGTTCGTAAACAATCAAAATTGTCGCATTTGGGGATCAGATAATCCACAACGATATGTGGAGAAGCCAATGCATCTATTGCGTGTTACTGTTTGGTGCGGCTTGTGGCGTGGCGGCATTATTGGGCTGTATTTCTTCGAAGATGAGACCGCCGCGAACGTTACATTTAACGGAATCAACTACTTCCACATGTTAACATGTTTTTTGTGGCCACATTTTGAAGGTATTGGTTTGGACGACCTTTGGTTCCAGCAAGATGGTGCGCCATGCTACATATCGGGCGTTACAATAGCGAAACTGCGTCAAAAATTTGAAGGCCGATTATCAGTCGAAATGGTGACATGAATTGGCCGGCAAGGAAATATAATTTTTCGCTTTTGGATTTTTATTTGTAAAGTGTTTAACAAGTGTTATACGGACAATTGAGCATTTGAAAGCCAATATTGAAGCAACCATTGTCGAACTTCCGCACACAATCTAAAATGTGTTTAGAAATTGAACCGACCGAATGGAGTACGCCAAGGCCAACCGCGGCTCCTATTTGAATGAAATCATTTGCCATAAATAACCAGGCGGATTGTACTTCAACAAAAAAATAAATTTGGGAATATATTAAGCCGTTTTTCTTTTATTAAATTTTTATATCTACCAACCTACTGGCCTACAGATCAAAACAAAATACCAGATTTAATTGATTTTTTTATAATCAAAAATATATCAATGAACTATATAAAAGTAAACGAAAAGTTGAGACCTAAACTAGGACCATTCTCCTATACTTTGACATTAAGCGAAAAAAATATTCAAAAAGAAAGAAATCCATGCCTAATAAATGAATACACTTGTTGGGAATACTTAGGCAGTCCTTAGAAGAAAAAATTAACCTGAAGGTTCCATTAAAAAGCGAGAAGCAAATAGAAAACGAAGTTCAAAAATTTGTAAATGATATACAACAATCAGCCTGGGAAAGTACCCCAACAATTAAATATAAAATAAAAGGAAACCACTGACCTTTGGAAAGCAACCAACAAAATTAAAAGACCAACAATGCAGAACCCTCCAATAAGAATAGAAGGGGGGGAATGTACTCGAAATAACGAAGATAAAGTTTAATGTTTCGCGGAGCACCTCGAAAAAATATTCCAAATACCACATGATGATCAAACTTTAGAATTTCGAATAACAACGGTGGAATTTGAAAAAAAAAGTGAAGAAATTCTATTGACTTCACCAAAAGAAGTCATGCATGAGAATTCAATATGAATTCGAAAAAAGCTCCTGGTTATGATCTTATTACTACAGAAATTTCAATAGAACTACCAAGGAAGGCTCCAGTTAAGCTTACTTATCTTATCAATGCAGCATTTAGAATCAAACTTGTGCCCAGTTGGTGGAAAATTACAGAAATAATAATGATATCAAAACCTGGAAAACCACCATACGAAACTTCATTTTATAGACCAATTTCGTTGTTGCCAGTTATGTCCAAACTCTTTGAGAAAATACTGATTAAAAGGTTAAATCCGATAATCGAAAGGAATAACTTAATCTCAAATCATCAGTTCGGATTTCGTCGTCAACACTCAACAATACAACAAGTACACAGAGTAATCAATGTAATTGAGAAAGCACTTGAAGAGAAAAATGTCTGCTCCATGATATTTTTAGACGTGGCGCAAGTTTTTGACAAGGTTTGGCATAAAGGACTTAATCATAAGTTAAGAAACCTCTTACCAATGCAATTCGCTAAAATACTGGAACCATACTTAAAAGATAGATTCTTTAGAATTAAATTGGCTGAAACTTATTCTGAATTGAAATAAATAAAAGCAGGTGTACCACAGGGCAATGTATTAGGACCGATTTTATATTTACTATACACGTATGATCTACCTGAATTAGAAAACAACACAGTGGCGACTTTTGCTGATGACACTGCGATCCTAGTCCAGCTAGGATCGCAGTGTCATCAGCAAAAGTCGCCATCAGCAAAAGTCGCATCGAAGAATCCACACAAAAATTACAATCAGCTATCTCCGAAGTATATAAATGGACTAAAAGATGGCGATTTAAGCTAAATGAAACTAAATCAGTTCACATAAATTGTACCAACAAACGAGTTGAACATATACCTGTTTCAATGAATCGAGAAATAATACCGTATGCGAACTAGAAAAATGATAGGCAGACACTTTTCTATCATCATACAATAAGCTGCTACTTTATAAGCAAATACTTAAACCAATATGGACTTATGGTATTGAACTTTAGGGTTGTACAAAACCCAGCAACGTCAATATCATACAAAGGTTTTAAAACAGGGTATTAAGGACCATGCGTCGATGCACCATAGTATGTCAGGAATAGTGCTCTACATAGAGACCTTAAAACGGACCCCGTTTCAATTGAAATTTAAAAAAATGCAAGGAAACACGAAAAAGACTCCAGCAACATGTAAATATAGAGGCAATTCAGCTGCTAACCAACACCAATATTATACGCAGACAGAAAAGAACCAAACCCTTTGAACTAGTTTAATTGTTAGAACAAACAGCGACTTGCTGATTTAGATCCACAATAACGATGTGATATAAACAACAACCTACCAGAAACTGTAAAATGCCAATGGGTGGAGTCATAGATATACTTATCTTAGTAAATTTAGTCGGCCAAAACTCTCGCATGAATAAAAAATAATGGAAATAAAGATTTCAAGAGTGAACTAAAAGTTTATCTAAAAAGTGGTTTTATAAATATAATGACTTAGTATGAGAAGCTGCGAATTTTAGGTTCGAACAGCTGATTTATTATTATTGTAAAAAAAAATCCAGTTAAGCCATTTTATTTGAAATTTTCATGATATTATAAATTAGTTGCACATAAATGTCCAATTTTAAATAAAGGGAAAACACCCAAGTGAATCAAGCTTAATTGAGCTACTAGGTTGAAAACCCAAAGATTTTTACAGACATTTATCTTAAGACCCTCGTACATAAATTTTCCATTACCGAATCTTTCATGTCGATGTCAAATTTGCAAACACTGCAGAGTTACAATCTCTGATTTTATATAAAAACAAAAATCATCCCCATATAATAAAAAGATTTTTAAGGGTTTCCCATATACAATCCAATCAATAAATAATAGTTTATGTACCGAGACTTTACAAAACTAAAATAACAAAACTAATTTATAGAAAATACAATTATAAAATTTCTATTATTGCACAAACACATAAAGAAAGTACATAAAGTACATACGAGAGTACATTTATTGTAAATAATTTCACTGTATTCAGGGCAACGTAAGTAGTTTTTTGATATAAATATTTTCACCCCTTAATAAATACTCCCAATATAATAAAACTAAAAATGTTCAGTACAAGTCTTTGCATATCATAACTAACATAATATATCGTCTAATTTAAGAAAAGGGTGAGAATTTTATTGTGTTACCTTTTTAAAATTTCGGAAATTTTTCTTTTGGGTGAAATCTAAAAAAAAAAAAATTAAAGGTGGTCTCTAGTACATAAACTTTGTCGACTAATAATACGTTAGCATTATAGACATTCTCGTACATTGATCGCATGCATGGGTTTGGATTTTATTAGTTTTCGCTGTCGATTCAAACTTTTAATTATTAAAGAAAAGAGCAAACATTTTCTTGCTTTTGTATACAGTTCGGTAATAACACCTACTGGGTTGATTGAGGGGTACGATTGAGTTTTGATTATAGTTTACGTGCAAACTGATGGTATGTGGTAGCTGTTATAAAATGAGCAATCGTTTGATCGATATACTGGAAAATGTTAAAATATTTTCAAAAAGTAATCTCCAAGAACCGAAAGGTTACTTAAAACTTGCAGTCATTCAGGGCGGAAGTGAAAACGATGGTCCTTTACACAGATGATATTGGCATTTTTAGTGTTGGATTTCTTCTATAATAAGAACAATCGATATAAAAATCTTGTCGTCAATTTAAACACCAATTAAAATCTTTCTAGTCCTACCGTCATACCGATTTACTAGGTTTGGAGGCATTGCGTAAACTATCCTCCGGAAAATGTTTCCAACAATCGATGATTCTACATAAAATATAAAATTCTACGAAGAATTACGCCGTCACCAGCCAGCATGTATTGATATGGACGATGGTTCGGCCCATCAATTCGGGCCGACTCCAACAGGGGTCATAGTTGTGTTCATCATCGTCACCGATCGTAATCAGGTGATGAAAAATCCGTTTTGCAACCCTCCCCCGTTGGGATTCGAACCCGGTACCTCCCGTCCCAAACACCTAACCACTGCGCCAATTGCTAGGTATGTATTTATGTTTGGGATACCATTCATCTTTTATATCAAAATCAAAAGAGTTCGGCTTATCTAGACCGCCAGCAAAGTGAACTTCAAACCCAACAAAACTATCGACGCTTTCAAAGCCAAATTTTCTGTGCCTATACTGTGATCGCATCTGTGATGTTTGTCATAAGCGTTTCTATGTCAATTAACCAAGTATTTGCCGCTTCAAGAAAGATAACCTCTTCAGATTATCTTTAGTGGTCGAAAAAAAAGCTGCTAACTTTATAAGAGTTGAGACGATTCCAGCTTCCAAGACGAATTACAATCAAAGAAAACTCGATAATTATTATCGATTATTTTAGAGTTCAGTGAAATCAGAAAAACGCACATAAACGCCTTGTACTACACCATGTCGATCGGAGCAATCTTTCAATCAACCTTTCTGCCACCTCCAGTGCCATCTCCAGTGGAACTCCAACACTATCAATCGTAACTTGATCAAATCTGATCAACTTTAATTTTTTTAAAGCAGAGCGACATCGCGTTTTCACTAAACAACTTCAATGTCGTACGTAATGTCTTTATAATCTTCAACGTACAATTCCAACTGACTATCTTTAAGATGCAGCAGCTCCAATGATCGCAGGAGTTCAGCACATGTTCCCAAATTTCATCTACGTCACTTTTTAACGACCATTTTGAAAAGTAACGTCATCAGGAATATTGACAATCCCTTTTACTTCACCGATTCTAACTCATGTGAACCAAAAGGGACATATGAACATAACCATAAACGTCCAAATATGTGCAACGTAATTACGACGAATTAGTCTGCAAGCAAGTCAACTGTTCTAAGAAACCGCATTTACTTTCGATTATATTATAATCGTTTTCAAGTGCAACATCATATTGTAAGACGTTTACGCAGATCCACAAATCGACAACAAAGATGAGCTTGCAGATATTTTATTACCTGATTTACGATTTTTTTCAACCAGTCATGGGCTACTAACTTCAATTCGACCCTATTACAAACTACGGTGATGGCTCCAAATGATAACCGTTTACCTCAAGAAGAATTGGAATTGGCTGGATTTTTAACTTATAGCTAACACGGTGACCGGCTGCAAATCTTAAGAAAGATGGCATAAAATATCGGTAACGATTGGTGTGACATGAAAGCGGAGGAGTTCGCATGGTACGATCTCTTTTTTTTAATCGGTGAGGCTCTAAGACTAAGAGCGAGCTGATTAACTAGATAAGATCTTCACTAAGCAAGTCTAAATACTTTAATCGTACAATGATGGTCACCGTTGGTCGATCGTTGGTTACTTATAAGATTCCATAATTAAATTTGAGTTGAAAGGTACACTAGACTTCGTTTTTCTGAAAGAAAATGGCAAAATCGACTAAGTCATGACATGTGAGCTGCTCGATGGTCCGGAAATGTAAGTTTTAGAGACCTACGTCTAAAGCCCACTGCTTCAGGCCCAATATTTACCGTTCTACGATAAGAACTCACTACTGACAGATTGCGAGTCACTTCAGGAAGAATTCATTGCTAAAGAAAATCAGCTCAAGGCTTTAATCACGCATATGGCAACTGACTGCTGAGATACGTTGCGATAACTCAATCTAACGCTTTATCCAGCTAGCCGATCCGAGAGAACGAAATCACTTCACTCGTATCACGTACAGCTTCGAGAAGTAGCTGGCCGGATCATCGGAGCCTTTGAGAATGTTAATCACTAGCAATATTGGAACTGGCAAGACATTCACTCTCGTTTACTGGCGTCACAGCTAATCTGATTTCTGTCCACACTCTATGTTCAAAACACCGGTCCAATGTGATAGAAAACTGCTTCGATAGATTCGACCATACAAAATATCCGTTAATTTATACTCCCCTTTGCTTCTGAAATACAGTACTAAATACTCATCCCATTTGTATAGCAAACATTCTCATTTTGCGAACTCATACAAAATATGCGACAACAAGGAGACACGACTTTGGAAAAGCATTATTCCATTATCGGGATCTTTATACTTCATGATAATTGTGTGGGAGGGGATTTAAATGTACGTCTTATCGGCAACCATTCTTTGTATATGCATAATGCTCACTGATAAAGTACGCATGACTTACATCAACCGTCATCGCGCATCCGGGAAGATTTCTTTTGTGGGGATACTTTTTCGTGCATTTGTTGTCTGACATACATGCGGTGATTGTGGGTTCAACCTCACAACAATCGATCTACTTTAGGATCTTCACAAATGACGCCATCAACTTTACGTAAAGTAAAGTGTATTTTCGTTTTGGGCTTTTTGAAAATTGTGCGTGTGGCAGGCTTCTTTTTTGTATTCAATGGAATACATCCAACATCGAGTTTCACCATAAATGTGATAATTCACAATCAACCGGAAGTTGACCGCGCCATTGAGGCTCATTTATTTCGTCTCATAATTTTTTTTTTTATTATTTTGATAAATTAATAGTTCATCTGATGTATTTTGGCAACTCTATCCTGTAAAATTTTTAACTCCTTCAGTTTATACTTAGGTCAGCCACTCGAGTATATGAGAAAGAAGAGACGACACATTTATTAATATGGATGACCCCGTTCGAAAGCATCACTAAAGAAAAGTACAAATAATAATGAAATAGTAATCTCCTCCGATTTGCCAGAATTCCTTATTCGCGGCCGTAGGTTTTCTCACAAAAGTAAACACATGTACATCACCAGATATAGCAGAACTAAAACCGATATATAGACTATGTAGTGTTCAACCAGAAATTCCTCACATCACTACAAGATGTCAGAACTAAGAAGGGCACAGACGTTTACAGCGACAACCAACTGCTAATAGCACAATTTCAAGCCAACCACAGTAAAACTCACTAAGTCAAATAAAAGAAAAATACATACAGATTTTGAGATACTAAAACTAGAAACATCTTCAATGAATCGCCCCAACTGTATCTGCATAGAAATGAGGCCACTTTAATATGACAATGATGGAACCAAACCAAAGAAGCATACATCAAAACTGCTTTCGATTTAAGTCACAAATGTACTTACAAAACAGTAAAGAATGGCAAGGAATGATTGAAGAGAATAGCAGAGAGAATTCTCAATGACACAGCAAAAGCAAATCAAGAAATGCGAAAACTACACTAGTGCCCAAAAAAAGTCACTGGCCAAACTACCAATATACCACCTATGCTTCTGGCCAAACCTTGAAAAGAAGCCTTGACCAATACGATCGCTAATAAAGGTGACCTAAAGAAGTTCAAAAACTGGTGTGATATCTCCCTCCATAACACAATAATAAAAGAAATGATCACCTGCATTCAATGTAAAATCAAGAAATGAACAAGCTGGTTCAAAGACAAGGAAGAATTTGCACTGACTAAAACATAAATCACGCATGAACAAAGCCAGATATGCATTTAACATCTTATATAGACTCTGGAACATCTCTGTCCTATCCCGCAAAGCCAAGATACAGTTCCGCAAAACCAAGATTCGGATGCAGTTATTCGTAAATTAGTGTCTTAAACAAAAATTAAAAGGCTTCTAATAGCCAAACTCCACAAAAAACAACGAACTGTACAGAATCACGAATAGACTTTGAGATCAAAATAAACAAACGGAAATAAAGATGGATACTGTTTGTCACATAGTGATTAGTCAAATCACAAAGTGATATAACAAGGATGTTATTGAACTGGAACACGCCAGGGGAAAAAAATCGGAAGACCAGCAATGACCTGGAAATTGTGCTAGCAGCAGAAAAATAACTTGGCAAATCAAGGGTGGAAATAAAAGAACTAACAACCTCCTAATAGCACTATAGTAGCTATTGATTATTATACTTGAAGAAAAAGGCAATATACTTAAATTTTGTCTTTTTATAATATTTTAAATACTTTAGGTAGGGCTTTCAGGGTCAAAATAGGTCTATAACTTGAAACCTCTGTTTAGTTTCCTGATTTATGCACTGGTGTAACTTAGAAAGATTCCGATATGAATAATTTCATTTCATTTAACCAGTGCCCTAAAAATTTGATTTACTCCTGTAGCTGCATTTGGTTTTAAATTTAAGATATAATTTTTTATATCCAAATCTGAAATGGATGTAGTTGCTACACTGATGCGATGATATTTGTTATCATTAAGTTGGAATCAGATGTTGCAGAAAATCAAATACTCTCCCAAAATATGGAATAAAGGCGCTTTAATATCGGTTAGTGCCCAGACAACAGAAGTTCGTGTTTCAACATCGGATTCTGATTCCAGTTACCTAAACTACTTAATTTTAACTAATGATTTGATTGGTGCTAGGCTATCGGATGAATTAATTAAACCAGCCATTATACAAAAACAAAACTATATATACTTTGGTATAATCGATTTGTCAGTTTTACCAGCATCTATCATCACTTATATCTCTTTTAAGCTAAAAAGTGTCTCTCCAGAAGATGTAGATTGCAAACTCTTCCCTTCAAAATAATGTTTGAGCTACATCAATCTTATACCTACAATTCGATTGGCTCCACTTTTTTTCTGTTGTGCCATGTGTTTCGCTGGCATTGCACAATTTGTATTGGATATTTTTCGTGCGGCATTGAAGTTACACAAGAAATATGAAGAGTTTGGCACATAAAGAAAATCGTTTTTATTTCTTAGCCTAACAAAACTATGAAAATATGCCACAAATTAAAATATTTCAAAATTCAGAAAATTCAAGATGGTTAGCCTATCAAAATTGGGAAAATATGCCACAAATTAAAATATTTCAAAATTCAGAAAATTCAAGATGGTTGTTAGCCTATAAAAACTGTAAAAATATGCCACAAATTAAAAATTCCCAAAATTCAGAGAATTCATGACGGTTTTTACCCCATTAAATTGTGAAAATATGGTACAAATTAAAAATTTTCAAATTCCAGAAAATTCATGAATGTTAGCCCATAAAATCTTTAAAATATGCCACGAATTAAAAATTTCCAAAAGTCAGAAAATTCAAGATGGTTAGCCTATCAAAACTGTGAAAATACGCAACTAATTAAAATTTTTCAAAATTCAGAAAATTCATGATGGTTAGCCTATCAAAATTGTGAAAATATGCCACAAATTAAAATATTTCAAAATTCAGAAAATTCAAGATGGTTGTTAGCCTATAAAAACTGTAAAAATATGCCACAAATTAAAAATTCCCAAAATTCAGAGAATTCATGACGGTTTTTACCCCATTAAATTGTGAAAATATGGTACAAATTAAAAATTTTCAAATTCCAGAAAATTCATGAATGTTAGCCCATATAATCTTTAAAATATGCCACGAATTAAAAATTTCCAAAAGTCAGAAAATTCAAGATGGTTAGCCTATCAAAACTGTGAAAATACGCAACTAATTAAAATTTTTCAAAATTCAGAAAATTCATGATGGTTAGCCTATCAAAATTGTGAAAATATGCCACAAATTAAAATATTTCAAAATTCAGAAAATTCAAGATGGTTGTTAGCCTATAAAAACTGAGAAAATATGCCACAAATTAAAAATTCCCAAAATTCAGAGAATTCATGACGGTTTTTACCCCATTAAATTGTGAAAATATGGTACAAATTAAAAATTTTCAAATTCCAGAAAATTCATGAATGTTAGCCCATAAAATCTTTAAAATATGCCACGAATTAAAAATTTCCAAAAGTCAGAAAATTCAAGATGGTTAGCCTATCAAAACTGTGAAAATACGCAACTAATTAAAATTTTTCAAAATTCAGAAAATTCATGATGGTTAGCCTATCAAAATTGTGAAAATATGCCACAAATTAAAATATTTCAAAATTCAGAAAATTCAAGATGGTTGTTAGCCTATAAAAACTGTAAAAATATGCCACAAATTAAAAATTCCCAAAATTCAGAGAATTCATGACGGTTTTTACCCCATTAAATTGTGAAAATATGGTACAAATTAAAAATTTTCAAATTCCAGAAAATTCATGAATGTTAGCCCATATAATCTTTAAAATATGCCACGAATTAAAAATTTCCAAAAGTCAGAAAATTCAAGATGGTTAGCCTATCAAAACTGTGAAAATACGCAACTAATTAAAATTTTTCAAAATTCAGAAAATTCATGATGGTTAGCCTATCAAAATTGTGAAAATATGCCACAAATTAAAATATTTCAAAATTCAGAAAATTCAAGATGGTTGTTAGCCTATAAAAACTGTAAAAATATGCCACAAATTAAAAATTCCCAAAATTCAGAGAATTCATGACGGTTTTTACCCCATTAAATTGTGAAAATATGGTACAAATTAAAAATTTTCAAATTCCAGAAAATTCATGAATGTTAGCCCATAAAATCTTTAAAATATGCCACGAATTAAAAATTTCCAAAAGTCAGAAAATTCAAGATGGTTAGCCTATCAAAACTGTGAAAATACGCAACTAATTAAAATTTTTCAAAATTCAGAAAATTCATGATGGTTAGCCTATCAAAATTGTGAAAATATGCCACAAATTAAAATATTTCAAAATTCAGAAAATTCAAGATGGTTGTTAGCCTATAAAAACTGAGAAAATATGCCACAAATTAAAAATTACCCAAAATTCCGAGAGTTCATGACGGTTTTTACCCCATTAAATTGTGAAAATATGGTACAAATTAAAAATTTTCAAATTCCAGAAAATTCATGAATGTTAGCCCATAAAATCTTTAAAATATGCCACGAATTAAAAATTTCCAAAAGTCAGAAAATTCAAGATGGTTAGCCTATCAAAACTGTGAAAATACGCAACTAATTAAAATTTTTCAAAATTCAGAAAATTCATGATGGTTAGCCTATCAAAATTGTGAAAATATGCCACAAATTAAAATATTTCAAAATTCAGAAAATTCAAGATGGTTGTTAGCCTATAAAAACTGAGAAAATATGCCACAAATTAAAAATTACCCAAAATTCCGAGAATTCATGACAGTTTTTACCCCATTAAATTGTGAAAATATGGTACAAATTAAAAATTTTCAAATTCCAGAAAATTCATGAATGTTAGCCCATAAAATCTTTAAAATATGCCACGAATTAAAAATTTCCAAAAGTCAGAAAATTCAAGATGGTTAGCCTATCAAAACTGTGAAAATACGCAACTAATTAAAATTTTTCAAAATTCAGAAAATTCATGATGGTTAGCCTATCAAAATTGTGAAAATATGCCACAAATTAAAATATTTCAAAATTCAGAAAATTCAAGATGGTTGTTAGCCTATAAAAACTGAGAAAATATGCCACAAATTAAAAATTCCCAAAATTCCGAGAATTCATGACGGTTTTTACCCCATAAAATCTTTAAAATATGCCACGAATTAAAAATTTCCAAAAGTCAGAAAATTCAAGATGGTTAGCCTATCAAAACTGTGAAAATACGCAACTAATTAAAATTTTTCAAAATTCAGAAAATTCATGATGGTTGTTAGCCTATAAAAACTGTAAAAATATGCCACAAAATAAAAATTTCCAAAATTCAGAGAATTCATGACGGTTTTTACCCCATAAAACTGTGAAAATATGGTACAAATTAAAAATATCCAAATTCCAGAAAATTCATGAATGTTAGCCTATGAAATCTTTAAAATATGCCACGAAATAAAAATTTCCAAAAGTCAGAAAATTCATGGTGGTTGTTTGCCTAAAAAACTGAGAAAGTATGCCACAAATTAAAAATTTCCAAAATTCAGAAAATTCATGACGGTTTTTACCCCATTAAATTGTGAAAATATGGTACAAATTAAAAATTTTCAAATTCCAGAAAATTCATGAATGTTAGCCCATAAAATCTTTAAAATATGCCACGAATTAAAAATTTCCAAAAGTCAGAAAATTCAAGATGGTTAGCCTATCAAAACTGTGAAAATACGCAACTAATTAAAATTTTTCAAAATTCAGAAAATTCATGATGGTTGTTAGCCTATAAAAACTGTAAAAATATGCCACAAATTAAAAATTTCCAAAATTCAGAGAATTCATGACGGTTTTTACCCCATAAAACTGTGAAAATATGGTACAAATTAAAAATATCCAAATTCCAGAAAATTCATGAATGTTAGCCTATGAAATCTTTAAAATATGCCACGAAATAAAAATTTCCAAAAGTCAGAAAATTCATGGTGGTTGTTTGCCTAAAAAACTGAGAAAGTATGCCACAAATTAAAAATTTCCAAAATTCAGAAAATTCATGACGGTTTTTACCCCATTAAATTGTGAAAATATGGTACAAATTAAAAATTTTCAAATTCCAGAAAATTCATGAATGTTAGCCCATAAAATCTTTAAAATATGCCACGAATTAAAAATTTCCAAAAGTCAGAAAATTTAAGATGGTTAGCCTATCAAAACTGTGAAAATACGCAACTAATTAAAATTTTTCAAAATTCAGAAAATTCATGATGGTTGTTAGCCTATAAAAACTGTAAAAATATGCCACAAATTAAAAATTTCCAAAATTCAGAGAATTCATGACGGTTTTTACCCCATAAAACTGTGAAAATATGGTATAAATTAAAAATATCCAAATTCCAGAAAATTCATGAATGTTAGCCCATGAAATCTTTAAAATATGCCACAAATTAAAAATTTCCAAAATTCAGAAAATTCATGATGGTTAGCCTATCAAAACTATGAAAATATGCCACAAATTAAAATATTTTAAAATTCAGAAAATTCAAAATGGTTACCTAAACTTCCCAAACCTACCAAAACTGTCTATATTGTGGCTCTTAAAGTGTTAAAGGAAACGGATTTTATAAAACTGAATTATCTTATTAAGTGCCTTATTAGCCAAGATCTGGCAAACAAGCAATCGCCTTAGCAAAGTAATAATAAATATACGAACCAGCACCAAAACGGCCCAATCCTTAGAGGTGGCTTTCGTTCAAAATCAAAGAGGCTATTTTTGTTTATTTTAGGAGCGATTTCGACATGGTATTGCTGTAACTTGACTGACAATTTACTTTAAAACAGAGGAAGGTGCCATCTGTACTTATTGCTAACTGTGAATTGAAATTAATTGAAGTACGCATAAAATTTTTGTTATTTTCTATGGACGTTTGATTTGCGTATATTTCCGGTCACTGCAACATGAGATTGAACAAGAAATGCATAAGCATCATCATCTCAAAAATTGTCAATTATATTTTGGGGATTAACTGTAACATAAACTCAAAACCTGAACTTTTGGAACTTCGAAAACTAAGATTTTATACCTCCAGTTGTCCTAAAATTGACTGCAAGTGGGATCGCGCGTCCTATTAGCATGAATAAGTAGCATAGATTCTGTTCTGGTAGACCAACTATCACTAATCTATTGTTACTAACAAATTATGTTTCAAGTGCTGAAGTGTGCTCTTAGTTGGTATAGTAATGTTCAGGTATCTTGATTACCTTTTGGATAACAGACTAATAAATATAGAGTTAACCCAATCAAGGATCGGGCCATACCTTTAGGTTTTCTAAAGATTTTCACTTTTACGTTTTAAAAATCCTGTATATCACTTTTGAGCGTCTGCTCATTTGAGCGAATGCAGTGGAATACGGTGCCTTAATTTGGGATCCTGTGTATGCTTCTAATAGTGATTGACAGCTTCCAAAAACGTTTCTTGATGTTTGCTATTTGAAGACTTTCTAGAGACACTATTATACCTCATTTCATTATCCCGGCTTATCGTGGTAGGTGCAAACTCATTTGGTACGTTTTTTATATAGAAGTTTTCAACTAAAATTACCATTCTGAAATTTCAACTACGCTAAAGTTGAGCCTGTCTGTTGTTTATCAGTGACTTTTAACAACATACGAGATGCATTTGACCTTAATTTGTCGAGAAAAGCATTGAAGGGTTCGTGTCTGAAATTGACACAAACCTTAAAAGTTCGTTTAGAAGGCGAATACGGAAAATACATCTGTAGCATTTTGGCGCGAGAAATGGAATAACTCGATGGATGGAAGGATAACTTGTATGTTTCTTTCGAACATCGAGGAATGGTTGAGAAAAAAGCTAGCGATACCTACCTAAAAATACTTAAACAATAAAATCAAATGTGAATAGGTATTTGCAGGGGGCCCATAATTTGCTGTTACGAAATAACGTATTTACTACAACAACCTGTTTATTTCGATTACCGTTAAACTACTGTCCGATGTGATAGTGTTACAAAAACGTTACATTTTGCCATTCATTTTGTGCGCAACCGTCATTTTGATTATGTTTTTTTTTTTGGTTCACGAACCGATTTAAACCAATAAAATATGATGGATAGAGTCGAAGTACCCTACATACATTTATCCATTGTCCACTATATTATGCTTGAATATACATAAATTATTTTGAAACAGTTTTATTGTCCATGTCCTTATTCCTTTTTACATACAAATCTTATTTTAATTAAGTTTTCCCTGCAGCGATGACCACCGCCTTGACCAATCAAATTGACCCCGATCGGTACCCTGAATTTAAATCAAAAAAATTATGAACATCGGAAACGAGTTTTTTTTTGCCGACGAGGTCAATCAGAAGCAGGCCAATGTTATATATGCCTTTAAGATTTGATGTGCACAATATAAAGTTTTGTTACGAAAACGGAAAAAATATAAAAATTAGGGAAAAAGGTCAAGGGTCCCGTGTGACCTGTGTGAACCGAAAATGAATAAAATTCGAAATCCCTTTTTTATATATGTATATATATTCTTGCAAATCATCTTAAAGACGATGATTGACCCTTTTTTTGTTGTTGTTGTATTTAGTTTTGATATATCTGGAGTATATATAATACGGTGTTGGTTGTATTTCAATCAAATGGTCATTTTAGCTTTGACTGACCAATTCCCATTTATTATACAATTAAATTTTTAAGGTACCGACACCGATCAAAAAGGAGAGGGGGGAAAATACTCATATAGTTTTAATCCATCGGCTTACAAGCAATAAAACTTGTTCAATTTATTTTATGTCGTTTGACAATAATTATTATATCACCTTAGATGTCGTTTTAACTGTTACTGCTTTAATAAATTTTTCTTTTTTTTTTTTTTAGGACAAAAAAGGATACAGAAATTTTTGTTTTTGTTTTATTTCGGTTTTAGTGTCCAGGTCAGATTTGTTTTTGTTGTTGTTAGTAAAATTAAAGGTTATTTGTAAATTTGGGTATGAATTTAGTTTGAATGTACGGTAGTGCATAGGTCAATGTCAAAGGTATTTTTAACGGTATATAAGATGAAGTGTTGTCTGATAAAATTTTACGTTTATTTTCCGTGTATCCTGGCATTTGCAATGAGATCATTGTTTCTGACATAAACGATATAATATTTAAGCCATTAGACTGGTTGACAATTCCGGTAACAATTTTAACACTTCAAAACGTAATCTAGTTAAAATATTTTTTGTGTAAATTTTCGTAGTTTAATGACTTTAACTTTTTTAAAGTAATCAATCAAACGAAAATGCACAGAATTGCGAAATTGCTTAAATTATGCAATAAAACACGTAACATTGGTCCGATTTTGATGGATGATACTTTTAATAAATCATTTTGGTCTATAAAAATCAGGCAAAGGGTTAGTCCACAAAAAAACGAAAATACATTAATTTTGCCCGCACCCATTTCGAGTATGTCTAAGTTTTAAATACCTTTTAACCCAAAATCCTTTGCTAGAGCTAGCAAGTATGACGACCCTAAACGGATTGTGTAGCAATCTCTGAGAGGAGATCTTCCAATTTCTACTTTCTCTACTTCTCGCGAATATGAATAGCAAGCTCGGGATCGAATTCGATGAAGTAGATTATTGATTCGGTACGGACCAGCAATGTCCTGTAAAATCTTCTGTTTATTATTATCAATGGTGAATAAGATTACCGAGTTCAGTATTGTGTTGAGTAGAGTTTTGGCCAAAAATCATTTTGTTTTTTTTAGCGCCTTGGATCTTCTGCAAAGTAAGTTTTAATTAAATTTAATTAATTTGAATTTAAAACGTACAGTGTGATAAAGGACACCACAGAAGGTAATTTAGGTCCGTCAATCGAAATAGGAAGTTCTGGTTTATGAGTGGGTAGGGTTAATCTAGTTTGCATAGTCTGAGTGTCCGATTGGTAGTCCGAATAGCACGGTTTGAGACGATCGGTGGAAATTTTGGCGTGTCGTCCGTTCATATCTAAAGTGAAAAATTTTGGAGTACGGTCGATAACCAAATACGGTCCGGTATACGGTGGTTGTAAAGATCTGCGTACTGCATCGGTCCTTAAGAAAACATGTGAGCAAGTACGAAGATCTTTACTAATAAAAATTTTGTCCGTAGCGTGACGAGAAGCCGGTACTGGTCAAAATTCGTCGAAGTGTCGCTTGATATTCGTTACAAAGTCAGACTGTAAAATTTGATCGTTTGTAGTATCCAAAAAGGTTCCCGGAACTCGAGTTGTACATCCGTATACAAGTTCAGAGGGAATGGCTTTTAGTTTGTCACTGTAAGTCGTTCGTAGTCCTAGTAAGATTGAAGGGAGAATACTGGTCCAAACCATTCGGTCGTAGCACATGATGGCACTTTTAATGACACGATGCCAACGCTCAATCATATCATTACATTTAGGATTTTAAGCCGTTGTTCTCCTTCTCTGAAAACCGAGTAAGTTAGCCAGTTCGTTAAAAAGTTGTGATTCGAATTGCATGCCAAAGCGAGCTATCCAATGTGAGTAGACCACGAAAGCGACGGCAGCTGCAGTAATATCAGAAACTGGAATCGCCTCGGGCCAGTGAGTGTATCTATCGATCAATGTGACGCAATACCGCTGATTGTCAGAAACTGGTAATGGACCAATGATATCGAGGTGAATTATCGAAAAACGTTGAGAAGTTAATTTGTAAGTACTGAGTGGAGATTTAGTGTGTCGTGAGACTTTAGCCTTTTGACATGCTACACAATATTTCGAACCGTTTTTTGGACGTCTTTATTAATAGATGGCCAAATAACTTTCTGTGTCAAGAGTTTAATAGAAGATTTAACGCCAGGATGAAATTAATGAATGGCCTATGTGTAGAAGTAGTAGTATTGCAATAAATAAGAATTTTCGAATTGAATGAAACCGGGAATTTCTCAATTTTGAGAACAGGATTACTCCTTAAGGTTTCTTGAAGTTTTTCTTCATTGGACTGAGCATCTGCGATGACAGCATAATCAATACTTTCCGGGATAGAAATTTGATTAATACGTGAGAGAGTATCAGTGATGACGTTATTCATACCAGAGATGTGTTGGATATCAGTCGTGAATTGACTAATGAAGTCTAAATGTCTGAATTGACGAGGAGATGCTTTTTCCGGATTCTGATTAAAAGCGTAGATCCGTGAATAAGCCGCGAAAAGTTCACGATCATAAGCCCTGTATCTTTTTTGCGTATCATTGAGACGTACAGAAAAGAAACCAAGTGGTTGCCAAGTATCCGAAACTAACTGCTGAGCCACCGCTTCGATCGCTGTATCGGAAGCGTCAACCATGATGGCCAGAGGTGCTGATGATGATGGATGAATAAGTAAGGTCGCGTCCGTAAGTTTATTTTTGCAGTTATCAAACGCTTCAATTGCTGCTGTCGACCACTGACTTGGAACACGACTGTTCTTGAACAAATGATTTGAACCCTTTCTGTCGATGGTAGAATTGTTCAGTAACCAAATGGCCTAAAAAGAGAATTTCTGTTTTAGCAAAAACGCATTTGTCTACATTTACTACTTAACCGTGTTCTTTTAATTTAGCGAAGATAATTTTGATGCGTTCGAGATGTTCGTCATAATTTTTAGAGGCAATGAGCGCACGTCGTCCAAATATACAAAACAGAAGTCAAGTGCACTGAATGCATAAAACGTTGGAACGACTGTGCCGCATTCCTAAGACCGAAAATCATTCTACCAAATTCAAAAAGTCCAAAAGGTGTCGAAATTGCAGTCTTCGGAATGTTCGTCGGTTCGATAGGTATTTGATGGTACGCCTGAACAAGATCAATAGTTGTGAAAATTTTGCAACCCTCAAGACGTTGAGTGAAATCCTGGAGATGTGGTATCGGATACCGATGTGGAATCGTTACTTTGTTAATTGATCGGAAATCTCCACATGGTCTCCAACCTCCTTTCTTTTTTTGCACAAGATGCAGAGGGCTGGACTGTTGTTGGTCGACAAATCCCGAGTTTCATCATATATTCGAATTCTGTTTTTGCAATAATGCGTTTGTCTGGTGCCAGTCGTCGTGTCTTGCATGCAATTGGAGGTCCGTTAGTCTCGAGTTTATGAGTCACGTTATGTTTAATGTTATTTATGTTGATGTTGCCGTGAATGACTGTCGGAAATTTTGTGATTATGTCGAATACTCCTGGGTCCATCGTTAACCTATCAATCGCTGTTAAAGTTGGTGTATCATTGAAGGAAAGTCTACCGGATGTATACAACGATGTTAACGGGTCTATGAGCCATATTCTTCGGCTCAAAATATCAGCGCCGATGATAGGCGACGACACGTCAGCAACAATGAACTCCCAGGTGAATTCACATCGCAGTCCGATGTCTAATTTTAAAATTTTAGTGCCGAAACCGTTTACCATAGAGCCGTTTGCTGCAAACAATTTGAATGATGGGTCGACTCTTCGACTCTGAACAAAACAAGCAGGAAAAACGAAAACGTCTGCACCAGTATCTATTAAAAAATTAATTTGTGAATAGGTTTAAGTCATGCGCAATAGCCAATTGCGCATTACTTAATTGTTTTTTGGAATAGGGGTATTTGAAGAATTTTTGCAAAGAAATTGACAGCCCGGCTTACACTTAAAAACATTGGTACCAAAATGTTGGTGATAAAAACAAGTAAAATGATTAGCTGCCGAAAGATCACCGAAATTTTGATCAGAAGAATTTTGATAGTTTAGTGAATTTCTTCTAGACTTACTGGAATTATTTTGTGACCTAGAATTGCGTGACGGAGTCGAAAATTTGAATTTGATTTAGATCGAGATCGAAAATTATGTTGAACAATTTCAGAAATTTCGGCTAAAGAGTTTATTTGAATTCCAATAATTTTTGATAGATTGTACTGGTTGAATTTTGACAATGAGAGCTAGGCGCAGACGTCTCTAGTATACTTATTTGAGCATGTTTCATTGTTTCATGTACATTATCAGCTCGTTCAGCCAGAACTGTCAAGGAAACATCATTCTGAAACGGAGTGAGTATTATCTGAACCTGTTGTGGCAACCTCTTTATCCAAAATTGACGGATGGTTGCAACATTAAATTATCTCCAGCGTTCAGTTTCATGGTACTCAATAGCTGTGAAGCTTCCTGTCACTAAGAGTCAAGACATGCATTAAATTATAAATTTTGGGTTTTTCCGATGCACCAAGTACCCGAATTACTTCAGATTTAAACGTTGAGTAAGGTTGAGAGCCTTTCCCACTAATTATTAGATATGCAAAAGTGTTGTGGTGTCGTGCATCCAGTACACCAACCGCATGAGCTTATTTAATTGCTCTCTGATGCAATCCCAGCGACCTTAAATTGTTGTTCCAGTATTTCGAACCAAACTACTGGATTCTGGGAATACAGAGGTTGTGGAGGTTTGAATGCAACCCGAGCAATCAACCCAGCCCAAGTAGCCGAATTCAAAAAATCGTGTGTAGTTTCTTGCAGGTTACGATCAATGAGTGTCACAGCTCTGGTGACAGCATCATTGATCATATAGTTGTTAGTTGTTCGGGTGTTACTGTAATTTGTCGTTCGTTAACAAAAAAATTACCCGATTGAATCGACGTTCTTTCGTCACCATCGTCGTCGAAGAGAGAATCAAAAATAAAACCGAAAAGCAAAATAGAATTGGAACGAAAGACATAACTAAATTAAGCAAAATTTAAACCGAATAATACAATGGACTTCTAGTTCTTGCACAAAAAAAAATATCTGAGTACTTACAATTTGTGTTTTCGAAAGTTGTGAGTTGGTATCGTCGTTTGCTGCTGCTGTTGTGCTTGTTGTGGTTTTCTTGCTGCTTTCGGTGATGTTGCAGTAATTGCAGTAAGGTGACTGTAGTGGCGACGATGTACTACCAATAATTATGAAGATTACGTGCTCATCACGTCGGGGTCACCAATGTAGTTTTATGATTGTAATAACTTAAATGTTATTTGATGGTTGTAATAATTTAATGTTAAATTTTTTTAATTCTATAAATCGTGGTTTTATTAATATTTAATTATAATATTTTAACTATTTTAAACATAAAACCAATATGTCAATTGAAATTTATTTTACTAGTATTAATAAGAATATATTTATTTGTTGTGTTTTTTGGACTCCGTTTTTTTTAGAATGGAAAATATTTTTTGGCCAAAAATCATTTTGTTTTTTTAGCGCCTCGGATCTTCTGCAAAGTAAATTTTAATTAAATTTAATTAATTTGAATTTAAAACGTACAGTGTGATAAAGGACGCCACAGAGTATTGTATAGTGTTAAAGCAGTTTACAAAGTTACCACAAAATCTGTTAAAAGTTATAAAGAATGTTTAGATTTAATATACCGAACCTAAACATGTATTGCTGAAACTCGACTAATTTATATCAAGTCAGAGAAATATTTGGGATTCATTATATGGTTTAAACTTATTTGAAAGGAAACAAACCGTCCAGATAATAAATATTTCACGAAAGGGTTATTCTAAAAATGTTGGTTAAAACTCGATATGCAAAATTAATTTATAGGAACGGTACGATGACAACATTTCAACTGTCAATTGGGATTAAACAACAATACGTTCGAATCAGCGTATGTATATATGACCTATACGGTCTTCTGGGTCAATTTAACTTAAGGGTTAAAGGTACAACTAATTTTATTGTAATTTGTTATTTTCTTTAAATTCGGACACTGTATATACAAATTATGATTTAATTTTTACGGTGCTGACCCTTCCTTTACATGTCAGTATATATGTTTTTTTATTAATAATCTTGACCCTTTCCTTGTAAGCAAAAGGATTTAACATACATTATTTTCAATCTGAAAATCGGTATCTAGTTGATTAAATTATATTGTTACCATGTTCATACCGTGTAATGTCCAGTAATGGTCGTAAACCGTGTCTACATGTAAATGTAATCAAGGTTCGTCTGAAGCAAAAAAAAAAGATAAATTGATTGGGCAGTTTGACCGTAACAGGCACAGATTAAATTGATTAATTTATGGTTTTATGGTCACATCGTTAATTGTTACGGGTGTCCAAAGTCGGAATGATTAATTAATCGAGTTCGCATAATCAGGTCGACCGGATTCATTTCGATTGCAAAATGTTTTATAGATTTTTTAAAAATTCCCACGCTTAACAGACTCCAACGGAAAATCCAAATCCTTCGAATTTTCTAACCCTATTCTATGTTTTTTTTTTAATTAATTAGATATAATTTGTCTATTCTATATGATTATCTATTTGGCCTGATTAAATCATTTGAGACGTGGTGATTACCTACGATAATTTTTTTGTTCGCAGACGAATCTATACTATCGCATAATGACGATGATGATTCTCATAAAAAAAAAGTGACGTGAGATTTGAAGATTTAGAAATAAATTTTCTTCCGTGCAAGATGAATTATTTTGAAAACTCAACCCCTTAAGATTTTTTTTTTGTTATGTACGAGGATGTATATAGAACATAACATATTTTGATTATGTTACGTTATGATTTTATATTTAGACGAAATGATAAATAATCGTACGAATTGTTAGGGGATGTTTTTAGAGTACATAACTTATAAACTTTGAATGCCATTAAAATTGATTGAGGAACACGCAACTTTAAACGATGCTGTGTACTAACATGTATAATGCTTTTATAAATGTGTTAGTGTAAGGATTTGATATTTTAGACTACACCAACTTGATATCGTAATTCATTCAACAAGTTATTTAACTTGGTGAGGCTATTATAGTATTATGTACTTACTATATTGAATACAAAGATCTCCAGATGCCTTTCGATGATTAGTCTATATCTTCAAATAGATCAGGTTAGGTAACAAACATAAAAAAATACATTCTTGAGGCATTAAATATGTGAAATCTAGGCCAAAAACCAATAAAATGTCTGCACAAATCAAAAATTTCAATAATTAATCGAATATTCGGTAGTATAATATATTGTATAGTTACAGTGGGGCTCTCAATAATTTTCGCGATTCTCATAAGACCTCTCCCTAGTGTAGTTACTCCTCCTCGTGGCAACAACCGGGCAATGCAACCTAGAATGTAGCTAAATAACTTACACGACCGTGCAATGGCCAACAATCCATTGCCCCAAGCTTTGGTGGGACAACATACGCCGAGAACTGCATGGCTAAGGGGGCGTCTTCCCACAGTATACCGATCTCTGCTGTGGGCTATCTTCATTTTTCGGTTACTCACTAGCTGGATCTTACACGAGATGATATGGTGGTGGATGCCTCTAGGACCACCTCCATAGATCATCTTGATCCCAGACAACGGAAGAAGAGGAACAGTCTATAATTCCAACAACGGGCATCATTTGCGGTGACAACAATAGTGTTATCCCATAAACATCGGGCTCCTCAACCATTGGGGTTGGAAACGTGTCCCTCAACTCCAGTGAATGGGTGAAGCTCAACGCCTCCGAAAGAAGGCGTTTTAAAAAGGGGCTCAAAAAACGAAAGAAAACTAGAGATGAGGCTCTAGCCGCAGCTAAGTCCAGGTTCCCTATCAACCCTCGAAACCTAAAGCAACTACCATAGACAGTAGGTCTTGTGGTAAGCGCGAGAAGTTTTTCGAGTGTTCTTTAGAATCCACTAAATTACCTGACAAAAAAACTAAAAGTAGGTCTTCTGCAATTAAGGCCTCTTTCAACCAAGTAGCAGGCAGTGTTAGACCTAGCCTAACACTGCCTGCTACTTAGTTGAAAGAGGCAGATTATCTCACTAGCAACTCTCTCAGTATGGAGCAAATGGCAAACATAAAAGAGTGTGTCATTGACCTTCTTATTGAGATGCAAGGTCTAACCCATAAGCCTCAATTCCTTGGTTCCTTCCGGAGAACAGAATGGCTTTTCTTCGTATGTTCCGATCATTCCAAAGCGGAATCGATGGGGAACATTTTCGACAGGCTAAGGTCAAAATGTGGTCTAAGCAGAACTTTGGCGGAAGAGGTAGATTTTCCTCGGCCAAACATAGTTAAGGGGTTTTTTCCGCAGAGCCTTAGCTTGTCTAGCAAGAAAATTCTTGCTACCACAGCCGCGCAGAACAATGGTCTCGCGGCAAATTCATGGAGATACTGAAACGGATGACAACTGGCGTGCTCGTCCATTTGGTCATGGCCATAGACGATTATTGCATGGAAACACTGCGCCAATCCAAGAGGAATGTAGCATACCGCTTCAGGCACATCAGACTCTTTCTCAAGAGCAATTCCTCCTCCACCAATCAAACCACTGAAGTCAGCTCCAGCAAGGGAGGTACTTTAAAAGCCTCAGAAGGAGGTTCCAACGACGAGGAGGCAGCAGAGAGCAGCAGCACTATAGACCATCTACTACCTCTTGTCGGAAGAACGATCAGTGGATCTCTCCGTGACTCTTACTTTGGCACCGGTGAAAACCGATCAGTTGATCACACAAAGGGCTGTCCAGGGAAGACAAGCCAAGTAAATGGCACCAACCTCGAGAATCAAGCCTAGAGGTGCTCAAGGGGTTACTGAAATTCGTGGCAATAACCAGCACTATCAAGCAAAGCAGTCGGGTGGTAAGCAGTCGGCAGGTATGCAGCCAGGAGCGGAGAGCTTCCTACCCTAATAAGTAAGTATGGCTGGTACCATTAGGGTACTACAAGCAAACCTGTATCATGCAAAAGGAACCTCGGATTCCTTCTTAAGTCATGTAAGCCTCCACCTTAAGTCATGTAAATTGAAGGACGATCGCAGGGAAAAAGTTTCTCGAACAGCAATATTTGTTTCACCTAATATTAACGTTCTTCCAATTCCAGAGTTCATCACTAAAGATTTGGTGCAGTAATCCTGAAAGTACCGACTGGCAGAAGAGTACAGGAGACAGTGTGTGCCTCTGCGTACTTCCCTGGTGACTTGATAAGTGTTCCACCTGTCGTTGTATAGTATTTGGTGGATTACTGCAACCTAAAAAACAAACAATTCATCATAGGCTGCGATGCAACTGCGCATCATATCATTTGGGGTAGCAGCAACACAAATAGTAGAGGTGAATCCCTTTTAAATTATCTTATGAGTAGTCATATGGACATTTTAAATAAAGGGCCTAACCCCACTTTCAATAACACGATTAGGCTAGAGGTGTTGGACCTCACTCTGTTGAGTCAGTTCATCTCCAAGGCTGTCCAAACTGGCATGTATTAAAAGAAATTTCCTTGTCGGACCACATGCACATTAGGTTTGATACACCAGGAGTGATCATACAGACGGCAGAGCGTCGTATCCTTTGTTCTACAAACTAGAAGAAATACAGGGATATTTTATTCGTCATAGCGGATGTGTTGCCAACTTTTTTGAGTTTATTAAGTGACCTAGAATCCGCAGCTTCTTTGCTAAATGACGTGCTCCTATTTTCTTACAGAATCAGCTATGTGGCGCGTAAGTAATTGCAAAGTTCCATGGTGAAACGAACAGCTCGACTCCATAAAGTTCTAGCTAAAGATCAGTCCAACGAGATTGGGCTTGTTCTGAAATCCGATGGTAATTATACATCGGGTCGCAAGAAGTCACTCGAAACCCTGCTTCAGTTGCACTTTCCAGGCTGCACTGTGTGCGACACAAAACAATTAATAACCCCATATTTGGTACACATATGGATGCAAATGTGGGTTGGGTTAATAATTTTACGGGCAAGCTTTTTACTCCGAAAAAAGTCAAATGGGCCACTAACTGATAGCCTTATTTAGAACTAACTTCAATTTGGATCACATATCACAGGCTTGAAGCCAAGTCAATGTGGTTTTTACCCCGAAGCTTGACAAACGGCCAAGCGAACTCTCAAAGTCCTTTCGACCTATCAGTCTTATATCAATTATTCTCAAAACTATGGAACGACTAATAGATCTTCATATTAGAGACTGGTTAACGGTAACCAGACCTCTGAATCCTAATCAATTCACCTACAGATAAGGCAAATACACAGAGGCGCGTTACATTTACTTGTTACCAAGATTGAAGCGGCCTCGTTCGAAAGAATCTGCTCTGTGTGCTTTTTTGGATATTCAGGAGCTTTTGACAATACTGGTTCCAACTCAATTGCTAGAACATTCAGGCGTAGAGGTATTGACGATCGGACTAACCACTGGATTAGTTCCATGTTGGTTAGTAGGAAGATTACTTCCAAACTGGATAATGAGTCAGTCACGATCTCAGCAGTAATAGAATGCCCGCAAGGCGGTGTCATCGTAATTTAAACCCTGGATCGATTAGTCTAAATGATATTTCTATCGGATACTCCAATGAAGTTAAATATCTAGGTGTTGTCCTAGATAAGAAACTAAACTGAAACTCTCATATTAACTCAACTAACGAACGTGCGGTCATAGACATGTAAGCTTGTCGGCGTATGTTTGGCAGGACTTGGGGCGTAAGCTCAAAAATAATATACTGCATGTACATCATAATAGTGAGGCCAATTGTAACCTATGGTGGCCCAAGGTACAGCACAAATGTATTATGTATAAGCTCCTCATTGCAGAGGATTCACCGGTATTTGTTCTCTTGTTTTTTTTCATTATTCTCAACGTGTAATGTAATAAACTTATATCAAGCATAAAACTATCGTTTATTTTCATCGCCATCACGCAATAAATTGACTGCTGATTACGCTTTTCCCATCAGGTTATGGGCCCAGGATAAGTGTAAATAAAAATGTCCTGGAAATTGTTATTATTTCGTGGATTTGAGTGTATTTGCAGAAGTGTGAAAATGATGACGGACAATAAATATGCAATTACGAACCGGAATAATTCGAACTAGTTTTTATGGAAGTTCCGGATGAAGCTGTTACAAAGGAAAATGGCGGAGTAGCTTTGAATGTAAATAACAAAAAGTATAAGACAAAAGGGGGCGAGAGCTGTTTTTTCTGTCATAATGAGAGATATATGAAACGAAATTGCGAGAAGTTTAAAGAATGGTTGCATTACAAACAGACATCTGGAAAAATCACCGAAAAAGAACAAGTGAATTTAATTAAAAGCGTTTCGATAGAATTTTTATTTGTAACCTTAAAATTGAAAAAAGGTTGGTAATCGACTCTGGTGCAAGCTTCCATCTTACTTCAAACAAGAATATCTTTACCGAATTTGATTCAAATTATCGTGAAAAAATATTTGTTGCTAATGGACAGCAAGTGATGTGTTATGGGACCCATCAATAAATGGAAATTTATTGCCTGTTAACGCTGTGAAATTGGTTTTGGATCAAAGCACTGTGATCTGTCTTTTGAATAACAAAAATAAAGTATTTGAAAGATTTACATGTTGCAATGACGCAAAATATGTTTGGCCACAAAGTAAAGGTTTTTCGAGTTTTGATGAGTACATCAATCAAGATTTTATAAAATTTATGGCGAAAGAGTGGTTCCAGTGTAAAAAACAGCGCCATTTACGCCACAACAAAATGGTGTAGCAAAGAGAAAAACCCGCACTCTAGTTGAGATGTATGCTCATCGATCCTGGGCTAGTAAAGAAATGTTGAGGTGAAACGGTTACCATGGCCAAGTATATTCAGAACCGTTTCCCAAGAAAAGGTTACGGTAAGACACCAAAATTGGTATAGTAAAAACCAAGTGTTTCACATTTTAAGAAATTTGGTACAATTTGTTATGTTCACGTGCCAGACGAGAAGCGACGAAAATTAGATTCGAAGGCTTTTAAAGCCATTTTAGTTGGGAACGACGAGGAATCGAAAGCGTTCAGGTGTTATAATCAATCAAATGGAAAGGCTGTTATCATCCATGACGTAAAATTCGTCGAAAAATTCGACAATTTGTATGTTAATGAGAAAAACAAAGAGAACGTGGCGGAAACAACCCAAAAATAAGTAAAAACTACGTAGAAAATACTAGTTTCAATGTAGATACAAGTATGAGTAACTATAAAAGCAATTTATATTTCAATGGTATCGCAGCTCGAGTCATATAAATAAAAAGTTTCACCATAAAGGCTCATTGAAGAAATCAACAAAGTTGAAATGGGGAAATATGAGCCGAAAACCTATAGACAAGCTGTTGTGTTATAAGAAAACGGTACTTGGGATCTTCTACTATTACCATCAAATAGAAAGCCTATTGGTTGTAGATGGGTTTTCAAATTAAAACCGATGCAAACGGTGGAATTAGCAGATCTAAAGAAAGACTGGTTGCACAGCGATTCTTGCAGCAATTTGGCAGTGAAGTACTACCCTTTCAGTGGCAGCGAAGTACTACATGAAAGTGTTACATTTTAATGTCAAAACGGCTTGCCTAAACGGAGAACTTCGAGAAGACATATTTATGAGACAGCCACCAGGATTTGATATTGACAGGAAGGAAGACTTTGTTTTCTCAAAAGGATTCTATAAGTCTTAAAGAAATCCGCAATGGTCTGGAATGAATCACTACATCAAGCATTAGTCGATTAGTGCTTGAACATATTGAATGAAAGCTGAATAATATGTGATGATTTATTGTTTGTTGACGACCTAATTTAAAGTCAAAATTCTAACTTTTAAAGTCGAAATTCAAAATCATAAATTTTGGAGATATTAAGCACTATCTTGGACAGGAAATTACCAGTGATAAAACTATGAATTTTAAAATAAGCCAGACTGGTTACATAAATAAAGTGGGTGCTGATTTTGGTCTTTCCGAAGCGAAAATTCCATCCGATGTTAATTATGACAAAAGTGAAAATCAGTCAGAATTTTTACTGAAGAACGATAGATACCAGAAACTTATCGGATGTTTACATATATTTCAGTTAACTATCGGCCTGGTTTGGAATTGTGGAACTAATACAATGACGAGATGGCTGACGACATTTTGTATTGAGTTCGCACTGCAACATCGAACTATGAGCTTGAAATGAATGACGAGATACGCAACGAAGCTTTGATCATGATCAAAGATATTTGCGTGCTTATGTGCGGATCGCTTTGGCAAATTTTGTACAAATTTAAATGTTCTATTTCAATCTTCACATACATATCGACGCAATACTGTTCAAACAACTGACAATATCTCAAAAGATGATTGTCCACGCCTTGTCCTATCATCAACCGATAAGTATAAAAAGGCATGGAACTAACCATCTTAATCGTTTATATACCTGCAAAACGAATACGTTATATTTTGTATACAATAACTAAACTGTCAGCGGATTTTTATCTGGAAGTAGTAGCCATCATCTCCATGACAAAACATCAAGGGATACTGAAGTGCATCATATGATTGATATGTTTCGTACATACACTGTACTCGTCCGTCATCACGCTTCGTCGATAGATGGAGCATTGTACTGACGTACATGGCTTCCGGTTGGCATTTTGTCTGCTTTGATGATTATTTTGTGATCATCAGAAGTCATTGTCTCCAAAGCAGTTTTAAACATACGAGCCAGCGCATTGTGTTCATGCAAAATACATTGAAGTTCTCCAATTTGAAAGAACTTGGGTTTCTTATTTGCTGGTGGCATCAACGCTTCACTTCGATGATAGATTTGCCATTGAATCTTTAAAATGGAGGGCAATTTAGAATATGATGAGTACCATAGTTCAACATTATCGAAATGATGAACAAGTGATGACATCATTACCTTATAGGTGGTTCCAAATGACGTCATGTTAAAGCATTGATTGTACTGTTGCGTGTGTGCGAGGAAATGTCTAGATAGCATCGTATCTCCATAGAGATAAGTACGCAATGGCTCCGGTGGCGCAGTCAAAACCGGCAATTTAACTTTGCCATCGGCACAACATAGCTCTGGCGTTTTTCCTTTCCTTGGGACTTCAATGCTTGGCAATGTCGGCACACGGCAGACAATGCGCCCATATCAAAGCAAAGAAGGTCTTTGTAGGCGATTGTAGAGTCATAATTTGAAGCAGTGCGATTTTGACATTCACCACACGTCTTCCGACTTGTCCGACGTCTCTGTTCATTTAATTCTTCACATGGATCTTGTGTTTCATACTCACAGACACCGTTCGTTCTTTGTGAATTAAGGTTTCTTCTTCCTAGGTTCGATCGTCTGATAGCCGGCATTTTAATTAAAAATCAATTCCTAAAAATTACAATGATTCTTTTGACTAATTTACTTTTAATTCGTTAATCCATAAAAATTAACTTACCGAATAGCAAGAAATTAAAAGCAGCAAGAAAAATAATACGCTCACACAATCGAAAATGACAATGCGAAAAGGACAACTGTCAAATTGCACAGCGCCTAAGTCAACGTCTACTGGGTTGCAGCATTAATGATGACACCTCAGCGCCATCTCTTATTTATCACGTTTTACAGCGTAAAAAATCATCAAAACATGCAAAAAATTCAAATAGAAAAAAAATTCAATTTTCTTCGGGTTTTTCAAAAAGTTTCCAAGATTTCCACTCAAATTTTCTCTTCTAAAGATCCGGATCGAATACGCGTATTTTTACATAATTAGATAATTGGTTATCAAATGATGGTCGATCGATGATCGTTGAAGAGATCGGACGTGTTTTGTCCGTTCTCTTCATTTTAAATTTTTATTAATTTTATTTTTTTGTTTTAAATTGTGTTTTTGTGTTGTGTATGTGTGTGAATGTGTATACCAGTGCCAAGTGCCAATTAATGAAGTGGTTCGTGGACTCTGTCGATTTTCCCAGAGATCAGGTAGTATATAGATTATACATTATAGAGTAGTATATTGTAGTTGGTTTTGGTATATGTATATATATATATATATATATATATATATATATATATATATATATATATATATATATATATATATATATATATATATATATATATATATATATATATATATATAAATATGGTAATGCATGGTAATGTATTGAATGCATATTTGAAGTAAATATTATATTTTACATACATTTTAGTACATAACATAAGTTAGTACATAATTGTTTTTTTTTCTTTATCGTGTTTCCCGAAAATAATTATTCAATACATTTAAATGCATTTAACGGGCGAAATAATGTGTATTTGTGTGTTTTGATATATTATAGCTATGTACTGTTTCTGTTATGTAAAAAATCTGTATATAATAATATGTATATGTAATATTATTATATACATGTTGTATTTATTGTGTGCATGTATTATACACAGAAAAATATTAATTTTTGTCGTGTATATAACAAAGGAGGAAAAGGGAAAAACGTAAAATTATATATAAGTGTCACGTGTGCTGTTACAGTTGGTTTTTAATTTTTATTTTGTTTTGTTTTTGAGTACATGGATATTTCATTCGCTTATATGTATTTTGCTTTTCTAAAATGAGATATATAATATAGAACAGGGTGATAACGCATATATTTATTGTAATATACTCGAATGTAAGTAATTCATTCATTTGTTTTGCAATTTTATTATTTTTTCCTTACGTCGATGCCTCAAAATAATTAATTTGTTGACCCAGGATGATGATCATCAATTATATTGATGATGATTATTGTTAATATAAATGTCTTGTGGATTGAATAGTTTATCCATATATTGTTTGGGTTTAATTCTTCCAACAAGATAATGCAGGGCTTGTTTGCTGCACATTTTTGAACTTATTTATGACATAATCGTCACATAAATTGTTGTGTAAAACGCGCTTTTACTATCATGAAGTCATCGTGGTAAAGTGTGAAGCATGGTGGTTTTTGTGGCCGTTTCTCACGTTGACTTAGCTATTTTATTATTATTTCTTTGATGTGGTACCCTTGATGTTCAGGATTTGTTAAAATTCCTGTGAGCATGACTTGAATTTGGTACTGGTGTTTGATGGTAATAAACTGGCCTTTTTCCGAGTTGCTACTGGGGCTTTCCTGGATACACTTGCTGGGTGCTGTGGACTCACTGATTCTGTTCATGTGTAACGTGGGCTAAAAATCGTGGTAATGTGGTCCGGTTTACTTTCAGGAATGAACGAGTTGAGTTGTTGCGATGGTCTCTTCAGATCTTATTTTTGATTATTAGTGTATAAAAGTCGGTTTATACATTATATATTTATGTATTTAGATGTCTATGTATTTATATGTTTATGTATTTATGTGTTTATATATTTATATATTTATGTACTTATGCATTTATATATTTATATATTAATATATTTATATATTTATGTATTTATGTATTTATATATTTATATATTTATATATTTATGTATTTATATATTTATGTATTTATGTATTTATATATTTATGTATTTATGTATTTATGTATTTATATATTTATGTATTTATGTATTTATATATTTATGTATTTATGTATTTATGTATTTATATATTTATATATTTATGTATTTATATATTTATATATTTATATATTTATATATTTATGTATTTATATATTTATATATTTATATATTTATATATTTATATATTTATGTATTTATATATTTATATATTTATATATTTATGTATTTATATATTTATATATTTATATATTTATATATTTATATATTTATATATTTATATATTTATATATTTATATATTTATATATTTATATATTTATATATTTATATATTTATATATTTATATATTTATATATTTATATATTTATATATTTATATATTTATATATTTATATATTTATGTATTTATGTATTTATATATTTATGTATTTATATATTTATGTATTTATATATTTATATATTTATATATTTATATATTTATATATTTATATATTTATGTATTTATATATTTATATATTTATATATTTATATATTTATATATTTATATATTTATATATTTATATATTTATATATTTATATATTTATATATTTATATATTTATATATTTATATATTTATATATTTATATATTTATATATTTATATATTTATATATTTATATATTTATATATTTATATATTTATATATTTATATATTTATGTATTTATATATTTATATATTTATATATTTATATATTTATATATTTATGTATTTATATATTTATATATTTATATATTTATATATTTATATATTTATATATTTATATATTTATATATTTATATATTTAGGTATTTATATATTTATATATTTATATATTTATATATTTATATATTTATATATTTATATATTTATATATTTATGTATTTATATATTTATATATTTATATATTTATATATTTATATATTTATATATATATATATTTCTATATTTATATATTTATATATTTATATATTTATGTATTTATATATTTATATATTTATATATTTATATATTTATATATTTATATATTTATATATTTATATATTTATATATTTATATATTTATATATTTATATATTTATATATTTATATATTTATATATTTATGTATTTATATATTTATATATTTATATATTTATATATTTATATATTTATATATTTATATATTTATATATTTATATATTTATATATTTATATATTTATATATTTATATATTTATATATTTATATATTTATATATTTATATATTTATATATTTATATATTTATGTATTTATATATTTATATATTTATATATTTATATATTTATGTATTTATGTATTTATATATTTATGTATTTATATATTTATATATTTATATATTTATATATTTATATATTTATATATTTATATATTTATATATTTATGTATTTATATATTTATATATTTATATATTTATATATTTATATATTTATATATTTATATATTTATGTATTTATATATTTATATATTTATATATTTATATATTTATGTATTTATATATTTATATATTTATATATTTATATATTTATGTATTTATATATTTATATATTTATATATTTATGTATTTATATATTTATATATTTATATATTTATATATTTATATATTTATATATTTATATATTTATATATTTATATATTTATATATTTATATATTTATATATTTATATATTTATATATTTATATATTTATATATTTATGTATTTATATATTTATATATTTATATATTTATATATTTATATATTTATATATTTATATATTTATGTATTTATATATTTATATATTTATATATTTATATATTTATATATTTATGTATTTATATATTTATATATTTATATATTTATATATTTATATATTTATATATTTATATATTTATATATTTATATATTTATATATTTATATATTTATATATTTATATATTTATATATTTATATATTTATATATTTATATATTTATATATTTATATATTTATATATTTATGTATTTATATATTTATGTATTTATATATTTATATATTTATATATTTATATATTTATATATTTATATATTTATATATTTATGTATTTATATATTTATATATTTATATATTTATATATTTATATATTTATATATTTATATATTTATATATTTATATATTTATATATTTATATATTTATATATTTATGTATTTATATATTTATATATTTATATATTTATATATTTATATATTTATGTATTTATATATTTATATATTTATATATTTATATATTTATATATTTATATATTTATATATTTATGTATTTATATATTTATGTATTTATATATTTATGTATTTATATATTTATATATTTATATATTTATATATTTATATATTTATGTATTTATGTATTTATATATTTATATATTTATATATTTATATATTTATATATTTATATATTTATATATTTATGTATTTATATATTTATGTATTTATATATTTATGTATTTATATATTTATATATTTATATATTTATATATTTATATATTTATATATTTATATATTTATATATTTATATATTTATATATTTATATATTTATATATTTATATATTTATATATTTATATATTTATATATTTATATATTTATGTATTTATGTATTTATATATTTATATATTTATATATTTATATATTTATGTAATTATATATTTATGTATTTATATATTTATATATTTATATATTTATGTATTTATATATTTATATATTTATATATTTATGTATTTATGTATTTATATATTTATATATTTATATATTTATATATTTATATATTTATATATTTATATATTTATATATTTATATATTTATATATTTATATATTTATATATTTATATATTTATATATTTATATATTTATATATTTATATATTTATATATTTATATATTTATATATTTATATATTTATATATTTATATATTTATATATTTATATATTTATATATTTATATATTTATATATTTATATATTTATATATTTATATATTTATATATTTATATATTTATATATTTATATATTTATGTATTTATATATTTATATATTTATATATTTATATATTTATGTATTTATGTATTTATATATTTATATATTTATGTATTTATATATTTATATATTTATATATTTATATATTTATATATTTATATATTTATATATTTATATATTTATATATTTATATATTTATATATTTATATATTTATATATTTATATATTTATATATTTATATATTTATATATTTATATATTTATATATTTATATATTTATATATTTATATATTTATATATTTATATATTTATATATTTATATATTTATATATTTATATATTTATATATTTATATATTTATATATTTATATATTTATGTATTTATATATTTATGTATTTATATATTTATATATTTATATATTTATATATTTATATATTTATATATTTATATATTTATATATTTATATATTTATATATTTATATATTTATATATTTATATATTTATATATTTATATATTTATATATTTATATATTTATATATTTATATATTTATATATTTATATATTTATATATTTATATATTTATATATTTATATATTTATATATTTATATATTTATATATTTATATATTTATATATTTATATATTTATATATTTATATATTTATATATTTATATATTTATATATTTATATATTTATATATTTATATATTTATATATTTATATATTTATATATTTATATATTTATGTATTTATATATTTATATATTTATATATTTATGTATTTATGTATTTATATATTTATATATTTATATATTTATATATTTATATATTTATGTAATTATATATTTATGTATTTATATATTTATATATTTATATATTTATGTATTTATATATTTATATATTTATATATTTATGTATTTATGTATTTATATATTTATATATTTATATATTTATATATTTATATATTTATATATTTATATATTTATATATTTATATATTTATATATTTATATATTTATGTATTTATATATTTATATATTTATATATTTATATATTTATATATTTATATATTTATATATTTATATATTTATGTATTTATATATTTATATATTTATATATTTATGTATTTATGTATTTATATATTTATATATTTATGTATTTATATATTTATATATTTATATATTTATATATTTATATATTTATATATTTATATATTTATATATTTATATATTTATATATTTATATATTTATATATTTATATATTTATATATTTATATATTTATATATTTATATATTTATATATTTATATATTTATATATTTATATATTTATATATTTATATATTTATATATTTATATATTTATATATTTATATATTTATATATTTATATATTTATATATTTATATATTTATATATTTATATATTTATATATTTATATATTTATATATTTATATATTTATATATTTATATATTTATATATTTATATATTTATATATTTATATATTTATATATTTATATATTTATATATTTATATATTTATATATTTATATATTTATATATTTATATATTTATATATTTATATATTTATATATTTATATATTTATATATTTATATATTTATATATTTATATATTTATATATTTATATATTTATATATTTATATATTTATATATTTATATATTTATATATTTATATATTTATATATTTATATATTTATATATTTATATATTTATATATTTATGTATTTATATATTTATGTATTTATATATTTATATATTTATATATTTATATATTTATATATTTATATATTTATATATTTATATATTTATGTATTTATATATTTATATATTTATATATTTATATATTTATATATTTATATATTTATATATTTATATATTTATATATTTATATATTTATATATTTATGTATTTATATATTTATATATTTATATATTTATATATTTATATATTTATGTATTTATATATTTATATATTTATATATTTATATATTTATATATTTATATATTTATATATTTATGTATTTATATATTTATGTATTTATATATTTATGTATTTATATATTTATATATTTATATATTTATATATTTATATATTTATGTATTTATGTATTTATATATTTATATATTTATATATTTATATATTTATATATTTATATATTTATGTATTTATATATTTATGTATTTATATATTTATGTATTTATATATTTATATATTTATATATTTATATATTTATATATTTATATATTTATATATTTATATATTTATATATTTATATATTTATATATTTATATATTTATATATTTATATATTTATATATTTATATATTTATATATTTATATATTTATGTATTTATGTATTTATATATTTATATATTTATATATTTATATATTTATGTAATTATATATTTATGTATTTATATATTTATATATTTATATATTTATGTATTTATATATTTATATATTTATATATTTATGTATTTATGTATTTATATATTTATATATTTATATATTTATATATTTATATATTTATATATTTATATATTTATATATTTATATATTTATATATTTATATATTTATATATTTATATATTTATATATTTATATATTTATATATTTATATATTTATATATTTATATATTTATATATTTATATATTTATATATTTATATATTTATATATTTATATATTTATATATTTATATATTTATATATTTATATATTTATATATTTATGTATTTATATATTTATATATTTATATATTTATATATTTATGTATTTATGTATTTATATATTTATATATTTATGTATTTATATATTTCTATATTTATATATTTATATATTTATATATTTATATATTTATATATTTATATATTTATATATTTATATATTTATATATTTATATATTTATATATTTATATATTTATATATTTATATATTTATATATTTATATATTTATATATTTATATATTTATATATTTATATATTTATATATTTATATATTTATATATTTATATATTTATATATTTATATATTTATGTATTTATATATTTATGTATTTATATATTTATATATTTATATATTTATATATTTATATATTTATATATTTATATATTTATATATTTATATATTTATATATTTATATATTTATATATTTATATATTTATATATTTATATATTTATATATTTATATATTTATATATTTATATATTTATATATTTATATATTTATATATTTATATATTTATATATTTATATATTTATATATTTATATATTTATATATTTATATATTTATATATTTATATATTTATATATTTATATATTTATATATTTATATATTTATGTATTTATATATTTATATATTTATATATTTATGTATTTATGTATTTATATATTTATATATTTATATATTTATATATTTATATATTTATGTAATTATATATTTATGTATTTATATATTTATATATTTATATATTTATGTATTTATATATTTATATATTTATATATTTATGTATTTATGTATTTATATATTTATATATTTATATATTTATATATTTATATATTTATATATTTATATATTTATATATTTATATATTTATATATTTATATATTTATGTATTTATATATTTATATATTTATATATTTATATATTTATATATTTATATATTTATATATTTATATATTTATGTATTTATATATTTATATATTTATATATTTATGTATTTATGTATTTATATATTTATATATTTATGTATTTATATATTTATATATTTATATATTTATATATTTATATATTTATATATTTATATATTTATATATTTATATATTTATATATTTATATATTTATATATTTATATATTTATATATTTATATATTTATATATTTATATATTTATATATTTATATATTTATATATTTATATATTTATATATTTATATATTTATATATTTATATATTTATATATTTATATATTTATATATTTATATATTTATATATTTATATATTTATATATTTATATATTTATATATTTATATATTTATATATTTATATATTTATATATTTATATATTTATATATTTATATATTTATATATTTATATATTTATATATTTATATATTTATATATTTATATATTTATATATTTATATATTTATATATTTATATATTTATATATTTATATATTTATATATTTATATATTTATATATTTATATATTTATATATTTATATATTTATATATTTATATATTTATATATTTATATATTTATATATTTATATATTTATATATTTATATATTTATATATTTATATATTTATATATTTATATATTTATATATTTATATATTTATATATTTATATATTTATATATTTATATATTTATATATTTATATATTTATATATTTATATATTTATATATTTATATATTTATATATTTATATATTTATATATTTATATATTTATATATTTATATATTTATATATTTATATATTTATATATTTATATATTTATATATTTATATATTTATATATTTATATATTTATATATTTATATATTTATATATTTATATATTTATATATTTATATATTTATATATTTATATATTTATATATTTATATATTTATATATTTATATATTTATATATTTATATATTTATATATTTATATATTTATATATTTATGTATTTATGTATTTATATATTTATATACTTATATATTTATATACTTATATATTTATATATTTATGTGTTTATATATTTATGTGGTTATATATTTATATATTTATATGGAGAGTGTAACCATTGGTGGTGTCATGTATCCCATTCCCAGACCATCTAAGCTCTTGTAGTGCAAGAACGTCTAATGTCTATTATATTATTATATTATTGTATTATTATGTTATTGGTATTGTAATAAATTAATTAATTGTAAATTTCAGGCAAAAACTAACACAATTTATTACAGCATATGGCTTGTAGGAATTATATTATTGTATAATTATGCTATTATATTAAGAATTAATGAATTTGTGATTTCAGATTAAAAATTAATTCAATTTATTACAGCCTACGGCTAAGAGCAATTAGTTAATTTATAGATTCTGTTTTCAGGGTACCATTGCAGATTATAGATGAATGGCGGCATACTGGAGTTGCTGATAAGAGATGGCAGAATGCAGAGCAGTACAACAAAAATGTGATTGTCTAACACTAACAGTAGTTTGGAATATTGGCTACCGGGAAATCGGACCGATTATGTCATAACTAACATACTTTTCCTTTCCTTAACCCACAAAAATTTACTAACTATTGGCCGCCAAGGTGTCTGTAACCGGGTCGATCTCAATAATTTAACTAGTTTCCTTCCATATCCTTCCAAGTATATGTAAAAACGGGTGTACTGTGGGCCCGGCGCTTTCCGGGATATCCTGCTTAATGCTTGGCAGTACATTCAAAATCAATCAATCAATCAAAAAATTAGATAATTGGTTATCAAATATTTGAAAATGAGCAATTGGCGCAGTGGTTAAAGCTGCGTTGTTTGGGTTGATAGATACATGGTTCGAATCCCTGGGATTTAAAGGAATGTTTAATCACTTGATCGTGATCGGTGACGTAGATAAATACAACTATGATCCACTGTTGGAGTGCAGAACCCATACTACATTTTAATGAAGTGTTTTATGATGATATCGAGAGCTTTAAATAAAAGTAACACTGATCAAAATCGGACCACTGTTGCGTGTTTTAATGCATGATTTATGCATTTTCACCATTTTGTGGGCTAACCCCCTGTGTTGTAGTACAAGGCAGGTTTCTCGTATCAGGTAAATTCGGTGACGATGCATTGGCTATTAACCTGTTGATTGTAGGTGCGTCGGTTACCTGTGGTGGCATTGGCAACCAATTTGTTGACGTGTTTGTCAACATTTAGGCTGAATGAAAGGGCTTGGTTTGATTTTGAATTTAGGCAAATGAAGAAGACTTTTATGTTGTTTCCTACATGTTTGGAACGAACGTTTGGATCTACAGATTTTAACCGTGTGAGTATAATTTGGGTAATTCTTGCAATGTGTTTTTTCAACACATGCGCTTCGTGACACAATGGGCATAACATGCTAAAGTTGACCGGAATTCGGTATAAACAGACTGTTGCATTAATCCGTTCGTATAAGACATTTAATTACGATTTTGATTTATAATTCACTAGAGGAAGTAATTTAAATATTTAGCTACATGTAAGATGTAACATTATGTCTTATCGTGACAATTTATTTTAATTTGCATAACTTTATATATATTCGTATCATGCCACATATTATTATGTATAAGGGAGTAAAGGGGTGATACTCAACGAATATACGAATTATAATTCTATTCGACTTGGGCTTTAGGTTTTAAAGTGACAAAAAAAATTTCGTTAGATTTATTACTTTAGAAGAGGTAAAGTCATTAAATTAGGAAAATGTACACGAAAACTTTTAATTAAGTTAAGTTATATGAAGTGCAGAATTATATACGTAGTTGGTTTTTATGCAGAGTAAAATTGGATCAAGAAAACTTCTTACCGAATAACACTATTGTTGCGGTTAAGGCAGCGAAGATTTTATATTACTAGAATACGATCGATATTCTTTTTGGAGTCACTACAAAAGGGTATATATGAAGTGGTTTCCCACAAAATATTGGCGATGTAACATAGTAGAACCCTCAACATTACAACCTGCAATATTTTGACTACCACCAGAACTACCCTCAAAAGGGTCAGCAAGTAAACCTACAAAAGGCCAAAGGTAAATATTAAGCCACTCAGCATTTGATGGCGAATCTACGATTGAAAACATCAAAATGCTTTTTCAAGCGTTAGTACAGTATAATGAGTGGGCTGTTTATGAAGAACTAAATGATGTTCATTAATCCTGATATTCAAGGCAAAGCAGATGTACTAATACAAGCACATGTAACCAAATAACCAAGCTAGCGGAAAACAAGCCAACAAAAATTACCAATTAAAATTTCACTTAAGACACCATCTGAAGGAAGAAACATGAAAGTCTTGGCAACATAATAAGATCAACTAAACAAATTAAGCTTGACATAGACAAACCTACGATGCCACTACAGTAAGTCTTCTGTGGAAAGTGGTGAGTGGCAATAAGAATGACTGGAAAGGATTTATTCCTAACAGATTTGGTTCCTCTTCTAATTTTGCGCAGAGATTATCTTCATGTCATCTGCGAAGGAAGCTACAGGCAAGCTTTAAGCAATTGAACATCATTAATAAATTATAAAAATATCAATGTGCCAATGTGACTACTCTACGGTTCGTTAGATGGCAGACGAAACAATTGGGAGAACGAGTTCAAGATCCTAACGGATTGCCAGCGATCGGAGAGGCAGGATTGATATAGGATTGCTACCAGTTATTGGGAATATAATGACACTCAAAACTCTCCAACTTGCTATTAAGATTAGAGTGATCAATCACATTGAAAGTCTTAGCAAAGTCTGAGTAAACAACGTCGCGCTGCTGCCTGGAGTTAATACTACCAAATAAATCACCGCAAAATGAACCAAGATACTTACTTTAAATCTACCGGGATAAAATCCGTGTTGAGCTGGAGAAATAAGTCCCTTAGTAACGAAGTACAAGACTTTATGAACCAATAACTATGAATTACTAACCTCACTTTTAATACCCACCTTGTAAGATTGTATGAATATATGAAATTTTCCAGTGGTTAGGGAATAAACCGAAACAAAGACTCTTCCTTATTATAACGTCAAGAACGAGCAAACTTGCATTTCGCTTAACCTAAAATATTTAATATATATGAACTGAGTGTAGACAAAGCCTCTCGATTTGTAAGCCAATGCAAAAAAAATCAAACAAAATGCAAATGTCAGACGGTTGGCTGGAAATAGCGCTGTGGAATGACGTATTCGACTACTTTTCTCTGTTAATGAAATTTCAGGATTTCCTAAAAATAAATTGCAGTTGATACTATTTCGTTCAACTATGATTTATATTCACCACGAATATAACAGTTTCCAAGACACAAAATTTTCCGTATCTTTGATAATCGTGATGCAAGAGCCATCTTTTAATTTTATATAACTTCAAAAATTAAACAACCGGAATATAAAAATAAAAAAGTATGCTATCTAGACATCTTCCTCAAATACAAAAAACAAAGATGATCCAAGATGCAAACAATTAATAATCCGTAATAAAAAAAACTGCTAGTATATCTGAAACAATCCACGATGACAGTGACACCTTACAAAAATCCAAAAACCTTTTTTTTAGTTTATCCAAAATATAATAAATTCCATGCTAAACTTAATAGCGAGAGCCATCTTCAAAAATGTTGTATATAAAAAATATTTATATTATTCTGGACACAAGCATATATTTGTCCATGCTAACCAATAGCCATCTTCATAAAAATTTAAAACTTAAATTTAAATTTAAAATTTAAGACGTTCACACATTTAATGTTTCTGCTACGCACGACCATCTATTAAAATATTAAATATTAACCATCTATTAAAATATTAATATATGTACAGTATAAATTTTATCCAAAACACAAATTTTTATTAGATTTAAACCAGCCATCTTCCTTAAATAAAAAAAATCGTTATATTATCTAAAATTAGATAACCAACTACCAATGTCATCTGATTACACTAGTACTAAACTTTTGAATGAGTCCATGCTATCCACGGTGGTAGTGACACCTTATAAAAATCCAAATACTAATTTTGTCTTATCCAAGATATTATAAATTTGATAACCAACTACCAATGTCATCTGATTACACTAGTACTAAACTTTTGAATGAGTCCATGCTATCCACGGTGGTAGTGACACCTTATAAAAATCCAAATACTAATTTTGTCTTATCCAAGATATTATAAATTTGATTTCCATGCTAAACATTACAGCCCCATCTTTAAAAAAATTAAAACTTTAAATAATTCTGGACACAAATGTTTAATTGTCCATGCTAATAGCCATCTTCATGGAAATAGTAAAACTAAATATTATCCAAGACGTATTCAACATTACTCTCCATGCTAAGCATGACATTTAGAGCCATCTACTTAAAATATTTTAATAGATTTAAAATGTATCGACTAGAAAGTACTTAATACTTAAACCATTTCTTTTTATTTGACATAGTGACATCTTTCTGTGGTTATGCTAAGCAATATTTACACAATATTAAAATTTAAAATCGAATTGGAATTTGTCCTATTTAAACAAATAACTTATATTACTATAAGGGAAATCGCGTCGATTTTATGTGCCAACCAAATAACTTATATTACTATAAGGGAAATCGTGAACATTTCCATAGTAAATGCTAACGACAACATGATTTCGTTCAATTTTGTTTCGGATAAAAATTCTAGATGGCATACCAAACGTTTTTAACGAGAACAATAGATGGCACGTCAACCAATTTTTTTATTTTTTATTTTTTCATAAAATTTCATAACAGCTGTCATTAATGGTACTATTGTTGTTATTTCAAAGTGTAGCGTCTCACGTCTGTGAAGTGAATAATAATAATTTGTTTTGTGAATTAAAAGTGTTGTATATTTTGTTTTATAAAAACCTTTCATAAATTATAAAATAACATAAATAAATAAGTTATTTTAAAATAACATAAATATAAAGTGCTTGTTTTATCAAAATGCCGCTGAAGTGTTTTAATTGTTCAGCGAAGATTGGTTTGCATTCGTAAGTAGTAATTGATGCGAAAGATAGCTAAAACATAATTATTCATCACTTTAGATGCTAATTAACACAATATAAATATGTTGTTTGTTTTAAATTTATTAAAATGTAAAGTTTAACCTATAAAAAAGTGATTTTATACCACCAAGCAATTGGACTATTCGAATTAGTAGCTAATTTTAGATAAATTTTGCATATATTTTCGGTTAAAGGTTTTATTTTTACAATTTATATTGCCTCAAGCGTATACTGAATAAAAGAGCTGATTGTACCCTTTAATTTATAGCGCACCATCATCTGAAGATTACAGGAAAATTTGGCGAGATATTGTTCCAAATGTCAAAGCTAATGAATTGGATTATCCTTCATTTAAACTTTGTTCCAAACATTTCGAGGAAAAATATTTAACCACTGGTAATCATCTTACAAGAAATGCGGTACCTTCGAAATTTGTTTTGGACAATGACATGTGGTAAGTTAAACCAACATTTCTTTTTAATGTAATTATGTTAAAGCTTGTAATAATAAAATTGTTATATTTGCGCCTAGGTATACTATTGAATATGATGAGGATGCGACATTAAATGTTCCTACTGAAATAATTAACTATAAAAAGCCAGAATGTAATAAAATTTCATGTAATGATAACACAACAAACTTAGAAAACGAACCACCAAATTACCCTTCAACGTCAGCCATGAATACGCCACCGAATTATCCTTCAACGTCAATCACGACGTCACCACCAATCAAAAAAGCAAAAAGTGGAAATATTCTACCAACAACACCGCAATCAAGTGATGCCATTAGCCGTCAGTTCAGATATACTGGAGACATTGATGCATCTTACAATTACACACCACGTACTTCAAAGCGAGCTATATCCAAATTGAAAGAGGAAATTGGGAAAACTCGAAAATTAAACAAGGCTCTTGTCACAAAATGTAATCGTTATCAAAAAAAGGTACAAGATTTCGAAAATTTCATGAAGAGGTTAGAGAAAGAAGGGATTATTAGTGGAGGATCGCGTGATACATTAAATGTAAGAAAATTATTTTAATTAAGCGCTTTACCCACAGGAAATCAAAAAGAAAAATTGGATGAAAAATACTTAATACGGTTTTAATTTTTAGTTTTCTTACGGGCAAAGCACTTTAAAATCAAACATTTATTTATTTGATATATTATTGTATATATTTATATACATATATACAATATATTGTATATATTCAAGTATATTAAATATATATTTGATTGTATATACCTTATGTTATTTGCTATATTAATTGTCAATACTAAAATATTTATAATTATTTTTTTAATTTATTAGGACATAAGCCAAGAACAATCATTTATTTATGAATTAAAATCCGGTGTAAAATTTGGCAAATATACACCGAAGTTGCGTCAGTTTGCGATGACCATGTCATTTTTTTCAACTGCTGGTTATGAGCATCTTCGGCAATTTTTTATTAAAAGTATCAAACTACCACATATAAGGACCATAAGACAATGGTACCAGAACTCAACAGGCAGTCCTGGTATTACAATACAAGCCGTGGAACATTTGCGGCAAAAAATCCAAACAGAGAATAAAGATATCTATTTCTCCATAATGATGGACGAAATGTCAATCAAAAAATGTATTGATTGGGACAATAAAAATAAGGAGTTTGTGGGGTTTGTTAATTATGGCGCAGGGTGTTTGGATGATAATGTAGATGATGAACAAACACAGGCATCTAATGTGTTAGTGTTCTTCATTTGTGCTATAAATTTAAAATTTAAAATACCTATTGCATATTTTTTTATTAATTCCTTAAATGCAGCAGACCGAGCACATATAATAAAATTTGTCATATCCCACTTACGCGAGGAGTGTAATGCGAACATTATAACGTTAACATTTGACGGGCTTAAGGCAAATTTTAGTATGGTCAAATTGTTAGGAGCCGAATTACCACAAAAGCCTTATTTTTATGTCGAACCTAGTGATCAAAAAATTTTTATTTATTTGGATAATTGTCACATGATTAAACTTATACGTAATCATTTCAAATTAAAACGTACATTTTATACAAAAAATGACGATAAAATTGAATGGCATTACATTGAAAAACTAAATAATATTCAAACTGAAAGCGGACTTGCACTTGCACCAAGAATTAATGCCACACATATAAAGTTTGAAAATTCTATAATGCGGGTAAAATATGCAGTGCAAGTGTTTAGTCGCAGTGTAGCAAACGCATTAGAATATTTAAGCCAAACCGATCCAATATTTAAGGATTGTATGCCTACTGTTAAATTTTTACTAATTATTAATGATTGTTTTGATATTTTTAATAGTAATAGTTTAATGGCAAAATATTATTTTAAACGACCTCTCTCTAAATCGACACACGAAACTTTTTTTAAAAATTTAGAATATTTAAAACAAACTATCAATGAATTAAAATATGTTAACAAATATCATCAAAAATTAAATGTAATACAAAGTAATTTCAATACAGGATTTTTAGGTTTTTTAATAAATTCCGAAAGTCTAAAAATTATGTACAATGAATTAATTGTAAATGATAAATTAGATTATTTGTTAACATATAAGTTTAGCCAGGATCACTTAGAGTTGTTTTTTGGGTTGATTCGTTATCGAACTGGCCGAAACGACAATCCAACATGCAAACAATTTATAGCATCCTATAAACGGCTAGTTGTTAATAAATCTATAAAAGCGCAAGGTACGGGTAATGTTTCCTTGCCAGAAATATTAACTATTTCATCCAGCCGAAAGACAAATCAATTAAATTTAAATGATGATGTTGTATTAGATTTAATTGAAGTCGAGCTGGATGAATACTCGTGTGATATAATAACGTATTTAGCTGGGTATATTGAAGCCAAACAATTGCCTAAATTTTTAAAATGTAAGGAATGTCTCCAAATTTTAAATAAAAGTGCACGGTTGGAGCTAAATCTAGGTTTATTTAATTTAAAAAAATGGGGTAAATTAATGACCCCATCATTAAATACATACAAAATTTTAGTCGAATGTGAGAAAATTTTTAAAAGTAGTGTTAATATTAATGTAAAATTAGAATATAGTAAGTTAGTTTTACGATCAATACAAAATATTAGTTTAATCGATTTAATTTTTATAGATAATAGCAATCACTTATACTCTAGATTTAATATTAATGATATAGAAAATCATTTTTACGTGTTAATTAAAACTATCATAAATATATATTATAAAATAAGATTTTTTCATTTTGCAAAACAAGAGAATTTAAAAAAAATTGGTGTAAGAAAAAAATTAACGAAGTTAATTCATTTTAATGAAATGAAATAATTAAAAAAAAATAAAATTTGGTTTTATTTATTTATTATTGTATATAAATATAAGCCCATGTACTCCAATCCCGATTATAAAATTTAAAATTTTTTTTTTAGATTTAAAATTTTTGTTTCGTTAATAATTCGTTCAATATAAAAAACTGTAGATAAAAAAATGTAAACATTTCGTTCAACTACTCTAGTGCCATCTACTATTTTTATCCCAACTAATATCATGTTGGCACATAAAATCGACGCGATTTCCCTTATAGTAATATAAGTTATTTGGTGCCAACATGATATTAGTTGGGATAAAAATAGTAGATGGCACTAGAGTAGTTGAACGAAATGTTTACATTTTTTTATCTACAGTTTTTTATATTGAACGAATTATTAACGAAACAAAAATTTTAAATCTAAAAAAAAAATTTTAAATTTTATAATCGGGATTGGAGTACATGGGCTTATATTTATATACAATAATAAATAAATAAAACCAAATTTTATTTTTTTTTAATTATTTCATTTCATTAAAATGAATTAACTTCGTTAATTTTTTTCTTACACCAATTTTTTTTAAATTCTCTTGTTTTGCAAAATGAAAAAATCTTATTTTATAATATATATTTATGATAGTTTTAATTAACACGTAAAAATGATTTTCTATATCATTAATATTAAATCTAGAGTATAAGTGATTGCTATTATCTATAAAAATTAAATCGATTAAACTAATATTTTGTATTGATCGTAAAACTAACTTACTATATTCTAATTTTACATTAATATTAACACTACTTTTAAAAATTTTCTCACATTCGACTAAAATTTTGTATGTATTTAATGATGGGGTCATTAATTTACCCCATTTTTTTAAATTAAATAAACCTAGATTTAGCTCCAACCGTGCACTTTTATTTAAAATTTGGAGACATTCCTTACATTTTAAAAATTTAGGCAATTGTTTGGCTTCAATATACCCAGCTAAATACGTTATTATATCACACGAGTATTCATCCAGCTCGACTTCAATTAAATCTAATACAACATCATCATTTAAATTTAATTGATTTGTCTTTCGGCTGGATGAAATAGTTAATATTTCTGGCAAGGAAACATTACCCGTACCTTGCGCTTTTATAGATTTATTAACAACTAGCCGTTTATAGGATGCTATAAATTGTTTGCATGTTGGATTGTCGTTTCGGCCAGTTCGATAACGAATCAACCCAAAAAACAACTCTAAGTGATCCTGGCTAAACTTATATGTTAACAAATAATCTAATTTATCATTTACAATTAATTCATTGTACATAATTTTTAGACTTTCGGAATTTATTAAAAAACCTAAAAATCCTGTATTGAAATTACTTTGTATTACATTTAATTTTTGATGATATTTGTTAACATATTTTAATTCATTGATAGTTTGTTTTAAATATTCTAAATTTTTAAAAAAAGTTTCGTGTGTCGATTTAGAGAGAGGTCGTTTAAAATAATATTTTGCCATTAAACTATTACTATTAAAAATATCAAAACAATCATTAATAATTAGTAAAAATTTAACAGTAGGCATACAATCCTTAAATATTGGATCGGTTTGGCTTAAATATTCTAATGCGTTTGCTACACTGCGACTAAACACTTGCACTGCATATTTTACCCGCATTATAGAATTTTCAAACTTTATATGTGTGGCATTAATTCTTGGTGCAAGTGCAAGTCCGCTTTCAGTTTGAATATTATTTAGTTTTTCAATGTAATGCCATTCAATTTTATCGTCATTTTTTGTATAAAATGTACGTTTTAATTTGAAATGATTACGTATAAGTTTAATCATGTGACAATTATCCAAATAAATAAAAATTTTTTGATCACTAGGTTCGACATAAAAATAAGGCTTTTGTGGTAATTCGGCTCCTAACAATTTGACCATACTAAAATTTGCCTTAAGCCCGTCAAATGTTAACGTTATAATGTTCGCATTACACTCCTCGCGTAAGTGGGATATGACAAATTTTATTATATGTGCTCGGTCTGCTGCATTTAAGGAATTAATAAAAAAATATGCAATAGGTATTTTAAATTTTAAATTTATAGCACAAATGAAGAACACTAACACATTAGATGCCTGTGTTTGTTCATCATCTACATTATCATCCAAACACCCTGCGCCATAATTAACAAACCCCACAAACTCCTTATTTTTATTGTCCCAATCAATACATTTTTTGATTGACATTTCGTCCATCATTATGGAGAAATAGATATCTTTATTCTCTGTTTGGATTTTTTGCCGCAAATGTTCCACGGCTTGTATTGTAATACCAGGACTGCCTGTTGAGTTCTGGTACCATTGTCTTATGGTCCTTATATGTGGTAGTTTGATACTTTTAATAAAAAATTGCCGAAGATGCTCATAACCAGCAGTTGAAAAAAATGACATGGTCATCGCAAACTGACGCAACTTCGGTGTATATTTGCCAAATTTTACACCGGATTTTAATTCATAAATAAATGATTGTTCTTGGCTTATGTCCTAATAAATTAAAAAAATAATTATAAATATTTTAGTATTGACAATTAATATAGCAAATAACATAAGGTATATACAATCAAATATATATTTAATATACTTGAATATATACAATATATTGTATATATGTATATAAATATATACAATAATATATCAAATAAATAAATGTTTGATTTTAAAGTGCTTTGCCCGTAAGAAAACTAAAAATTAAAACCGTATTAAGTATTTTTCATCCAATTTTTCTTTTTGATTTCCTGTGGGTAAAGCGCTTAATTAAAATAATTTTCTTACATTTAATGTATCACGCGATCCTCCACTAATAATCCCTTCTTTCTCTAACCTCTTCATGAAATTTTCGAAATCTTGTACCTTTTTTTGATAACGATTACATTTTGTGACAAGAGCCTTGTTTAATTTTCGAGTTTTCCCAATTTCCTCTTTCAATTTGGATATAGCTCGCTTTGAAGTACGTGGTGTGTAATTGTAAGATGCATCAATGTCTCCAGTATATCTGAACTGACGGCTAATGGCATCACTTGATTGCGGTGTTGTTGGTAGAATATTTCCACTTTTTGCTTTTTTGATTGGTGGTGACGTCGTGATTGACGTTGAAGGATAATTCGGTGGCGTATTCATGGCTGACGTTGAAGGGTAATTTGGTGGTTCGTTTTCTAAGTTTGTTGTGTTATCATTACATGAAATTTTATTACATTCTGGCTTTTTATAGTTAATTATTTCAGTAGGAACATTTAATGTCGCATCCTCATCATATTCAATAGTATACCTAGGCGCAAATATAACAATTTTATTATTACAAGCTTTAACATAATTACATTAAAAAGAAATGTTGGTTTAACTTACCACATGTCATTGTCCAAAACAAATTTCGAAGGTACCGCATTTCTTGTAAGATGATTACCAGTGGTTAAATATTTTTCCTCGAAATGTTTGGAACAAAGTTTAAATGAAGGATAATCCAATTCATTAGCTTTGACATTTGGAACAATATCTCGCCAAATTTTCCTGTAATCTTCAGATGATGGTGCGCTATAAATTAAAGGGTACAATCAGCTCTTTTATTCAGTATACGCTTGAGGCAATATAAATTGTAAAAATAAAACCTTTAACCGAAAATATATGCAAAATTTATCTAAAATTAGCTACTAATTCGAATAGTCCAATTGCTTGGTGGTATAAAATCACTTTTTTATAGGTTAAACTTTACATTTTAATAAATTTAAAACAAACAACATATTTATATTGTGTTAATTAGCATCTAAAGTGATGAATAATTATGTTTTAGCTATCTTTCGCATCAATTACTACTTACGAATGCAAACCAATCTTCGCTGAACAATTAAAACACTTCAGCGGCATTTTGATAAAACAAGCACTTTATATTTATGTTATTTTAAAATAACTTATTTATTTATGTTATTTTATAATTTATGAAAGGTTTTTATAAAACAAAATATACAACACTTTTAATTCACAAAACAAATTATTATTATTCACTTCACAGACGTGAGACGCTACACTTTGAAATAACAACAATAGTACCATTAATGACAGCTGTTATGAAATTTTATGAAAAAATAAAAAATAAAAAAATTGGTTGACGTGCCATCTATTGTTCTCGTTAAAAACGTTTGGTATGCCATCTAGAATTTTTATCCGAAACAAAATTGAACGAAATCATGTTGTCGTTAGCATTTACTATGGAAATGTTCACGATTTCCCTTATAGTAATATAAGTTATTTGTATTTAAATGTAACGGTATTGATAACGATATTGAGGGTTTGATACATAATTGGATTTTATTCTTTGATTTAAATATTGACGAATGAATTAAAAACCATCTGTTGAAATTTTTTCGCGTGCTTTGAAATCCAAAACTTCTTTTCTTTTGAAGCCTACAAAATATGTAAAGCAACGCTTTGGGATACATGATTATCATTTTTATGCCATCGTTGTTCTTCGCGAGAAATTCTTCATAAGTGTCCTCATACGTAAGAGGATGTCAGTTAATATTTTAGTGTTATCCAATGTTTGTTGACATTTTTATTAACCGTTTAGTCACCTCAGTTAAGCAGCAAAGGATACTATAGTGGAATTCTATAAATATGTACTTTTCAAAACATGTAAGTGCCTCAACTATATTAACTTTATAGGAAGTTTCTAAAGGAATTTTCGATTTAGGGAATAATAGAGGAAGAAATTGTCTCATTTGAAACCATATCTCACAAACATGACTCTTTTCCCCAGTATCGTCAGTTACCTCTCTTATTTTTCATTTACAGCACTCTAAGCTACTTCTTGAACGGTCTGTCTAGAGTTACCACAGCATTACTTTATCGTCCGCAAATTATACTTCTAGATCATATAGGCATTCGTACTACCATTTACGACGATACTCCATAGGTGTGGGCCTAGTAGGGACCCTTTTGACATCATTACGTCCGTGGTTTCATCATTGGGAATCTCGCTACGTCGCATGTTTTGGTGCTACAAATCCATGTGCTTTAAGTTCTTAATGCACTTCTGTGTCATTTGTCGCTGTGTCATCTGGAAGCAGAATATCATCAGTTTGTGGTATCGTTCCCGATTGTTGGGCCATCTCTATTTGTCAAAGTGTTTAAAACTTCTCGAGTTTTAAGCCTTTCTACACTGAATTAATACACCAAACTCTATGGCTTTGCATTACCATGCTCTGAAATGAACTTCTCTACTTCATCTACGTCCTAATTGGATGTCCTTGTTATGTTTCCTGACCATTGTTGCCAAAGTTGTTTCCGATTTTTTCACAATTGCACGTTTAAGTGCCTATCAAGAAACCTTGCCTGAGGATTCATTGCTATCATGTTCAGTATCAGGTTTCAAGATAGAACTATCATTCGGTTATCACTAGAAATCTGGTTCTCTTTTACTTTCCAATCAGTCACTTTCTCAACAACCCACCATTCACAGGAATGATTCACCATTGTGAAAATAGATACTTGACTGACCTTTCTTGTGTTTAGCAGAGTGGCCTCTTCTTGCTACAAACTCCTCAACGAGGATTGAGTTTAAACTAAGCATTGAAGTCGTCAAAAGTTTTTGAAGCACTTCATGAAAGAATTGAAAGTAGATACTGATTAGATAAAAATTACCGGATCTTTGCAGGTCTTAAAAATTCGCGGATCTGTACACAATGTGAGTCGCAGAATTGTGATACTCTAATTACCTTTTGATTATTGTTAAAGACTTATATGGCAGCCTTTGCATTGTCACCACCACCGAAAAGTGGTCGAAGTTTTTTATGCAGCAAACGCATTTAGTTTGATTTGTGGTCATATATGTCCGACCTCTGTGCCGTGTCCGCAAATTTGATCTTTCACTTTGCAGGACTTGGCAATGTACTTAAACGCATGACTTTTGAATCACCTTGTACTCTGTTAAAGACGGGAGCTCTATGCCCACTGGACGGTCTTGATGTTTCTAGACCCAGTTTTCCAAGCTTAAGAGTTACCGTTATTTGTCTTCTGTGCTTTCACCAATGTTTTATGTTTAAAGAGCTTCTTTGATTGTAGTCTTGCAACTAAATACGTGATCGCACCCACAACTTAGCACATCTCGAAACAAACGTCAATTAGAATATTTGAACGGTTTGGTTCATCCAAGCTGAGATACAATTTCGGAAAATAGTCAGCGATATTACAAAATTCGAATATGTGGTCATGTCTTTGCTTAGAGAGGATGAGATCCCCTCATACTCGAGGGAATCTCATCGGAGAAACCAGTTGTGGAGCCCTCCAGAAGACTCAAAATATTTTTATTCAAAATAGTTTTATTGGAGTTCTGAAGGACCCCACATTATAAACAATAATTCTGGATAATCGCTTTGCTAAGATTTGAACAGAGTACAACCCAAAGTTAGTAAGCTTCCTTACCAACAATGCGCTGTACTCTGATAACCCGAGTTTGCTTCCATTAAATCTCCTTGTTCCTGTTCTTGCTGGAAGCACCAAGGTCAAGTACCACAAAAGCGATCTTTGCAATTCCTTTTAGGCCAACTACTTCGAGGCATATTGTAACCCTAACATTACTGATGTTAGGAACTGAGGACCTCGTATAAAGCCCATTTTGCTCAGCAATACGAATTTTGCTTAACGATTCGATTTCATGAGCCTTAAGGGATTTAATGGTATCAGCTAAGCTATTAATCCTATTTACGCTTTTACCTATGCTCTCCGAAGGCATCATCAGTATTAAAATCGATTATGTTTTCAACGACTTGCCTCCTAAAGTATTAAGTATATGCCGCCTCTATACATACGTTTAGCTAGCCGCCACCTTGAGATCAATCTTAATTAATGTTAATCAAATGAAAATTAACACAATCTGAACTATATTACAAATGCAATATACTTTCATCTGCATTAATTTTCATACGAATGCGATTTACAATAAGTCGTTCACTGCGTTTACTTTTACCGTAATTTCAAAGAAAAACTTTTTACTTTGTCACATGTGCGAGGTAACAATGTGTGTAACACACTTAAGAATTGCAAATAGTTGCCCTTTACCTTGAGAATAAAATTGGAAGCGATAATACATATTCAATATTATGGAGCACGAATACTAATTTTCTCCCGATCGTCGACCAGCTAATTAAAAGTAAAAATATTTAGATAAGTACGATTTAGTCGGAACCGGTTAAATCTGTATCAAAACTATCATAAATGTTATACGAGAGTACGCCGTATAACGTATGGGTTTCGATGGTATTGGCATAAAATCGAAGCCAATTAGATTATCCCAATTACTGGCGGTGGATATTTTTTATTGCGGGGATAACCGAAATATATACGAAATTTTAATGACTTTATTGTTAGTGTCGCGTGGTTGACGTTAATTTTTATGACAGATAAATAAAAATTAATTATTTAGAAACACTTATATCGTTGTAGATTGATTGATTTTTATATTTATATCTCGTTTCCGACATTGGCCTAATATTATTGTGACGATAAATGTAGGTTACGATTAATCGTTGGCCAAAATTTTATTTACAACACGTGTATCCGGTCGATAAATGTATGATAAATGCATTCGGGGAAACAGTACAATTAAATATTTATCAAGGTCATCAGATCTTGGCCACTTGAAGTGCTCGTTAAACTCAAAAAAATTTATTTGTTTTTCGCCAACTGTTCAATCACGTGCTTGAACATGATTACAAATTAAACTTAACCAATGGTCCACAAATGGTAACTCAAATAGTCATAAAATCAAATTATCAATTCGATCAAATTTGGTCTTAACCAAATTAACATTTAAAAGAATTAACATTAATGTTTTCGAGGATAAAAATCAGTCAATAGGGTTAAAAATCTTAAGCTGGATGAAATCTGGGAAAATTTCTTCGGTACTGCCTCTGAATTAAAAGATCATTTCTTCTATTTTCTCTAAAGTTACTCGACTCAATCGCAGTCCAGTCCGTCAGTTGTACTAAGAAAAAATCAGTTACTTGCTCACCTTAAAACAACAGTTTCACCGGAAATAATCAAAAAATTCTAAAAAGGCATTAGATGCTTCATACTAATCTAAAAATGAAACCATAATTAACTTAAAACCCTAATTTTTCTTACGTCTAAATGCTTTTTTAATTGTTAACAAATTCATATAGCTTTTATTTAGCTTATGTCCGAAATACACGATAAAATTTGTGAATAAAATGTTTGACGTTTACTTAAAAAATATTCCCCTACATTCCCAATTTTTTATTCCGCCCTCTGAAAAGTATAATAATTTATTGAAATATTTCCCCGCCTTATATGTTTTTAAATTCACTTTTTGGGAGGCATAAAAACTATGAAGAAGAAATAAATTTAATTGTGTGCGCATTGTTTATTGAAATTGTCATAGCAACGAAAAGTTCATATTTTTGTTATATAGTACATTCACAATAGCAAGTAGTGAATGTTTCATGTTTAATTGTATTAATCCGAGTGTGCTACGCGATGAGTTTAACTTTTATTATAGAAAGTTTTGGTATTTGTTAAAAATTATCATAGCGACTAACCGTGATAATTTGGGTGTCTTCGATTTTATCAAGTAAATGTCAAAAATTTGTATTTACAAATATTTATTAAAACTATCGGAAAATTCGGATAGAATTAGAGAGGAAAAGGCAAAAAGAGGAAACAAAAATAAATATCGAAATAATTTTTTTGTCTCGACATTACGTCATTGTCGACTTAAAAATGACGTCGACGTTGTGTTGACGCATTGTTGACGATTAGTAATTTTTTTTTTTGTGCTATATCACAATTTTATATCACATTTGTAGAATTTTTTGGTGATAAAATGTAAACAAAAAAAGTCTACAATTTCAATCCTGCAAAATGAATTGGGTGGAGAACGGAATGAATAAAATGTAATGTGTTGACGTTTCTACATAACCTCAAAATTAATTATAAGAAGATTTTTTATGTAGTGCATTTTTCATATCACTAAAGTTCTCTCAACAGTATGATATTACTACTAGTAATGCTAGGTCAAAATTTAAAATTTCCCTACAAACCAAAAATAAACTCCCTACTTTTCCCTACAAACAATTTAAAAATCCCTACACTTTCCCTACAGATCATCTTTGACCCAAAATATCATTAAATTACTGAAATATTAAAACCAACATGTACAAGTAGAATTCCAATAAATCAAATTTTAAATTCGACAAAAGCCAAAGTTCAGTTTATTGCTCAACTGTAATTCGGCTGTTGACGAATTTAAAATTTGACAAAGCTCATCCAAATGAATTGAATGTATTTACGTTCAAACGTAAAGTTATTGCTTTATTTTGTTATTTCAAATTAAACTTAACAATTCAGGTTAACTTAAATATAAATATATATATATATATATATATATATATATATATATATATATATATATATATATATATATATATATATATATATATATATATATATATATATATGTATATATATATGTATATATATATATATGTATATATATATATATATGTATATATATATATGTATATATATATATATATATATATATATATATATATATATATATATATATATATATATATATATATATACATATATATATATATATATATATATATATATATATATATATATATATATATATATATATATATATATATATATATATATATATATATATATATGTATATATATTTATATATATATATATATATATATATATATATATATATATATATATATATATATATATATGTATATATATATATATATATATATATATATATATATATATATATATAAATGAAATTATAAATTCTTGTAACCATTCGAGAAAAATGATTTTCAGTGCTCCGGAATGTCAGGCATGTATCCGATGTATTTATTAAGCTAGAACGAATAATACAAATTACGTTCAAAACTTCATGGCTTAAATTATTTTTTTTTTAAGTTTTAACGTCGGAAACAGTTGAAAATATTATTTCTGCATCAGCGTTTGCATGGGAGTGTTAAAACAAATTGTACCACTTTTGTTAATTCTGGAAAAATTTGATTATCAATAAAATTTCTTAATTTTGATATTTACCACCATAAAGTATCGATAGGATCACAACAAAATTCAGATTTTTGAAATCGTTAAATTCATTTGGGAATGTTCTCCATTCTAAGCTTAGTCTATTTTGATCAATTTGTAGTTTTTGGCAAATCTTTTTAAAATCATTAAATGATGTTATATTTCTATCATCAGTCAATCCCAAAACCATTTTTGGATGTATTAATTCCATTTCTTTCAAAATGGTTTCAGAATTAATTGACAGTCTCTTTTGAATTTCCTCTAAAGCTACGATATAAATTTTTAAACAATCAAGTTTAATTCGTTCCGCATCGTTTTTGGTATTGTTTTTAACAAATCCATACACTCAGGTCCCAAAAAACAGAATCTAATGGCAACAGAATGTGACGCAATTCCACGTTAATATTTGGTTTTAGATCTTCACGCTTAATAAAATTTTGCCCAAGGGTTTTAAAAACTTTGACGGATTCACTGTGTAGATTACTAATCAAACACTTTTTGTTATCTGAAAAAAAAATTAGCTTTAGTGCACATATTGTTCAATTCTTGCAAGATCAGCTCTGTTGCCTTGAGCTTATCTGTGTTTACAGTCTCTTAAAAAAATGTTTGTAATGCATGCCATTTGTCTAGGATTCGTTCTACGCACCGTTGATGTGGCAGCCAACGTATCGCGGAAGTTCTAAAATGTTTCTCTTATCGTCGCCTAGAATATTTTGTATGTCCTGAAGCTGGGAACGACGCTTTGAACTGCCAGAGACGTAGCTACCGATTTGTCGTAATAGATCTTCTGGTGCACGAGGTAGGGCTAAACATGCCTTGCTAGCGACTGCGGCACTTTGACAAATGCATTTAATTATAGTTGCATTAGGATTATCCTTTAGAAGCCGAGAAACAAGTGAGTTTCGAATTCTACCATGACGTTCTCCATCGCTAGAAAACCCTATTATATTTTGAAATGGAATGCCTGTAAATTTAAATAATTTAAATGTTATATTTTTACAATTTGAAATAAATATATACCTAAATTATTTATAAAATTCTTGAAATTTTGGTAAAGAGCAGCAGCACTACAATCTGCCGCCCCACCCACTCCCCGGCAACAAATCCAACAGTCGACCATTTACATGTCCATTTTCGGGATTTATAAACCTCAATAGTATACACATGGATTTACTCGTAGCAATATCTGTACTTTCATCGACCATTACCAAAAAATTATTTTTTTCTAAAATTTCAACTAATTGATTCGTTTCTTCATGTACAAGAACATGTTTTATTATACTGACGCATTTAGTACGCCCTAGCTTTGCTATTTTAATAATCTGGGAATCGGAAACAGTTTCCTTAAGTAGTGGTAGCAAATGATCTATTATTTGTATAGCTACATTGTGCTCTGCGAAAAACATACTAGATCTAACCTCAAAGTTGTCTACAGCTTTATCACTTTGATTTTTAAAATCCATGAAACTGCTAAATCCATTTTTGTAATTTAAAAAAACGATAAATGTAAATTGTTATATTCAAAACGCAAGTCGCTAACGGTTAATAAATTGACAGAACATAACCCTGAGAGCATGAAATCAGAAACGTATTAGAAAATAAAATATTTCTCCTAATAAGCACACGAAACAGAAAATGGATGGAATTAAAATTATGTTAAAAATATTTATAGAGCATTTTTTTGTTAGTAAAAATTAGTTAAATGAAATATCCCAACATTTATAGATATTTTTACATATCTGTCCTTTTTTCCCTACTCTTAATTTTTTGGTCAAAAATGAATTTTCACTACACCTGGCATAACTGCGTAAATAAATTATTATTTAATTTCACTAGGTAAGAGTAGCAATTCATATAAAACCATCATATGATTAATTTGGAGGTTATGTAGAAACGTCAACCAATCAATTTTTATTCATTTGTATAAAATTGACAAAATTCGCGCAGTTTGTAATTCGTCTTGTTTCAAAGAGAATTAAAATGTTTAAATAAAATATTTACATAATATGTAAATATTTTATTTGAATATTTTAATTCAGTTTGAAACAAGACGAATTACAAATGTCGCGTGTGTATATATAAAATTGTCTTGGATAGATGGGAATATTGACAATTAACATAACTATCCCTTTTGGCATGGCGTTACATTTACGTACAGTGTACGAAGACCGCAATACTAAACCTTTTGGCATGGCGTTACGTTTACGTACAGTTTACGAAGACTTTGCAATACTAAACTATTCGTAAACGTTACACTAAAACAGTACACTTTATGTTACGTAAATAAAACATTTGTCATGAGAGAATTGAAACTAATTTCCGAACACCTTTATATATGTATTTGTGTAAATAAAATCTTCGTAATGTTAACGTAAGAGCGTAACATTTACGGAGCCGCTTATGCGTTACAATTATGTATCATCTAGGCGTAATTTTTACGTACACATTTAATTTTATTAATTTCAATAATGAAAATATTAGCTTTTTAAATAAAGTCTTTTATTGTTAATGATTTTAATATATTTATTTACAATATTGCATCTAAATTTTCTAAACTAACGGAAATATACTCAGCGTTTTTAATTGGGATCCTTTTATTTACATTGTAAAACAACAATATATCCAGAGTTCAAAATAACACCTAAAAATATTAAAAGAGAAAAAATATAAGACAATGAATAATAAATATTGTTTCTTACCTAAAGGCGACTTCACAATTCAATTTATTCGTTCAATCATTCATTCAAACAATTTTTCAACCAATTGTATAGCTCAAAACAGTCATGTGACTTTCTTAAGAAAATTTTCACAAGAGTTGGTTTAATTTTATATTTTTGTTTAAACGAACATCGAGTAAAAGAGAAAACATAGTAAAAATAAAAAGAGAAAGATATAAAGTCGAGCCATTTGTTTTGAAAACTATTGTTTGACGCGGAAATAATATGTACATAACAAATATATAATATATTGAATATTTTAAAGCAACTAATTGTATATTAATTAGCAAATCACACTATATATTTATTGAATCCCAGTATATTTATAACCTTACAATATGTTTATCAAATCACAATATGTTTTACCACAAATAATGAAAGATGTCAAAAAATTTCAATTTTAAATAAAATCGAAACCAAATCGTTCCAATATTCAATTTGAAATTCCACAAGAAGTGTGAATCGTCAAATTAAAATTACCGAATGAACGAAGAAAATTGAATGGACGAATGAACGAAGAAATTAAACTGTAAAGTCGCCTTAACACATAATATGAAGAAGCAATGACAATTTTTTTAATTTCTGGGAGTAAAAGTCTATATGACAATAAAATTATTAAAAATAATTCCCAAACTAAAATATCGCGCATGGTTAGGATGGTTTGAATTGAATGAAATTAAATGCAAAATGGCTGATCGCGGATCATATACGAATTACAAAATATGTAGTACGAATATATTCTGTAGAGAATAAAAAATAAAAATGTATATGTGGTAGTGTGTTAAAAAAAAATGTACGTAAACCGTTCGTATACTGTACACTTTTGATGTGTACATTTTTTGCGCCGGGAGGGATATTGACAAAACAAACACAGGATAAATGTAGGTTTAAATTATTAGTTCAGGTAACGCTCAATCTAAATAAATATGATATTTTAATGTTTTTAGCTATTCCGAAGCTTTAATTTGAGTACACATAAGTTTATTTATATTCATAATTCGTGTTTGGTGTGAAAAGTCATATATCTATAAAAACGTCAATAGCTAACAAAACAATCGGTTTTTTGTACTAGAGCAATTAATACAGCAAAACTTGTTGACAACACAATCAGTTTTTTGTACTAGTGTAAGTAAGACAACAAATATTGTTGTCTTTTTCATTCACATCAATAAGCGACACGCAATAATTCATCCACAAAGCGTACGCATTAAGCAAAAACTATTTCATTTTACCACAGTTCTTATCACGAAATGTGATATAGCACCACAAAATGACCACCCTGGTTGTCAATGAATACCCGATATCAATGAGAGCCAAATTCTTATTTTTAAAGTATCTCGAAAAAACGAAGATTTAAGTTGTCTAAAAATAAACTTGACCACGACAGGCACACCGACGGTTTGATTATTCGAAGTCCAGAGAGATCTTTTCCAATATATCAGTTAAAGCTGACCACGCCTCGTGAAATTGTGTGCTCGCACATATTCTGTTGAAGACATCATGCACTTTACAGTCATTAGAATATGTTATCCCAAATCTCGCTCTAAATTTTCAATTTTGGTTTCAAATTTATCTAATAACATCCCAGCAAACGTGAGCTCACTTTTAACTTTTTTTTTGTATGCAACCAAAATAAAACAAAAAAAAAAAATATAGTTTTTAAAAAATGTATGTACATCTTGTTCTTACTCATGCATATTCCACGTTTGATTGGATATATGTAATGGTTGTGCAATGACATTTGAAATAAATACGCGAAACATGTTTCTTCCGTAAAATAAAAAATAAAATATTTATGTAACCCCAAACTAAAATAGAAATTTATTAGATCTTTTAGAAAGCCTAAATAACAGCAGCGATGGTGGAAATGAAAATTATCAAGAAAAAGGTTATAGATTATGGATGAACTGTAATAATCTAATTAAGGACACGAAATTAAAATCAAACGTTTTGTAGCTAAACTAGCGGTTAATTTGAATAAGTGAATTTTATATTTTTAAATATTAAATGTGACTAACTTTTATAACAATATTGAGTTTAATTTACTGAAAAAATAACAATTAATTAAAACAAATATATATATATATAGATAAAACGATAAAAAAACTACTTCAAAAGTAGGGCCGTAGAAGTAGTTTAAAAGTAATTTTTATGTGTGGAATATGAGACAGCATGATTTTAAAATAATAAGGGTAAAAGAGTAAGCTATATCCAAAAAAAATTAAAACTTTTGTGAATTTTTTCCCACTGTCCTATCTTTTTTCAGTAGAAAAAAAGTATTTTTTTCACTACTTTTGCACCAGATCTGGAAGTAGTTCTACTTTTGCTTGGACACTGCTTTACCATTTCAGTAATATTTTTTAACTCGGCATTCACAGCAAGTTTAAAATTTGATAAGGTTTCCACAATATCGTTCTTATTTTTATCGACTTTCCAAATTCTCAATTTTTTTTATTTATATTATCAAAAAAAAAAACACTAGATTTCTACATTACTAGCGTTTTTAGGTGGTGGTGCCATGTTTATATATATATATATATATATATATATATATATATATATATATATATATATATACATATATATATATATATATATATATATATATATATATATATATATATATATATATATATATATATATATATCAACAGAACAGATTTAACAGAAATATTAATTTAACGAAGAGATGCACTTTTAACTTAGTAAATACAGTCCACAATACCACTTATAAACTTAAATTAGTACAACACACAATTAAAAAGAATCATTTTATCATTTTTATTTGAGACAAGGTGGAAAATAGAAAAATATTACATTTGGTTAAACTTGAAAAGTTTCGTTAAGTTAACTCAACGGACTGTGATAAAAAAATAGATTAGAATTGCTACAATTCCAATAATATTTGAATGAAGTGTTTAAACAACATTAGCAATTTTCGTTAATTTAGTTTCGTTAAGTTCGCTTTTAGATCATTTTATGTCTGAATGACACAAAAAGAAAACATTATAATTTAAACTTAAACTGTGAAAACTTAAGCCCGCTGTGTTGCTTTTATGATTTTATAATTTTTAATTATTCTTACAATGAGCCCAGAGTTTTCGAAGTTTTAGAATAGAACCGATCAAGTGAATAAACCATTTTAGTTTAAATTTTTTAGATTGTTCGTTAAGTTACTTGAATTTTTGAAACACGTAATTTAAATATAAAAGTTGTTTCGTTAAGTTTCTCATTTTTAATTAAAATGTTTAGTTACAATGATATTTCCAATTGCCATTAAAAACCAACACTTCCTTAATAAACACGTCTAAATTAGTAATTCAAACTTATTCTTAACGCGTGTTAAAACTTATCAACTTTAGTTTGTGTTTTATATTTTTCATACCAATATCTATTATATTTGAAATAGTGGAAATTTAACCAACTCCAATAATATTTGACTTCTAACCGTTAATTATCCACATCTTGAAGTTATTATTCTTTAAGGGCTTTGTCAATGTATTAAAAATATTTAGTTAAAAAGATTGGGGAAAATAAATAATCGAGGGGAAATATTTTTAACTAAAAATTAAATTTTACCGAGTGAATGTTGAATAGTATAATTTTGACAGCTATATATTGTACAAATATATACACAAAATAATCGCAATGGTAACAATATATATCTAATCCGCATGCGGTAACAATATATATGTATCGGTAACAAACATATTATGCGTATTTTATTAGGCACAGGAATAAGAATTAGAATGAAAATTTTCCCCTTATTTCAATATAAAACCAACACAAAGTTGGATTGAAATAAATCCAGACGGAATGCTTTTGTTGTTGTAAAATTCGCAATAAAATATAGTTAGTAGATGCCAACTATGATTTTAATTTTATTATTTTATAACTAACCATAGTGATTTTGTCAAAAATGAGGTTATGATTTTTTAAATTCACTTGTCAAAATTTATAAACCGTCTCTACCTCGTTAAATTTTTTTATAGATTTTTTGAGGTGAATAAAAACAATATTTAACTTTAGCTGTCAATATTTTCATTTTTAACATGTTTTTAACACATTCACAAAGACCCTAAATGTTAAAAGTGATAATCATATTTCGTTAATTTACTTTCAAAAACTATTACTTTTTCTAGTATTTTTATAATAGGTTTCGTTAAATACTCGTTAGGTTATTTGATTTCAATTTAATTAATTTTTATTGGTTAGTTTTTGAATAACGTTACTCTTGGTTTCGACCAAAAAATCGGTTTTTTTTTTAACAAAGGGAAATATTTTAATTTTTTTATGTATGTGTATTGAAATTCTATGTATTAGAATCATAAATTTAAATATTTGAATTTTAACGTTGATTTTTTCATAAAAATTTATTATAAATGGTTGCAAATCCAAAATGTTCAAAGTTTAATAAAAAATAGATGGCTTTTAGTGTTATAAACAAATAAATAACTTTTATTTAAATTTAAATCACAACAAAAATACATGATAATGACATTTTCCAAATAAATGAAGGGTTGTCCATAAAAATTCATAAAGGAAATTTTATATTTTAGTACCATTGTAAAAAAAACTAACAGCAAAAGTTCTCTTCATTAGTACAAATCGGTTGTTTTTTCTACAAATCGGTGGTTTTTTGTTTGCATGTGTAGGTAATAAATTTTAAGTTGAGACGCAATTTTTTTGAGAATGTATACTATCCGTGTGAGGTGCGATGTAAAAAAAAACAACCAACTTTTTGGTGGAAACGTACATTTAAAATAAAAAAAAATTCGTTGGTTCATTAAATTTGAAAAGTTTCGTCAAGTTAACTTAACGAAAAGGTATTTTTGGAAATAAACAAAATGAAAGGTTTAAATAAATAATATAAATAACTTTTGATTTAACTTTAATTTAAATTGCTAGTTTTTTATAAGTTATTTTCGTCCGTTGTTGAATCGTTCATAGCTTTTTGGTCCAAACAAAATAAAGTTTAAAAATATTAATATCACACTAATATAGATCGTGACTCTACAATTGTTAATTCATTTTAAATGAATTACCTCGGCCTCTCGAGTAATAGGAGTTTAAGGTGAACATCAAACAAATAATTCGCAACGCCTTAAACTAAATTACTTGAAGTTTAAAATTGTTTCGATTAATTATTGTAAGTTACCTTTTAAAAACATTTAACATTTTACTCGTTAATTTCTTACAATTTTTAAAATTTTTATAAAATGTATTTGTTACTTTTGGAAAAATTTTATATAGTTTAAAGAATTCAAAAATATTTCGTTAGGCCGTTAACTGAAAAAGTTTCGTTAAGTTATCTTAATGAAAATGTGCTTAAAAATAAACTAAAATAGAATAGAATTTCTAAGGTTCTTATGGATTAGTTTGTTACTTTTCGTTAAGTTATTGATGAGTTATATATATATATATATAGATGGCAAGCGTTAATTTTGCCTTTATTTGATACAGATATATATATCATAGACGTATAATTCCATTATAGAAAAATATTACGATATTCGGTTAAATTTCTTTTGCAACGAAAAATCTGCAAAGCTATCAAAACGGAACAAATTTGTCTCATTACTCCATTTCCATGGCATGTAGGCTAAAATCTCAAGTTCCCCTATTTTTCTAGTTTCAATCTAAGTGGATTAGACCTACTGGGGATACCACACTAAAAAAAATGCGCTAAGTACTCTTCCTCTTGGGAAGTGTGGAAATGAGTACACTCAAGTAAACTATTGTCCAAAAAAGAAACCTTAAAACTTTTTTTAATATTAAAATACATATATCTACTAAAATATCTAATTGCCATACCATCACAAAAAAAAAAAATTATTAAATTTATTTTTTATTTAGCAACCAACTTCATTATAATCAAATAGTAAATTTCTAATTACGGCCCTGGTATTATTATAGTCTTTCTCTTTTACCCTTGAAAATTTCTTCACTTGACGTTGGCTCATTTCTTGTCTAAATATATTATACGTCTATGATATATATATATATATATATATATATATATATATATATATATATATATATATATATATATATACATATATTTATATATATATATATATATATATATATATATATATATATATATATATATATATATATATATATATATATATATATATATATATACATATATATATATATATATATATATATATATATATATATATATATATATATATGCAGCTTTAGTGAAAACACTCAGCTGCTGTTTAGGGCAATAAAAAACTTAAATTCGAGTTTATTTCTTAGGCCCGCAAAATATTTAGAAAAACCCTTCAATTTGCATAACTGCATCTGTTAACATGTCACACTCGACCAAATTATCTTTTAATAATTTAATAAGTGATTAAGGCTTTCAAAGTTTAGTTTCCAGTGCTAAAAACATTGCGCTTTATGATTAAATGTTCCATTTGCGTTTTGCTCTGCTTTAACAATTTTTACTAAATTAAGAAAATAGGTTTAAAGTTGAATTTTATTTTGAAATTCTTGATCATGTGCACATTATACACAACGATGCCTTTAAATATTTGCATTAATTTAAGTCGGTTCTGTCAACTATTTATGCTATAGTTCTTTAAAGTTAGAGAAACACCTTACTTATTTATAATGGGAAGTCTAGCATAACTGGATTTAAATATTCTGACGCAAACATTTTCTATTTTATAGATTTTCCGAAATTGCCACCAATCTTAATATCATAACTAAATATAAAATTTAAAATAGATATTTACCTACGATAGTATAAAAGATCTACAAATTTTAATAACGATCCCAGTAACGGGAACTTCCAGGAAACGGAGTTTTTAAAAAATAAAAATCATTATGTCAATGATGAAGAGAACCATGGATCTAATGATGCAGATATGTAATAGCAAAGATCACCAAAATTAAAATGGGAATTAAATCAAGCAATTAAAACCCTGCAAGAAAGCTCTGATAGAAGAAAAAAATTAGGTTGTCCAAAATTATTTACGTGAACTCTCGGCAATGGAATGAAATCATTTGTTAAATCTTTCCAGTAACATCTTCTTATAACTATCTGGAAAATATACAATTACAATATTCAATGTAGAACTCATTAAAGTAATAAGTAATTCAACTAGACTCCAATATAAATCGATATCTGAAAATTTCCTATAAATCAAAAATATTAAAATTGTACGTCATTAATTTCTCCAAGCCATAAGCTATAAAAAATCAAATTTAGCTGTCACCTGAAAGTTCAACTGTTACTAAGTAGTTTTAGTAATTAAAAATAATAATAATAAAAAAAATAAAAAATAAATTTAAGAGATCGAACAAAACAAAAGTGCACCGGGATCCAATACAAACAAAATTTTAAAATCTATATAAATTAGGTTAAAAAAATTGATTTAACTCTTAAATCAAATGAAAAAACCGTTAAACTGACAAAATAAAAAGCAGAGAGATGGGTAAATCAGGTTTGATTTATTTACATAGTAAATTAATTAAAATAGTGATGATATATAAAACACTTACAATAATAAAAGTTGTGGATAATAATCGTATGTATGTAAACACTATAAAGATTTTGTAATTACATCTTAAATAATAAGTCAATAAGTTAATCCATAATAAATTATAAACTGTACGTATAATGATTTTACAACAGAACAGAAGTTACCTTGGATCGTAAGTGGCCCGACGAATCTAATTCTAATTTTACATCATACGTATTACGTATAAAATTTGATCCTCTAAATGAAACGGTTTGTTCATTTAATCATAAAATACCGGGCGTAAAAGCTAATGTCAACGATTCATGCGTTTTCTGTCTACAAATTCGATTAACCGTTCTTTTGCCAAGCACCGCTTTGTTGATCCGTGCGATTGTAAAATATATTAGCGCTTTTTTATAGGCTATATTTTGTTGCTCGAGCAGCAATAAGTTTTCAATATCTCACATAGAGCGTTCACATTATCGGAACGGTGTTGGTTTACATAACGATACTGCTAACAAAATGTTGATATTGGTCGTTTTATTTGACATCCATTACTTCGTCATCATTATATATATGAATGTGAAATAATCATTTTGGCGTTAATGCTAATTAGATAATTTAGTTAGACACCGGAGTAGATATTTTACACAGAATGTGTTTGACACAAATTTAATGAAATCCATCTGAAATAGATATTTCCCTATTATATTTTGGTTAAAAAACGTTATCATCGATAGGCTAGCTAGAAAAAGTAATCGAATTTCCAAACACAATATAATACCGAGGAAAAAAATGTTTGGATTTCAGTTGAAATTTCTCGATCAGTTTCGATTTTAAGACTGTGTCCGAAATCCACGATAAATATTAGTGAATAGAAGTTTTTAAAAAACAAAGACACCCAAATTATCATTGTCAGTCGCTATGATAATTTTTGATAAATACCAAATCTTTTTATAATAAAAGCCAAACTTATCGCGTAGCACACTCGGATATACAATAAAACATATAACATTCACTACTTGATTTTGTAAAGGTGCATTTATGGTTGTTTTCGTTAGTTCGTTCATTCGTTCTGTAAAATTAATTTGATTATTTTATGGTTGGTGAAAAAATCGCCGAACGAATTAAATCAGTTGACATTTGTTTTAAATATGTTGTCTCGTTAATTTATATTGCTTTGTCTCTGTTACTCCATGCTCATTCAGTCAAAAAGTTGGAGTTGAACCAACTCTTGTGAGAAAATACTGAAGTTTTTCGTCATTTTCTAGTAATATGATTGGTTTAATAAAATTCAGAACGAACGAATGAACGAACAAATGAACACAATCATAAATGCACCTTAATAGTAAAAATTTGAACTTTTTCGTTGCTATGACAATTTAAATAAACAATGCACACATTTAAATGTAAGTTTTCTTCATAGTTTTTATACCTCACAAAAATTAATTTAAAAACAAATAGTCTCTATTCCATTATGAAATATTGTTGAACAAACTTTTGTTGGAAAATTTGTATAGTTACATTTTCTAGCTAAACTTAGACAGCTGTGGTTAGCTTGTCAATATTATTACTATTTTTTTGTGAAAATTTATTATTATATTGTTAAATTTAGTCCAATCATTACATTTTTGCTGTAATCTATTCGAGTTTACATGTAATTTATTACATTTTGTTTTGAAAAAATAAAAAATAAAAATTATCATTGTATGTGTGAAACATATTTCTCGACACAAATTTGACGTATATCCCTTTAAACAAGGTTATCCGTTTGCGAATTATAAATGAAGAATGCTCTTCATACGATAGTTCGTAAAAGAATCATTTTTGCGGTGTAAAAGCGTTTACGGTGTAGCGAAGTATTGTAAATGTGTTGGTAGTTTGCAAACAGTTCACTGTAAGTGAAGCATAAATGAACCGTTTTTAAAGGTTCATTAATGAACCGCATTTATTGATACGCTTTTTTTATATTAAACTACATAGATTTAAGAAACAAATGGCAATCACGATTTCCTGTGATATTTAAAATATTTAAGATATTTAAGATATATTTGATTTAATTTAAGAATTAAATCCATAAATTAAAAGTGTCAATCAGAATTTTCTGAGATAGACATTATATGTAAATAACAAAAAATATTAGGTTATCAAAATAAAAATATAAATTTTGTGGCATTAATGAATTATTTGATTTACCCGCCAAATATCGAGCTCAATATTTACACACACACATTAAAAATATTCCCGCCAAAATTATTTTTACACACATGCATGTATATAATTTGAATATAGTTGAGTTCTGTGAGTTCCCAATAATTACGATAAAGTAGCATATGTTTTCTTATAATAATACATAACTCATACAAAGGTAAACCCACAACTGAGTTATGGATTACGAAATATTGAAAAAAAGTTAGATTTTAAAATACTTGGGTACTCGATTGTTTTGTATAGCAACTTATAGCAACACACTAACACAAACGCAAACATTTCCCCTACATTATTTTGATTTTACCAACAAACTTATGTTGGAAAAGTTGGCGAACCCATTCACTCATCCAACGAAAATATACATAATTTTTTTGTCTCGTTCTAGTTCTCCAAAAAAATTGTACAACAATTTTTCATAATGGATATAGACTTAGGGCGGGGAAATATTTCAATGAAATTGGGAATGTAGGGGAATATTTTTCAAATAAATGTCAAAAATTTTATTCAAAAATGTTCCAATTCATCTTCCAATTGCATAGAATTTTTTATTGGCTTCTGAATATTGTTTTTTCCCCTATTAATTCATGAAAGAGATCCTAGCTAGTTTATGTTTTTTTTATTATCGTTTTAATTACTGGCATGATAACGAGTGAGTGATCCGATGTTAGAAATTCACTGTGTTTCGTGTAAAAGTAGTTCTAACATATACCATTTGTCACATAGAAAATAATTACTTCTGATATTAGCTTCGTTACTGGGCCAGTATGTTGGTGAGTCACCAATTTTCACAGAAACAATTTTCAACCCTTTGATGCCGTAAGTCAAGATCTCCAAAGGGTGTTTTTTGCATTAAAGTCACAACCAACTATAAAATTACATCCTAGCGATTTAAATAGTTTAAAGTAGTCCTCTCTTTCTAATTTATGCCGTGGAAGACAATATATTGCAAAAACTGTAAGCTGCCTTTGTTAAATGTGAATCTTTACATTTTCCTTATTTAGTAAAACCGATCCATCTCTTGTTTTTTTCGCTGGCTGAATGGAATAATAGAAGTTATAACCCCTTATTTTAACAATCGAAGATTTAAATAAATGGATAAAAAACGATTATACTTTCATGGAAATTATATTACCTTAACCGACGAAAAATTTTAACTTCTTTTGAAAGTATTACTGCTCAACGGCAAATTAAGGTGATACAAGATTCAAAATTCAAGATTTCTCATAATTTGACAAATTTACAAATTAATTATGTCAAACTCTGGCTTGTGTAGAATTAATGAAAATTAAAGAGACATTTTTCTCCACTACTATGTACAGTGAAGTTTAGATTTTTTGAGATTTGTAATACTTTGTGCAAAATTTCGTAATTTAAAAAACCTTTCGATAGTGTTTCAAGTAAATTCGATCTGAATGTGCAGTTTTAGATATCAAACATAAATTGATATCAATCCTTAAACATAAACTGCCTGCGTTGTTTATACAATGTTTTATCAAGGGTGTCTATTGTACGAGTTAAGCTTGGTGTAATTTTGCTTTAAATTTTGAAGGAAGATTTTGTTTATTTAAGCGTACTTACTTCATCTGGATACAATTCGGTCAATGGTAATTTTAAAATGGTTTGAGCTCTACTTATGTTGCATCTACATGCTGCTTACGACTACCTCCTCGATGCTCAGTTACATAGTCAAACTCCATCATCTTCAGAGATGTCAATAAAGTCAATTCTGCAAAATCTGTAACTATTCTAATGGGACGACCATGTAAGTACCCTCTGTAAGCACAATTCCGAGCATGGACAATCGCCAATCATTATAATTCAATCGAATGGTTTTGGGATACTACTGGTGTTTTACGTTTTGAAAAATATGAACCTAGGTGAAATTTGCCATACTTTTTCTTTTGTCAAAATTTCTATATAATTCGTTAATGATTCTAACTCTTCTACTCTAATCTCGATCGAACAGTTCTAAATCATCCAACGGATTCGCAATCAGTAAAAAGACTTACTCAACTTTTTTAAAATACACTGAGTATATACTGTTGGAGGAATTACTTAAAACGTCAATATTGACTTGTTTTGGAACAAACCCTTCAGGTTCTTGTTCAACACTGTAAATGTATTTATGTATGTATATAAAAATAAAGAACGTTACAGTTCAGTGAATTACTTTGATGTGTTAACACGTTTCTTTTTACTCTGCCAACATATACTAGAAATTGCTGCAATTCTTTTACATTACGAGGAATCAAAATTTATTATTGAAACTGTAAATGTAATATCAGATTTGTTAGTTGTCCAGTTGGATATAGGAAGAGTCCATAAATTCCATATTAAAAATTTCGAGGTTATGTTGCAAAACGATTAAGACAAGTCTAGAAAAATTGAAAGCAACAAAACCTTTGTGATATGTATTCAGAAGGCATCGATGCAGTCGTTTTGAGGAAGAATCAAAACATTTTGATTACTTTGGCACTGTACATTTCACGAGAAATGTGTTTATAAATTGATTTGTGATGGGTTAAGCTGAACGTTTCCAAAATAACGTTAAAACTATATGAATAATATTTACTTCTAACATTACTTATCCTCTAAAGCTTGTCGAGTCCGATAGTTTAGAACGGATCCTGTGTTAACAGAAAATTTTTCTTTTAAGGGCACTGACATCATTATATATATATATATATATATATATATATATATATATATATATATATATATATATAAAAATATATATGAATATATATATATATATATATATATATATATATATGTATGTATATATATATATCAAATAACTTATATTACTATAAGGGAAATCGTGAACATTTCCATAGTAAATGCTAACGACAACATGATTTCGTTCAATTTTGTTTCGGATAAAAATTCTAGATGGCATACCAAACGTTTTTAACGAGAACAATAGATGGCACGTCAACCAATTTTTTTATTTTTTATTTTTTCATAAAATTTCATAACAGCTGTCATTAATGGTACTATTGTTGTTATTTCAAAGTGTAGCGTCTCACGTCTGTGAAGTGAATAATAATAATTTGTTTTGTGAATTAAAAGTGTTGTATATTTTGTTTTATAAAAACCTTTCATAAATTATAAAATAACATAAATAAATAAGTTATTTTAAAATAACATAAATATAAAGTGCTTGTTTTATCAAAATGCCGCTGAAGTGTTTTAATTGTTCAGCGAAGATTGGTTTGCATTCGTAAGTAGTAATTGATGCGAAAGATAGCTAAAACATAATTATTCATCACTTTAGATGCTAATTAACACAATATAAATATGTTGTTTGTTTTAAATTTATTAAAATGTAAAGTTTAACCTATAAAAAAGTGATTTTATACCACCAAGCAATTGGACTATTCGAATTAGTAGCTAATTTTAGATAAATTTTGCATATATTTTCGGTTAAAGGTTTTATTTTTACAATTTATATTGCCTCAAGCGTATACTGAATAAAAGAGCTGATTGTACCCTTTAATTTATAGCGCACCATCATCTGAAGATTACAGGAAAATTTGGCGAGATATTGTTCCAAATGTCAAAGCTAATGAATTGGATTATCCTTCATTTAAACTTTGTTCCAAACATTTCGAGGAAAAATATTTAACCACTGGTAATCATCTTACAAGAAATGCGGTACCTTCGAAATTTGTTTTGGACAATGACATGTGGTAAGTTAAACCAACATTTCTTTTTAATGTAATTATGTTAAAGCTTGTAATAATAAAATTGTTATATTTGCGCCTAGGTATACTATTGAATATGATGAGGATGCGACATTAAATGTTCCTACTGAAATAATTAACTATAAAAAGCCAGAATGTAATAAAATTTCATGTAATGATAACACAACAAACTTAGAAAACGAACCACCAAATTACCCTTCAACGTCAGCCATGAATACGCCACCGAATTATCCTTCAACGTCAATCACGACGTCACCACCAATCAAAAAAGCAAAAAGTGGAAATATTCTACCAACAACACCGCAATCAAGTGATGCCATTAGCCGTCAGTTCAGATATACTGGAGACATTGATGCATCTTACAATTACACACCACGTACTTCAAAGCGAGCTATATCCAAATTGAAAGAGGAAATTGGGAAAACTCGAAAATTAAACAAGGCTCTTGTCACAAAATGTAATCGTTATCAAAAAAAGGTACAAGATTTCGAAAATTTCATGAAGAGGTTAGAGAAAGAAGGGATTATTAGTGGAGGATCGCGTGATACATTAAATGTAAGAAAATTATTTTAATTAAGCGCTTTACCCACAGGAAATCAAAAAGAAAAATTGGATGAAAAATACTTAATACGGTTTTAATTTTTAGTTTTCTTACGGGCAAAGCACTTTAAAATCAAACATTTATTTATTTGATATATTATTGTATATATTTATATACATATATACAATATATTGTATATATTCAAGTATATTAAATATATATTTGATTGTATATACCTTATGTTATTTGCTATATTAATTGTCAATACTAAAATATTTATAATTATTTTTTTAATTTATTAGGACATAAGCCAAGAACAATCATTTATTTATGAATTAAAATCCGGTGTAAAATTTGGCAAATATACACCGAAGTTGCGTCAGTTTGCGATGACCATGTCATTTTTTTCAACTGCTGGTTATGAGCATCTTCGGCAATTTTTTATTAAAAGTATCAAACTACCACATATAAGGACCATAAGACAATGGTACCAGAACTCAACAGGCAGTCCTGGTATTACAATACAAGCCGTGGAACATTTGCGGCAAAAAATCCAAACAGAGAATAAAGATATCTATTTCTCCATAATGATGGACGAAATGTCAATCAAAAAATGTATTGATTGGGACAATAAAAATAAGGAGTTTGTGGGGTTTGTTAATTATGGCGCAGGGTGTTTGGATGATAATGTAGATGATGAACAAACACAGGCATCTAATGTGTTAGTGTTCTTCATTTGTGCTATAAATTTAAAATTTAAAATACCTATTGCATATTTTTTTATTAATTCCTTAAATGCAGCAGACCGAGCACATATAATAAAATTTGTCATATCCCACTTACGCGAGGAGTGTAATGCGAACATTATAACGTTAACATTTGACGGGCTTAAGGCAAATTTTAGTATGGTCAAATTGTTAGGAGCCGAATTACCACAAAAGCCTTATTTTTATGTCGAACCTAGTGATCAAAAAATTTTTATTTATTTGGATAATTGTCACATGATTAAACTTATACGTAATCATTTCAAATTAAAACGTACATTTTATACAAAAAATGACGATAAAATTGAATGGCATTACATTGAAAAACTAAATAATATTCAAACTGAAAGCGGACTTGCACTTGCACCAAGAATTAATGCCACACATATAAAGTTTGAAAATTCTATAATGCGGGTAAAATATGCAGTGCAAGTGTTTAGTCGCAGTGTAGCAAACGCATTAGAATATTTAAGCCAAACCGATCCAATATTTAAGGATTGTATGCCTACTGTTAAATTTTTACTAATTATTAATGATTGTTTTGATATTTTTAATAGTAATAGTTTAATGGCAAAATATTATTTTAAACGACCTCTCTCTAAATCGACACACGAAACTTTTTTTAAAAATTTAGAATATTTAAAACAAACTATCAATGAATTAAAATATGTTAACAAATATCATCAAAAATTAAATGTAATACAAAGTAATTTCAATACAGGATTTTTAGGTTTTTTAATAAATTCCGAAAGTCTAAAAATTATGTACAATGAATTAATTGTAAATGATAAATTAGATTATTTGTTAACATATAAGTTTAGCCAGGATCACTTAGAGTTGTTTTTTGGGTTGATTCGTTATCGAACTGGCCGAAACGACAATCCAACATGCAAACAATTTATAGCATCCTATAAACGGCTAGTTGTTAATAAATCTATAAAAGCGCAAGGTACGGGTAATGTTTCCTTGCCAGAAATATTAACTATTTCATCCAGCCGAAAGACAAATCAATTAAATTTAAATGATGATGTTGTATTAGATTTAATTGAAGTCGAGCTGGATGAATACTCGTGTGATATAATAACGTATTTAGCTGGGTATATTGAAGCCAAACAATTGCCTAAATTTTTAAAATGTAAGGAATGTCTCCAAATTTTAAATAAAAGTGCACGGTTGGAGCTAAATCTAGGTTTATTTAATTTAAAAAAATGGGGTAAATTAATGACCCCATCATTAAATACATACAAAATTTTAGTCGAATGTGAGAAAATTTTTAAAAGTAGTGTTAATATTAATGTAAAATTAGAATATAGTAAGTTAGTTTTACGATCAATACAAAATATTAGTTTAATCGATTTAATTTTTATAGATAATAGCAATCACTTATACTCTAGATTTAATATTAATGATATAGAAAATCATTTTTACGTGTTAATTAAAACTATCATAAATATATATTATAAAATAAGATTTTTTCATTTTGCAAAACAAGAGAATTTAAAAAAAATTGGTGTAAGAAAAAAATTAACGAAGTTAATTCATTTTAATGAAATGAAATAATTAAAAAAAAATAAAATTTGGTTTTATTTATTTATTATTGTATATAAATATAAGCCCATGTACTCCAATCCCGATTATAAAATTTAAAATTTTTTTTTTAGATTTAAAATTTTTGTTTCGTTAATAATTCGTTCAATATAAAAAACTGTAGATAAAAAAATGTAAACATTTCGTTCAACTACTCTAGTGCCATCTACTATTTTTATCCCAACTAATATCATGTTGGCACATAAAATCGACGCGATTTCCCTTATAGTAATATAAGTTATTTGATATATATATATATATATATATATATATATATATATATATAAACCCGCGTGGTTTATCAGCATTTTCTTTTGCCAGCTGCAGCCTGGGTGTGGTTCACGGGTTTATTATTTTATTTTAGGAACCAGCACCTACATCTGGCCACTCTTTTAATAAGGAAAGGAAAAGAAAATCGAACTCCATCTCACCTAGTGCAGCCCAAGCTCCATCGGGCAGACAATAAATGAATGCACATTTGCACTACCATATTATATGTGAACAAAAAAAAAGCCAAAAGGACAACAACAATGAATTGAATATACATACGTAAATTGAATTTACTCTAAGTACTAGTTTTTTTTATAAATATACATGTAAACTTGAACTTTCAAAAAAAAAATCGACTTCCCACATGCACACTTGCACATGCACACTTGCACGACCGAAAAAGTAAAACTATAAATTCAATTTTAGACTAAATTATTCAATGTAAATTATCCAAATTAATAAAAAATATTTTAAATTTACAAAACATATTTTATTAAATAAAATGTTTATTAATATTATTATAATTTCATTCAAAATTATGTATTTTAATATTTCGTCAACCAAAAAAAAAAATTCGGTCGACAAAATCTAAAATGGTATAATTTTTGTCGGTTACGAACGCACTTTTGTCGACTAAAATCAAATGGTATAATTTTTTTCGGTTTACAAACGCCTCAAAATGAAACGATTTTTTTTTCGGATATGACATAACCTCACTTTGTTGTGTTCATTGTTGATAATTTGTTTTTTCTGTTTGTGAATAGTAGACATTTATAACAACAAACTAGTAAAATATTTTAAAATTTTGTGATATTAATTTAATTTAAAGTAAAAATGAACATGGTAAGTGAACAAAATAAAGAATATATATTATTTTAATTATATTTATATTTATTTACGTAAATATTTACTGATTTATCTATATATATATTATAGGAAGAGTTTGAGAAAAAACTAATAATAGAGGTCGAACCCCATCATTGCCTTTACAATAAAAGGATCGCAGAGTATAAAAATCGGATGAAAAAGGCTGATAGCTGGGAAATAATATCCGCCTCTGCATTGCATATGGTCTTGTTGGTCCGTGAAAGACTTCTTCCTTCTAGTAACTGCGAGCATTCCCCTATTTATTTTAAAAAATAAGATTTGTAAACAAATATGATTATTTTATACAAGTATTTACAGTGTTACCTCTGTGGTTGAGGTGCACTTAAATGGCGCGGTTAAGGCAAACAGCTTCACTTTGGATTGTCATCGGAGGTAAGAAACCCTGATGCGTATAGTTCGTATGGTAATATATTTGCCATGAAAGAGTATCGTATAGGGACTATATGTGTCTCGATGCGCTATACGTTGCTTTACAGTGGATATGATCTAGGCAATCCTTGTGGATGTGAACTCGGTGTTACATTTTAATTTGACTCCAAGTGAAAAAGGCTGTTTTGGATGTTCTTGGCTTTCGTTGGTCGCAAAATCCATAAGTCTAAAACGAAATATATGATCACTGATTTTAGAGACAATGACGCAATGTATTTGAGTGAATGGTTTCCAATACCTCACTGATAATTGTATGGAATGGATGAAAAAGCACGACTTAACGCTCGGAACTATGCTCGAGGCAGAGAATGACATGGTTTCTTCTGGCTGTTTAGAAAACTACTAGGAGTTAGGTTCTGATCGAAACCGATAGAGTCAGATCATTGATTCTTCGTTGTGTTAGGTATCTGATACTGCAACCAAGAAGAAAAGTTAAAAAGTTGAAAAGAGAACAGCAGTAGTGTAACTTACGAATGTTTTTCTTGTCGGAATATCTTTTTTGATGCTACGAAATTGTTAACAAAATGCAAAACAAAATTGTGTATGCAATAGATTTCCCACATTATCTTAAGCATGCATCAAACTATATGAAAACGATCAAATCATAATTAAAATGGTTTCAAATTATGGAACACGAAGGCACAATATGTAATGGGACACATTAAACATTTTAATTATAACGTTACAAAGTAATTAACGGTTTCGAGAATGCAATTAAATGATTTGTAACCAAGCACAATAATCATTGCAAGATTGATTAACAACAACCACAAAAACAAGTTATCTTTACGATTCATCAATTTTTTGAATAGGTCGTGTCGTCATATCATAATTCTGCGAAAAACAAAAACCAGAATTTCACCGGATCAATTTGGTGTAAGGTGAAAATTATTGGCGTACGTATGTATCGTTCGCAATAAATTTTTGTTGATAAGAAACAAGAAAATTCGAGTATATTACGAAACTCGAAGATGAAATCGCTGAGCTTACGTAAGTTGTCGCACTTATAAAACACGAAAACCGATTCGTATCGTTACGTTTATCAAAAAAACAATTTTTTTGATTATCCGAACAAATAATGCATGCACTCAGCCGTATGTTTGGAGTCTATAAATGCCCGGTTTTTTTTTCTTAGCGCAATCTGTTAAAATATATAGACAATATATAATTGTCTTCTTTATAGACAATACTTAAAATCATATTCAACTCAGTGGACTGCAGTGTTACAACAGACAAGACCACACCATGTACCTGAATATAGGTCCAGCAATTTATCGGTATTAATATTAGAATGGACAATGGTGATTAATCAAGAGTCGTTTTGAAGAGTCTATGGTTCGCGTAAATCGTCTCAGTGTATACCGGTAAGACAGTGGATACCGATAACTGTGACTGTCTGTGAAATAATAATTCTTAGATTGATTGTACTCCAAATAAAGAAATTTCAAAAGCAACCAACTAAGTAAAATGTGGGCAACACTGCAAAATACTACTCTCTCGAAGAGCTGTATCTCTATATCTTCACTAAAAAGGATAAATAAGGACTCGAATAAAGAATCGAATATATAGATCCAGAAATGAACCTGGAGAAGGATTATGTTCCAGAAACCAATCCCTAAATGGAAAAAGAATACAAAACTAGATTGAAACTGGAAGATTCGAAAAAGTTACGATCCAGACACAGATCTAGCGAATGGATATAAATAATCTGGGTTCAGTGGATATAAGTGGATGCAATTGATACAGTGGACACAGTGGATGGAGCAAATACAGTGAATAAAATGTATAGAGTGGATAAATGGAAGCGGAACTAAATTATGATCTTAAAACGATTGCGGGGGATGGATACAGTGGATACAATGGTTACAGTGGATACAGTTGGGTACAGTGGATACAGTGAACATTTTTTTATCTGTACACTACTACTTGAAGTTCAAAAGATCGTTATAAATGTTTAGTTATCATCGAAAGGCTTCTGGTGACCTTTAGAACAAATGCAAATATAGTACTATGGCCGTGTTTTTTTTTGATATCGGAGTAATCGGAGAGATCAGAGAGATTATTTATCGGATATATCTGATAATTTTTTTCTCCGATTTTTATCTATCAGATCGAAAAAAATATTTTTTGTGTTATTTTTTAGTACCAAAAATAATAAATTATTTTATGAATTTCAGCATTAAACTCCCTAAATTAAAGTTTTATTTGTCACCTGATAGCTCAACATTAATCGGAGTCGCCATTTTAGAATTTACTAAAAAAATATAAAATAATCTGTACATTTTTTCAGAGTAAAAAGATCGTATCCGATAATTATCGGAGCGTAAAAAAAAACGACACAGAGAGATAATTTTTTTCTCGAATATTAAAAAAAAACGCATATCTGAAAATTTGACAGTAAATTTATCTCTCCGATTTCTCCGATACCAAAAAAAAACAGACCCTATGTGTCCTCTGTATGTGTTTTAAATATAAATGTAAGTTGTCAGTCTAGCAAATGGACCTCATCGATTCAAAAAAAATTTCCATCACTTTACACCGCAACCCTCATAATTCTTACATACATCACACATCAAGGACAATTAAATATCTTAATCAAATTAAATTAAAAAATAATTATCACAAATCAAAACTAGTCTCGGAAATGTTTACAAGTGTATGAAATTACACACAGATACAGTTAACTAATTTAAGCTAATGATAATCGGATTTTACGGGCAATTACTGGCCAGTACCGAATCAAAATACAAATCCATCGTACGTCCAATTCGTACTCTATTTTGAGGGGCAACAGTGAAATCTTCTCTCAGAGATCTTGAATCTAGGGCTCAGTTACTCAACCCGTTAGTCGATTTCTACGATTATCAAAAGAGAATGAAGACCGCAACACTGCCCCTAACCATAAAGGTCTAATTTAAGTTTAACTACAGTAAAACCATTACTTGCAGCTGACTTTGCTCGTAATCTTATATGAAACTACATAAATTTACTTGTTTTTCGGCCCCAGATTTTTAAAGTCAATACAAAGTGTGACGGAATTTAAATTTTACTCTAACTAATGCTAATTAATAGTTTATTAAATATGTATATACTCGTACATATGTTTGCTGGACTTCATTTACATTTTTTTTTGCCGAGATGTTTTTTGATGTCAAAATTAATAATTATAGTATTGATGGAGTTTAAAAAAATGTTGCACGTAATTTTATAGGTCTGGTGTAGTGATCGCATATAAAATTTAATCGAGGTTAAATCTGATAAGTCCATATGATGTTACCTACTTATGCATTTTCTGCCTTCGACAAAATACAGTATCATACTATACTTTTGTTTTTTTTACACTGCAATTTTTTCTGGGACCGAAGCTCTTCCAACTCTTTCGCGGTTAATTTTTAACGTCGTACCTTACGCCGTCACCAGCCAATTCGAGGACGCACGAATACTGGTTCACTTCCATCTGAACATTTGCATTACTCCAGCCAGTCTGTACTGATATGGACGATGGATCATAGTTGTGTTCATCGTCATCATCGATCGACATCAAATTATGAAAAACCCCATATTCAACCCACCCTCGTCGGGATTCGAACCCGGTACCTTCCGACCCAAACACCGCAGCTTTAACCATGACTGTGCCAATTGCTCGGTTACTTTACGTTTCATCGAACCTTAATAGCATTTCCATAAATAGCAGTACTCATTGGTTCAAAATTTGGTTTGGCGTATCTTCACTAAATAAATATTCACAATCAAGTTTCTTTAGAAGACACCGACAATTTTAAAATGTTTCATGATGTACCCCGTGATTGTCTATAGTACACAAAAATATTTCAAGTTTGTAAACATTTTCTAATGTTTACACAGGTGATAAATACCCAGCTAAATATTATTCGACTTAACTCTGAATCAAACGGGTTTAAGCCTGATCCGGTAATATTGATCAAAATTATGAATATTTTTGTTTTGATACCTGCTGCTTTTACAACAACGATCCATAGTTAGAGAAAATTATCTAAAATACATATATTTCGGCTATGATAAGTCTTTGAAAATGGAAATCAACAGAATATTTTCAACGACTGTACCGACATGTCGTATAGCCTAAAACATTTACTCCTCTTTCACCAAGTCTAAATATGATCTACAAGTTGGCCGTAACATCCGCAATTGTTGCGAAAAGTCAGTATAAGTTTTATGTGGTCGTAGGTCAACGAACTTTTAAATTTAAACATGAAAGTATCGGGGCAGGGCATCTCGTTGCCGTACACCAAAGCAAAATGCCAAAACTCATGATAGCTTGTTTTCAATTTTGATAGATTAAACGCACATATGTTTAGATATGTTCCAGATATCCAAATCTAATAAGAACCATTGAAGTTCATCACAATATGTTTAAAATATTCAAAAATAATTATCTTCACTGAAAAAAATTTTTTAGTAACCTACAATTTCCTATGCCAGAGGAGAAGTTCTCTCTATAGTAATATCCATCCTAGTCCCGAATAAGAACTTTACAGCGGATGCTATCTCTAAAAATTTCTTTAACGATCAAACACTTCTCATATTGTCATATTCTTATATTCTCTAATTCTCATATTATCATATTCTCATATTCTCATATTCTCATATTCTTATATTCTCATATTCTCACATTCTCATATTCTCATATTCTCGTATTCTCTTATTCTCATATTCTCATATTCTCATATTTTCATACTCTCATATTCTCATATACTTCCATAAATAATTCCATAATTCCATATTTTTATCGAGCCTATTGATGGAACCTGTGGATTACATCAATAGGCTCGATAAAACTACGGAAAGTCTCAAAAATCTTCCAATTATCATAACTGGCGACTTAAACGCTAAGTCCAAATTATGGCATAATAAGGACACAAATGATCAAGGAATCCTTGTTGAAGAATTTGTTGCAAGAAGAGGCCTCTTTGTTATAAAGAAAGAGGTCAGCCGAGCACCTATTGCCACAATGGTGAATAAAATATAGATCTAACACTTGTGAATGGTGGGGTGTTGAGGAAGGTTACCAACTGGGAAGTAAAAGAAGACTGAACTTCTAGTGATCACCGAGCTATTGTTCTAACTTGAAATTCTGTAAGCGCATATAATAGCAATGAGTCTTCAAGCAAGGTTTTCCGTTATGCACTCAAACGTGCAAATTGGGAAAAGTTCGATAACTTGTTGGAGACATCTTGGCAAGGATGGTCAGAAAATATAACATGCTCATCACAAGAGGATGTTGGTGTAGTAGAAGCAAAAATCCCGAGCTCAATAATCGGTGTCTGTTTTAAAAGTATACCACGTTAACGTGCACATAAAGGAAGATTACCTTGGTGGAATAACACCCTAACCACTAAAAGAGCAACAGTAGCGAAGGTGCGAAAAATATATCAAAAAGAGAATGACCCCGCAGCAAGACTGCTCAAGAAAGGCCATTATAAAACGTACCGTAAGGAATACATGAATAATGTGACTAAGACAAGCCAAGTTAGTCTAGAAAGATTCATTACAGAGCACGGTAATGCCGAGCCATGGGGTTTCGTGTATAAATTCAGTGCTGGGAAGCTAAAACTCCGGAAGTTTTAAGCACTCTAACAAACAGCGATGGCCTGACAACCACATGTGGGAAGGATACCACAAATTGTTTGTTAAGTGCAGTAATTCCCGATGACACTGAGACAAGAGACACAGAAGCGAATAGAGAGTTAAGACTACAATGATTTGAAGCACCAAGTATTTGCGACGTGGAAGAATCCAGTAATGATGAAACTACGGATACAATAATGTCATTCAAAACTAGAAGAGCACCCGGCCTTGATAACATCGAAGTCGAAGTAGTACAGTATCACGCGCTTCCTAAACGAATGTCTTAAAATAGGAGTTTTCCCGAAAGCCTGGAAAAACGGAAAAGTAATTATTATAAGGAAGGGCGGTGAAAGAGATCTCATTGACCAAAAAGCCTATAGGCCAATCATGCTACTACCAGTCTGGGGCAAATTACTCGAGAAAGTAATTACTGGCAGGTTAATGTACGCGTTTGAGAGTAGTGGTAGGTACAGTGACAAACAATTCGGATTTAGAGGGAATCGGTCCACATAGGACGCTATGGTGAGAATGATCAACATAGTCAAACAGTCTGAGAAAAAATATGTTCCTGGTATATTCCTTGACATATCTAGAGCTTTTGACAAACTGGGGTGGCCTAGTATTATGATTGAGTTAAAAAAGATGGGCTGTCCAGCAAATTTTTACGCGATCATTAATAACTACTTCTCCGAAAGTTTCGCATCTGTTGCCATAAACTTTGGCACACTACAGAAAAATGTGACCAAAGGGTGTTCACAGTGGTCTGTTTTGGGCACACACCTCTGGAACATCGTATTCAATGGAAGCATAAGAGCCAATGTCCAAGAAGTAGCATTTGCGAATGACAAGGTAATGCTCCTTGCTGGAAACTCAAGACAAAGTGTTCAAGAAGCAGCACAGAGCGCTATTAACAAAATGACAGATTGGTGTTGTAGCAATAAGATGGAGCTTTCGTCTGCCAAAACAGTTATGATCCAACTTAAAGGATCACTCGACATCAGAAAACCATCTATGGTGTCTATGAATAGAGCGAGGATCAAAATGGTCAAAACTATTAAATGGCTTGTAGTTTTTGACGAAAGGCTCGGAGTCACGTCGCATGTCAAAAGGATTGCAGAAAGCAGTAAGAAAGTTTTCTATGGACTAAGAACAGTAGCTAAAGAAACTTGGGGGCTTAAACAAAAGACGCTCAAGATTATTAATAGAATTAATTGTCACCACCGAAGAACATTGATAAGTGCACAAAGCGAAATCCTTATTGGTATTACTAAGACTTACAAAACTGTATCAACCGATGCACTTCCTGTGGTAGCTGGTGTAATACCAATTGATATAGTGCTTCAGGAAAGATTTGCAAGATATAAAATTAGAAAAAAGATAAGTGTGACATACGGGAACGTGATGATACAAGGAACAAATTGACAGAAACCTTATCGGTTCACTCAGGAGGCAGATGCGGAGAGCATCGATCGGAATATGGTAAGATAAATGGAACCACGCGTTGGATGGATGGACAACTTTTAACTTCCTTTCAAAAATTGAAGAAAGGTTGGATAAAAGACTTGAGCTTAGTGCACCGTTTACACAAATGTTCCTACCTAAAAAGATCCCACATAAGCGAAACCAGCAGATGTGATTGTGGCTATGACGATAAAACCATGGACCACTTGCTCTACATCTGCAATCTTGTCGAAGGGGAAACAGTTCAACTAATGATGGAGCTGAGAACAGAATGGCCAGCTAGTAGACTGACGTTAATGATGCCCAGTAACATCATGGCTCTGCAGTTATGTTGACCCTTAAAATTAAAAAAAAACAAATTAATTAAATAAATAGATAGTAGGAAGTATGCGCCTCCACGTGGCAGGGATGGAAACAGGTTTAAGAACCTGGCTAAGCATACAAAAAACAGTTAGAAAGACCAAGCAGGATGGTGCGAGAATGTATACAGACTAAGCCTAGGTGACATTCTCACGCACAAACAACGTCAAATGATTATGATGATGATGATGATGATTCTCATATACTCATATTCTCATTCTCATTTTCTCATTTTCTCATATTCTCATATTCTCATATTATCATATTATCATATTATCATATTCTCATATTCTCATATTCTCATATTCTCGTATTCTCATATTCTCATATTCTAATGTTTCAGCTTTAACCCCTGCGTTAAATGCTCGGGTTGCTACTATAGTTACATACTAGATCTTGTATTAAGACAAGTATAAAACTTAAGACCGTATACAGTGATCAATAAAAACTTGGATTGAAATAGTAAAAGAAAAACTATTTACACAGATACGCATGTACGATATACGTAACCAATTATTGATTACGTCATAATTAGTTAATTCGAAATAGAAACATCACAAGTACTGCACAATGAGTGATCAAAAAGTTTTAAACAGAAATTCTCCTCTCAACGTAATACAGTGGTAATCATAATGTGTTATTAATACATATATGTATATCGCGATTGGTTAGAGCTTACCCGATGTTGTTTTTTTTTGCAATTTATCAGTAATATAAACGAAATAAAAAAAATCGCACTCGTTGGTCTATATATACCGAGTGATCACGGTACTTTTCGATCATTCGTTTAAAAGCTTTTAATGATTTATTTTAGAGATCTTAAGTAGTTTTAATTTTTTTATTTTAAGATTAAAGTTAAGTTGATTTAGTTTACTTAAAAAAAATTGTGCTTTAGTGAAAAGTGTAAAATTATGATAATATAAGTTTATTAATTTTTGAGTGAAATAAAAAAAAATTTTAAATACTCAAAATGAGTCAAAATCGGTTTAAAGTTTTTACTGTGGATGGGGCTGGTGAAAATGGTACGGGTGATAATTCACCAGGGACTTATGTAAAAAATAATGAAGTTCAAATTAATGCCGCCAATTTGGCATATGCCCGCCGTAGTTCTCGTACCGTACCTGGATTTGGTGATAATCGAAAATATAGTTTAGCACAACTTACAAGGTAAAAATGTCAAGTGGTTCAGTTAAAGTTAAAAATTAAATTTACACATGCCAACTTAATTTTTTTTTTTTTTTTTATCATTCTAACAACAAAATTATTTTAATTTACTAAAATTAAATTTTTGTGATAACGCAGAATGAGTTTTACGTGTAAATGATGATGAAAAATATAGATTTTTTTTTATTGATGAGCGTTACGTACCGCGATAGTATTAGATGGAATTCCGTAAATGTTTATCATTTTCGCTTGTATCACATGGAACTTAATGTTTAGTGAATGTAATAGTGTCCCGAACCTTGAAAAACTTCCATTTAGGAATTTATAGGTAAGGTAATGACCGTGACAAAGTTGAGAAATCTTAATTGGCCCCAGAATAGATTGCTTTGATTAAAAAATAGTAAGGTAATGAAGTTTTGGTAGTTTTAATAGTGAAAAAAGTGCGATTACCAGCGCAATATTCCTTCTCACAATTATCCTCAATTATAGAGAAACTTTTTGAGAAACATGAATATCTCACATATATAAGTCTTTATTTTGAAATCAAGACTCATGCAAGTGAATCCAATAACATAAATTGCATCGGCATAGTCTGGACTTAAATTCGTTTATCAGTATTAATTATTAAAGTGCACCACTGATGCACAAGATCAAATCTGATCACATTAATCTATCATTTTAATCAAATCCCTTTTGTCAAAACATAACCAGGCTTTTCAGCACTATGTAAATAGCCTAGTTGTGCTTTGTAATTTTAGAGTTGATCTTACAAATCACTGGTGCACTTAGGGTAATTTTGAATACTGTTAGACTAAAGTTCAGAATAATTTTTTAGGCTCGCTTTAATTTTGAACCAAATATATGGTAAATACTAATTTCAAGATTGGCATGTCCATCCATCTTTCGCTCTTTTATCTGAAATGTATATCTCATTATCTTTATCAAATGGAATGAAGCATCCTTTTATTAAAAAATTTAGTTTTTTTTGTGACTTAGCATTGATGGCATAAGCTCAGCAATAAAAGTATTAAAAAGAAAATTATTTTAATCGTAACTTTAATCTACCCCTTCGACATTTCACAAATAATTTGAAATATTGGAAATTGCCACTTAAATATCGAACGGCGATTATCGATTGTTTGATATAAAACTAGCAAAAAAAAAATGCAAATCTTTTGTTTCTTTTATGCGAAGAAATATACGAAAGGGGAAAACCCCTTCGACATTAATGGACAACTTTAGTTTAGGCGCCCATATGCGAGACATAAAAAAGAACGTTTGTAAATTTCTTGTAAACTAGATCCTCTGTGTTGCTTGGACATATTAAGTTTGAAGTAAAGCAGAGAATGTCGTTTTTTCAAATATCGAGCTGAGAGGAGTTCTTCCTCTGATAATATTTAAAAGTGAAAGTTTTAAAAAAAAAATCTAATGAAGCTTTACAAAGTCCTTGGAAAAAAATATTTTGACTCTACATTCGATTACTTTCAGATATTGAACCTTATAATGGAGTTCAAATGAATTTCTAATAATACATACCAGGTAGTACCCTCTAGATTAAATGCATGTATCTCTGACATATCAAAATGATTTTATCGGTAAAAATTCCGTCCTTCAATTAAAATGTAGCTTCATAAATTGTAAACTGTTTCTCCTTAGTTAAAATCTAAAACTAATATCCGTCACTAATCGACCTAACATCGATTCTAAGATGTGTATAGTAAACCTCTAAAAATAATATATGGTATAGAAACCTTTTGAGCCACTACGATTAATTTAGATTTGAACTTAAACATTCTACTTTCTTAGTATTTAATGTGAAAGGCCAATATCCATTAAGCTCGAACCAGCGAAGTTGCTGTCGATTAAATTTGCCATTTTTAAAGTGCCAGTACTCTTGATTAATCGGTAAACAAGAGTCCATTCATTTGGCGTTTAATGATTATGTTATATTTTATTTAATTTGCAGTACTAAATATATACTAAAAAATAATATTATCCATCTTTCTCATTTATTGGTATCATTCATTTTAAAATACGTAAAATTACGAAAGCTCACTAAGGATAGATCGTCCTTTTTCGGCATCTAACTGTTATGTTGACAGATAGCGGAAAAATTGTAATAGAGTAATGTTGTTCAAAACTGATAGTGTTATTGTCCCACTGAATCCATAAGAATGGTATCACTGAATGTAAAATTCATAGCGAGAATTTAAACTCTAGTACTAAAAATGTACTAAAATATTTCGTAAAACTATCCAGATGAATCATACAAAATTGCCAACCAGATAAGTATTTATGTACCCGTCAGAATAAATTTATAAATTTTAGACGAATTTATATAATAATTCAGCGTAATACACGTGTGGCTATTATTATTCAGGCATTATCAATATAGTACTCGACAATATATTTTATCATATTTGTTTATTTACAGGGAAGCATTGCCACGATTAGATAATTATCGGCAGTCAAATCGTATACTACGTCCGTCACTCGGTGAACTGCATGGTGATTTAGAAAAAAATTTGGTAAGTTCATAATTAAAGTACTAAAATATATTAATTGTTCAGTAATAGTACTTGATAAAGTTTTTTTATTGCTGGAAGAAAGCAATGTACTGACGTCGTTATTAGAAAGTAGGACCGTTCCTTATCAGAAGTCTACACTCAAACAAGGTAGATACCTCAGTGTTGCACATATTTAAAAACAAGTTCAAGTTGACCATTCATAATAATTTTATATTTTTACGCAAAATATTGGTGAAAATTCTGTGCATGTACACTTTTGATTTCTTATCATCCACTTGAAAGCGAAATTGTTGTTTTTTTTTTAATTATTAATTTAGCTTATCAAACGTGACTTAAGAACGTGTTGCTATCGTTTTTAAAGTGGTTGGAATTTCTTTAAGTCGCGTGTTTAACCCGTTCGTACACCTTGTACTAAACTTTTAAGTTGCATCAAAAATGCTCATTTTAAGTAAAGTCATTGTGCCTCCAAAATGAGTGATCGAAGTTTATATATTCCAATTAGTGCCAAAAAACTCCTGGTTCGATTATTCCACTGACTTCAAATACTTGAACTTACAATTTGATTTGATGATTTTAGTACAAGAAATTTTAGTATTTTGAGAAGTTTCCGTACTATATAAAATGTTAAACACGATTAAGCAATAACAAAAACAAAAAGATAGTTTTGCCATTGAATGGATTTTTTTTTCTAATAATTTTGTCAATTTAATTAACGTTTCAATCAAAATAATAACAATAATAACAAATTTTAAAAATATTATCGGATCATCATTTTCCATGAATATTTAATAGAAAATTAGAACTAAAATGATAAATAAAATTTAATTTGAAAAACTACAATAATTATTAGTTTTTAAATGTATATTAAAAAAATTAGCAAGATGCTAATTAAATTAAACAAAATGAAATAATAACGATTATAGTAATTTATAGTTTGCATGAGCGCTTGCAATGTTGAAGGTAATGTTTACATGTTGAGAGAGACATGTTAAACTACCTTTCAACATTTTAATTATTGGTTCCTGGAGGCAATAAAATATGGTGGATATTCTCAGCTTAGTAACCACTTTATTCGTTGCTCCTTTTCAACTCACCTCTACATCTCGGCTACTTTCCTTTCGTTTCGTAAGGTGGAACGTCACAATATTAAATCGTTACCTCTTAATTAGCACTATTTTTATTTTATTTTACCTACACTTCCAAATTTGATACTACATAGATCCTGGTATAATATGGTTAATTGGAAAGGAAATTGCGCAATATTTGGCGTAGATTTCCATAAATGTATACAAGCCTTATCCCCAACAACGTTAGAAGAAAGTTTTAGAGTAAACTTTTTTATCGGGCATAGGTCCTATTTTCGATAAGCCATCAGCTCGGGAACCCAACTAGCCAGGAATGTTTATGCAGTGCTCGCATATTTCTAGCAAAACATTAAACTTTTTATCTAAATTTGGCCGGTGAACTAATGGACATACTACATTGATTTGGTTAATGAATATCTAAATGACTTTTCCTACGCGGATAACTTAACGTTCTTATTTACGCCGTTCTCAGCCAAATAGATCCACTCATTCTGTATTATCATTGACTTTATTTTACTTTATTGTTCCACTCATTCTGTATTATCACTGACTTTATTATACATCGGTTAATTTAACAATTTTATTTTACCAGACTCTTTTACAAAGTTTTACACTGGTCTAATAGTCATAGCTAAAGTATTTGCTAAACAAGCCCCGTTCCTTAAAACAATTTTTACCACTGACTACCTCACTAAAACTGAGCATGGCTAAGCACGGCACCTCCAAATCTGAATATTGCATTATGATCAAATAACTTAAACCTTAAACCTTAAACCTTAAACCTTAAACCTTAAACCTTTAACCTTAAACCTTAAACCTTAAACCTTAAACCTTAAACCTCCAGGAACTAGAACTTCAAAACATATTTGTGTATATATTATTATATTATTATGTGGCCGTAACATTTTAGTATCCAGCCACACTAAGGTGGTTTTGTCGGAAAACCACCTAAAGCACGATTTACAAAATGAACAAAATTAACAAAATCGAAAATAGCCGCCTTCTTGATTCTATCTACATACGAGTGGGAGATTCAATTGGGTCAGGAAACTTATTACATATAAATTCAGCTAGATTAGATTGTGGCAGGTTTCGCTTCACATTTGACGTCAATCAATTACTAATATGTTACATACTTTAATTACTAATTTTTAATGATTCTTTCGCCTACCTTGGTTTAAAAATTTTAAGAAGATGGGTGTGTCTTGGTTGAGTTGGTTAAAAATATCTTAAAGTACTCACATTCTTATTTTTCGCATTCACATTGTTTCATTTTCTCATTTTCTCATTTTTTCATTTTCTTATTTTCTCGTTTTCTCATTTTCTCCGTTTAAACCAAAATCCTCATCACGACAAAAGCTAATCTCTGAAACAAAATAAATATTGAATTTTAATAAGTTATAATATTTAGAATAACTTATTTCATTTAACTTTTTTTACTGTGACAACCGGTAAAACCTTACTGGAATGAGTATCTAAAGAAAAATTACTGTGTAAACACTACCTAAAATGAAATATAATATAATTAAAATTGAAGTGTACGAACCAAAAATAATAATTAACAGTTAATTACAGTGAAATTATACACAATTGTCAGTACTCTCTTTTCTCAATAGTTTTTCTTACTAGTCTTATTTTTTCACATTTACATTTTGAGCAGATCATACGATAAGCTTATTTCGATTTTCATTGAAATCTGTCAAAAAATCAGATTTTTGTCTCCAATAAAACATGAAAGTACCGATTGTTTTTTTTTGTCATTGTAGTGGAGAATAAACTTATTTTGACATTTCACAATACATATTTTTTTCAGTGCCAATTTTTCTATAATTAAAACATCTTAAAAATCACAATAATTAGTGTAATATATAGTTAATGACAAATGGCGTGGCGTCTACAATCAAAAAATCAGTAAATTTTACTATACATTAACAAACGGTAGATTTGTCCGGTTTCCCGGTAGCCAATATTCAAACTATTGTTAGCATGAGACAATCACAATTTTATTGAACTTCTCCGCATTCTATTTTCTGTATTCTTTCATCTCTTATCAGCAACTGAAGTGTGCCACTATTCAACTGTAATCTGCAAAAAAATCCCCCAAAAACTAAATCTATTAAAGGCTTATTTCTCCAAGCCGTATGGTGTATTAAATTGAATTAGTTTTTAACTGAATTTTCCAATTAATTAATTTATTACATAATCATTAAACATAAAATTATAAAAATTATAATATAAATTCGATTTTAAAATAATTGATTAAGCATTACAAATCAGTTGAATTAACCGTTTTATGACAAATACGTCATATAATCACCGAAAATCTAATTTATTAACAATTTATTTCTCACAAAACTTTAAAATTAATATAAATTAGATTTTAAAAAAATTGATTATTGTTATATTTTTTATGGATGGATATTAAACTCTTGTTGGTCGATTATGTAAAAACTGGTTGAAATAATTAAATTTCTTTGTTATTGACACAGATGGATTTCGTGTGCGTCCATATTACTCAATACCGTACATTCGACTCTCTTTCATAGAGGTCGTATATGTATTACACAGTTGATGGGTAATCATCAACTGATCGAAAACATAACTAGTCGAAAATTGAATTCGATACATAATAATTCTCCCCTACGTATTTAACAAAATTCAAATTACTTGGTAATTGAATTAATTGTTTATCTGAATTTAAGTTTGACTTGAATTTTGAATACTTTAATTTTCTTTACTTAGAATTTAATTTTTGATATTTAATTGTTAATTTGACTTTAAATTTACTTTACTGTGAATTCTTCGATGTTCAACTCTTGGTTTGGTACTGGCTCATTCTCCTGAGTTTGTGTTTGATCAGGTACTTGGATTTCCACCCGCAATGGATTGAATTCTGCTTCTTGTTGCCTGCTTGTTGTTACTTATGGATTAATGGTTGATTCATCAAAAGTAACGATTTTTTTTTACGTCCGACGCAATAAGTTGGTTTATGTGGCGTTTTAGAGATTTGCCTTCATCTAATTTCACTATGTAATGAAGTGGCCCCAATTCCCGGGTGATCTTCCCGAATTTCCACATAGGCTTATTGTTTATAAAGAATTTCGCTTGAACTCTCTGCCCCTCTTTGAGAGATCGTATATCAATTCGTAACAATTTCTCGCGATTCCCCATTTGCTAATGGTGTAGCTCTGTGTCGCAACATAATTTTTAGTAATGTTTGATTCATTGGAATATTTTCGTTCGCCATGGTCTTCAGTCGATGCTTTAAAGTTTGAACGTTCCTTTCCGTTGTTGCTGGATGCCCTGGTGCAATAAATTTCTGTCGAAAACCATTGCTACGGCAATACTTCTGAAACACTTCACTGGCAAATGTTGTGGCGTTGTTAGAAACCAATACAATTGGATATCCGTGATCTGCAAAAATTTAATTTAAAAGTTGAAGTGTTATCTGAATTCGGAGTTTCACGTAATTCCTTGATTTCTGCTCATCGTGATTATGCGTCGATTACAACCAAAAAATAGAATCCCTGGAACGGCCCTGCGTAGTCGATATGGATACGTTCCCAATTGTTTGATGGAGTATCCCAATGGTGCGTCGGAACTTTTGTGGAGTTCTTCTTGATCATGTCTTCCAAATTGATTGTTAAATGCCTAATCCATGTTCTCACTAATAGTGGGTCGAACCCGTCTGGAATAACGTACATGTTATCATTAGATCCATTCCCTTTGTATTCGACTTTTACATTGACTTTCCCCAGTGGTAAGAACACATTTTCTGTGTATGATCTGAATGCAATATTGGTTGGTTTCAGCTGCCTTTTGATTCATAGGTTCCTATTTCTTTTAATTAAGAGAGCTTTTATGCACACTTTTGCAATATGTCCTGTCTTATGGCATATTGAATACTCCATTGTTGCTGGTTCGATTCGACAGTTTCTTGATTTATGGTTATTTCGACCACATCGTAAACATACATGTCGATCCCAAGTTTTTTGTAGTCGATCCATCCTTTTGAATTTGTTCGTGTTCTATCATGATTTCCCCTTGATGACTGACATTTACTTCGATTTCTTGAAGAATAACTGTCCTTCCGTGATTGATGATTGATTATTTTGTTAATGTCACTTGCAGCCGTTTAAATTTCTGGTCTTTTTGACAGCTTTTGGAAACCTACTTTTGATGCTTCCATTGTTATAGCTTTCGTGACAATTTCGCTAAACTAAGTTTGCTCTAATTGAAAAATGTACTCCTTTATACCGTTATCCTTTATAGCAAATTGAGCTCTAAGAAAAAAGTCTGCTGCTGATGTACTGATTCCACATTGACACTTTACTTTAAAATCACATTCAGCAATGTTACAGCATATTGCTGCTACATAGTCTGCTATTTTTTCCTGTTCTCGTTGATATGTTGATAAAAAATAGTGTTGACTCACTAACGAGCTTTTTTTGGCTCTAGATGCTTTCCTAATTCAGATATTATTTGATCATACTCTAAATCTCCCGGCATTTTTGGTGCTACTAAGGCTGCTAATGTATTATAATTTGATACGCCTATTGAACTTAATAGCATTTGTACACTTTTTGCTTTATCTTTATCCAGTTCTTTCATTTTGATGTAATTTTCGAACCGTTGACAGTAAAGGTATAAACAGAACCAGAGCGTCAACGACGAGCGTCAATGAATAAATAGAAATTTCGCCAGCGATATCGCTGTAGTAAACATAACAAACAAAAGCGTCAGCGTATCGCGATATAAAAATAACAATAAAAAATTTTAAAACATGGCTGCTTAATAACCACTTTATTAAAAAGGCAACTTAAAAAAATAAAAAACAGTTGGCAACATTGTTTCGCCGGCGATAAAATTAGAAATAGACTCTTAATTTATTTCAACGAAAAAATCGACGTCGCTACCGTCAATGTTTCTGTTAGCATACTATGCTTTTAGTGTATTTTAATTTAACAGGCGTCGACGCTCGTCGTTGTCGCTTTGGTTCTGTTTATACCTTAATATTTGTAGCTTTCTTTTTTAGCATCAAAATTTTCGAACGCCGAAATGTTTGAAATGGTAACATTCGATGAGTGACCACCATTACGTCTTTCATCAGATAACATTGATTCGATCAATGCTTTCTGATTTTATTTCATTGTTTCGATTAATTTTTGCAATTGTTCCGGATCCATTTTTGCAGTTGAACTATTTTACCACTATTGAATTTGTTTTTAGCACGTGCACATAACTTTTTTTTTCCTGTTTTATTTTGAAAAATAATTTATGATTTATTTCACCTCGTGGCCAATCTGTTACATCTTTTTATGGATGAATATTATGCTTTTGCTGGTCGATTATGTAAAAACTGATTGATATATTTAGATTTCTTTGTTATTGACACAGATGGATTTCGTGTGCTTCCATCTTACTCAATACCGTACATTCGATTCTCTTTCATAGAGGTCGTATATGTATTATACAGTTGATGGGTAATCCTCAACTGATCGAAAACATAACAAGTCGAAAATTGAATTTGATACATAATAATTATTACAAATCTATTGAATTAACCGTTTAATGACAAATGCGTCATATAATCGCCAATAATCTAAATAAATCTAATTTATATACATTTTATTTGACACAAAACTTTAAAATTAATATAAATTAGATTTTAAAACAATTGATTAAACATTACAAATCAATTCAATTAACCGTTTTATCACGTTTTATCAAGTTTTATTTTAAGTTGTTTTTAGCTTCCTTACGATGATTTAGTGTTGATCTCTTCTGGTTGCCTTCTCGATGGCTCGCATAAATCGATTTTCTCGCTCCTTATTATTTAAACTCAGTTTGAGGAGCATTTTTAGTAAATTTTAGGAAAGTTGACAATAAACCTAGCTATGCCTTCCTAATTTATAAATTAGTAAGCGATTTCTTTCGTTCCAAATACCATAGAGTATTTCTGAGTAATTCTGTTCACAGTTAAAAGTGTTCCATGTGATTTATATGACAAACCTAGACTTTGACTATAAATTGCATGACACCTAATAAAAAATGTATAAAAACAATTTTACAACACACTACATAATTGTTAAATATTTAACATTCACATATAATTATTATAAGAATCAACAAATATTATAGTAAATATTTTATTGAACGATTTAATTAGCATTAATTTATAACATTCAGCAACGAAATGACGTATGTTGCATACGACGTGTAAATATGTGTTTATTTTATGAACTAACAAAATAAAAAAAAATTGTTTCATTTCACGTATAGGAACCTGAAAAAAATGGTGGAGCGGATGGACCAGCTACAGGACACCACGGTATAAAATTAGGATGGATAACTGGCGTTTTGATACCATGTCTACTAAATATATGGGGTGTTATGTTATTTTTACGTTTAAGTTGGGTTGTTGCTCAAGCCGGTATTATGCAATCACTGATTATTATTGGAATATCAGCTGGAGTCTGTATTATAACAACATTATCGCTGTCCGCCCTAATAACGAACGGCGAGGTGAAAAGTGGTGGCATTTATTATATTATATCGAGATCGTTGGGACCTGAATTTGGTGCATCGGTTGGTGTTGTATTTGCGTTTGCAAATGCGGTTGCCGCTTCGATGAACACAATAGGTTTTTGTAGTTCGGTAAATGATCTACTTAAGGAGTATGGTTTGAAAATTATTGATGGCGCTAACAATGATATTCGTATCATAGGCAGTATATCGATCGTTATCATGATTGTTGTATGTGCCGTCGGTATGGAATGGGAGTCGAAAGCACAAAATGGTTTGATTGCAATTATTGTTGTGTCGATTTTCAATTTTATCTTGGGTGCTTGTCTTGGACCATCGGACGACGTTGAAAGGGCACAAGGTTTCGAAGGACTAAATAGTAACTAACAGTTTTAACTTTTTAACATATATACAAATATTTATTATTACTTTAATTTTAGCCACACTTTTTGAACAAAATTGGCCGAGTAACTTTCGACTCAGTGAACGTGTGAATCAAGATTTTTTCAGTGTGTTTGCTATTTTCTTTCCAAGTGTGACTGGGCTACAAGCCGGCGCTAATATTTCAGGCGATTTGAAAGATCCGGCCACGTCTATTCCAAAGGGTACATTATTAGCACTTGCGATTTCAATGACATCGTATGCTGCATTTGTACTTTTTGCTGGTGGTTCAGCACTACGTGATGCATCTGGTAATGTAGATGACTTATTCAATGGAACATTGTCGAACTGTGCTGCTAATTTGGTAAATTTATTGCAATATATTCTTTAAAGGGAGCTCCATTTTTATTTTTTTTTTAATTTCTTCCAGACTTGTGAATATGGTCTTCATAACTCATACACAGCGATGCAATTGATTTCAGCGTGGGCCCCGTTAATTTATGCTGGAGCATGGGCGGCTACTATTTCAACAGCATTAACAAATTTACTGTCGGTGCCACGTTTAATTCAAGCTCTTGGCTATGATCGTATTTATCCAGGAATTGTGTTCTTCTCGAAACCATATGGGAAAAATGGGGAACCTTATCGTGGTTATGTCTTAACATTAATCATTTCAGTTCTATTTCTTTTAATTGGTTAGTTCCTGAACTAAAATTAAATTCTAAACTACTTTACTAAACATTCCAATTTATTTTAGCTGAATTGAATTTAATTGCTCCACTTATCTCCACATTTTATCTTGCGTCTTACGCTCTTATCAACTACTGTTGTTTCCATGCAGCTTTAGTGAAACCACTAGGATGGCGGCCAACATTCAAAGTGAGTAGCATTTATAGTATATTTCGGCCATTTTAAATATATTTATGCAATCCTTTATTTTCAGTATTATAATGTATGGCTTAGTTTATCCGGTTTCGGAATATGTGTATCAATTATGTTCCTAATCGATTGGGTATCATCGCTCATAACATTTATAATTATTGTGGTGCTATACCTGATTGTTGTCTATCGTAAACCGGATGTTAATTGGGGTTCATCAACTCAGGCCCAAACTTATAAAACGGCATTGTCGGCTGCACATCGACTACAAAATGTTAACGAGCATGTTAAAAATTATCGACCACAAATTCTTGTACTTGCTGGTAAGCCGTCAAATCGTCCGCCAATCGTAGATTTAGCAAATTTAATTACGAAAAACAATTCGATGTTAATTGTTGGCGACGTCGAAACTGTAAGTGTTTGATTTTATTTGTAAAGAACATCGAGTTTAATCGAATGTCACCCTTTTTAGTCCAAACTTTCGTATCGTGGACGAAATGCTGTCATCAAAGAAGGACTTACGTGGATGGAGGCTCGCAAAATTAAAGGATTCTTTAATGTTGTCGATGGTTTACCTTTTGAACAAGGTGTACGAGCTTTAATTCAAGCAACCGGAATTGGCAAAATGGCACCAAATATATTGATGATGGGCTACAAATGTGATTGGCGTACATGTAATCAAACCGAGCTCGTTGAATATTTTAATGTTTTGCAGTAAGTCGAAGTTATGGTTCAATTTAGGACAAATACTTTATATTCTCGCCTTTTTTTTACAGCAATGCTTTTGATCACCGTTTAGCTGTAACTATTCTTCGTTTACCCAACGGAATTGACTTTTCACATTTAACCCATGATTTTGTGCCTGGTATGCCTGGCACACCCGATGGTATTACTGCGAGTAATTCAGTAGCTAATCTAGGTGGTTTGGATACAGCAGGCTCGACCGGCGATATAATTGTACGACCGGCCAAACTAATGCATTGCGATTCGAATTTAAATATCGACGCAATTGCATCGAGTAATGCAAACACAATTTCAACACCATCCCAACTGATAGTGCCAAGCCAAAAACGGCTGATTCAACAAATGCAACAACAAAATATTGTTTATGCGACTCGAGGCGGTTCAACGGTGCCAAAAGAAATTATGGACGCGTTAAGTGTTTTTCATCGAAAACAATCGAAAGGCACGATCGACGTATGGTGGCTATACGATGACGGTGGTCTTACGATGCTCATACCATATATAATTTCATCTCGATCTCATTGGGCTGGTTGTAAAATTCGTGTATTTGCATTAACCAACCGTAAACTAGAATTAGAACTTGAAGAACGAAAGTAAGTCTATCGAAATTTTAATTTATATAAAAAAAAAAGTCCTAACATTTTAATGGTATACATATTTCAGTATGGCGAATCTTCTAAATAAATTGCGTATTGACTTCTCATGTCTAACGATGTTACAAGGAGTAACGGAAAAACCATCCGACCAGACAATCGGTATGCACTCAAAACTATTAGAAAGTTTTGGTCCACATAATGATAATCCCGATTGTTGTATAAGCCCCGAAGAACTTACGCGCCTCCAATCGAAAACACATCGTCAGTTGAGATTACGTGAAATGTTGCTAGAGCATTCAACGAACGCCTCGCTAATTATTATGTCACTTCCAATGCCGCGAAAAGGTACAATATCAGCACCATTATATATGTCATGGTTGGAAATGTTAACAAAAGACATGCCACCGTTTATGTTGGTTCGTGGAAATCAAAGTTCGGTGCTTACATTCTATTCATAGGGGATGTAAATGTTAACCGTTATTGCACTTAGTCAAAAAAAAAATTATTAAACTTAATTTAAATATGTAGAATTAACAATCCTGCTTAAGAATATACTATTTTTAGGAAACCTACCAATAGTCCTACCATTATAAGTATTATAGAATATTATTAGAAATTTTTATTAATAGTTTTAAATTATATAAAACGATATAATAAATTATTAATTATAGTTACATAATGCACTCAAATAATTATTTTTAATAATAAATTTAAACTAAATCCAAATTTTTGTTTACTGTCCTAACGGTTTCGAACCCCCAAGGGAAACAATCGACATCGAAGAAAACTTAACGTCGCAACAACAGACTTTTCTTTGGAATGATTATAGATATCTACGTATTGTTCTCGGAAAGAATATCGTGCTCATAGTATTTTATTTGACAAGAACGCTGAAGGAATTTCTTTCCTATAAATCTCGGCCAATTTCGAACACTTAAAGAAGGTATGACGTGTGACGCCATTCATGATAGTAACGAAGAGAATGCGTTTGCGTATACGCGGGATGCCCTTACGGTAGCTTTTAAATTTATCAGAAAGGACACCAAGGTAACTCGAGGTTGGGCAATCAAAACTGATAAATTTTTGTCACAAATCGAAAATTTCCAAGATACGGAAAATGCATGATCGCAATCAAAACTGATAAATTTTTGCCACAAATTGAAAATGTTTAAAATTCAGAAAGTACATGATGGCTAGCCCATCGAAACTGGTAAATGTTGCCGCAAATCGAAAATTTCAAAGATTCGGAAAATGCATAATCGTTAGGCAATGAAAACTGATAAATTTATGCCACAAACCGAAAATGTCCAAGATTCGGAAAATGCATGATCGTTAGGCAATCAAAACTGATACATTTTTGTCTGATAAAAATTTATTTGAAGCCCCCTTTATGCCCAGTCGCTTGACAGTCATTCTCGTGCCTATGGATACAACTAGTAAATACACATAGTACTACCATGATATGTTAGCCCATTAACATGCTAGAATTCGCTACTGGTATCGTTTTAAAATAATCAAAATATTTGTATATGTATAATCGCCTAAATGTCATACATTTATACTAAATTTTGATGATATTCTATCGACCCAAAATCTGGAACATCAATGGGTAAACTGTTTTTTTCTTATGATGGTAGTCCGATGTGTCCCATTCACAGATTTTATGCTAATCGTAATCAAAAATGAACGGTGAATGAAGAATCCATTAAACTCATGCGCTCAACCAAAGAAAGACAAAGGGGTCTCTTAATGCATACCTTTAGAAATATTTTACAAGGGACGAATACCGAATCATAGCAAACCTTTTCAACCGAACCCGCAGGTTGCAGCAAAACATTTGTAATATGGCTGCTATTATGGACATTTACAACGGGCAAGACGGCTGTAGACGGAACAACTTTACACACCGCTCTTAAAATCTAAATCTAAAAAAATGCCACTTTCGATTAAATCCGTTCTTTAGTTTCGGGCTTTCTTTTTGTGATCGGTGATTTGAAACTGTAATCTCTAGTCAATACAACTCCAATTTACAAGCAAACTAGGCTGTCCATTGTTGGTCCTGCACTGTGGCGTGGGCTCTAATTATATGAACTAAATCAAATCAAATGCCGGATTCTCTTGGGTGCTCACAAAAATCGGCTCTAATCAGAAGGTCGACAATCTAAACAGCATCTTATCGAGTCACATTTTTTTTCTCAAGAACGTGCGAATTTGCTCTGTCCACATGAGACTATTGAGCAACAACAAAGTCAATATTTATAATCTAGCTGCGCTCAATAGTCAGGACAAAATCACATCTATTGCGACAGAAGTCTTTATCTTTATCAAAAGAATTGAACTTTTAAATTAAAGAATTAAACTTTTAAATCAGAAGAGTTGAAGTTTTAAATTAAAGAATTCAACTTTTAAATCAAATAATTAAACTTTTAAATTAAAGAAGTTGAACTTTTAAATTAACCAAAAATAACTTTTAAATTAAAGAACTAAACTTATAAATCAAAGAAGTTGAACTTTTTAATAAAAGAAGTGTACTTCTAAATCAAAGAAGTGGAACCTTTAAATTAAAGAAATGGACTTTTAAATTAAAAAATTAAACTTTTAAATCGAAGAAGATGAACTTTTAAATTAAAGAATTGAACTTTTAAATCAAAGGATTGAACTTTTAAAATAAAGAAGTTGAACTTTTAAATTAACTAAAAATAACTTTTAAATTTAAGAATTAAACTTTTAAATCAAAGAAGTTGAACTTTTAAATCAAAGAAGTTGAACTTTTAAATTAAAGTAGTGTACTTCTAAATCAAAGAAGTTGAACCTTTAAATTAAAGAACAGAACTTTTAAATTACAGAAGTTAAACTTTAAAATTAACCAAAATGCACTTTTAAATTAAAGAATTAAGCTTTTAAATCAAAGAAGTTGAACTTTTAAATTAAAGAATTAAGCTTTTAAATCAAAGAAGTTGAACTTTTAAATTAAAGAATTAAGCTTTTAAATTAAAGAAGTTGAAATTTTAAATTAAAGAATTGAACTTTTAAATTAAAGAAGTTTAACTTTTAAATTAACCAAAATGCACTTTTAAATTAAACAATTAAACTTTTAAATTAAAAAATTAAGCTTTTAAATGACAGAAGTTGAATTTTTAAATTAAAGAATTTAACTTTTAAATTAACAAAAATCAACTTTTAAATTAAAGAATTAAACTTTTAAATCAAATAAGTTCAACTTTTAAATTAAAGAATTAAGCTTTTAAATGAAAGAAGTTGAGCTTTTCAACTAAAGAATTAAACTTTTAAATCAAAGAATCGCATTTTTCAACTAAAGAATTGATCTTCTAAATCAAAGAAATTGAATTTTTAAATTAAAGAATTGAACTTTTAAATTAAAGTTGAACTTTTAAATTAACCAAAATGCACGTTTAAATTAAGAAATTAAAATTTTAAATCAAATAAGTTGAACTTTTAAATTAAAGAATTAAGGTTTTAAATCAAAGAAGTTGAACTTTTAAATTAAAGAATTGAACTTTTAAATCAAAGATTTTAAATTTTAAATTAAAGAAGTTGAAGTTCAGTCTGCATGAAAGTTCTTCTAGTGAACCATAATTCTTTACTTTTGCTCGGGTTTATGGAAAGCGAATTATTTTTGGCTCAAAACAAAGTATTTTTAAGATCTGAATTAAGTCGGCCAACGCAATTTTTATTTTTGAAATATCTCCACATATATAATTAGCAATATAGTAAGCTCTATATAGTTGTAAATTATCAGCATAAAGATGAAGTTTGCAGTACGCAGTTATGTAACTCACAAGTGCAGTATAGTAGTAATATGGCCAGTTTTGTATCAAGATTGGAATTTGGATAGGAAATCAAAATATTTTTAGATAATACATATTTGCAATTATATATTTTCTAAAACCTTAGGCAAAGAAGGCAAAATACTGGTTAGTCAAATGTCACCGACATTAGCCTCTGTAGTTGGGGTGCACTCCCATAACTCGTAAACAGACTTCGAAACGAGCATCCTTAGATTAAGTCAAGCACATCGGAATATAATAAAATCATCAAGGGTAAAAAGCACGCCGTATCCATGTGCTCACTGTGGGGGTAGCTGCTTCCACAGAGACTGCAAGGCGCGAGTTATGTTATCACAATAACAGTATGATCAAATGTCAAATTCCAGTAAATAAATTATATTATATTAAATTACCATTTTCTTCCCATCATTTTTAAACTCATAACGTAAGCAAAACTGTTTAACCATAATTATATTTGATACATTAACTTCTCAGTAATTATAAATTTTATTTTTGTTAACGTAACACTTTTTAAATATCATGTAAATCATTTTCTTATAAAGTAAGAAAATGATATAACGGCAGTTTTTACACGAATCTTCAAATAAACAACTTGGAAAAATATATTTAATTGTTTTTATTTCACTAAGTTCAAAAGTCGCGCTAGCTGTATAATAGCGTAGATCTTACGAGTGAGGTGGGTTTCTGTAGCAGCAATCGTGAAGAAAATCCCGACAAAACTGATGAAATGACCCAAGTCGTCGAAGCAATGCAAACAGCACGGTCCAACAAAACTCAACAAAAAAATGTATCACTGCAACCGTTGACCGAATTAACGTTAAGCTGCAGCATGCTAGTCGGTAAACCCAGTTTGAGTCGCCACAACAAGGGAATTATCGTGAACGCCTCCTCGTTGGACGAGGCCGCCGTCTCCGTTGAACCTCTTTGGCAACGAATAAACAACAAATCTGAAGTTGTGTGACGTGCCAACATCAACTTACTGCCAAAATATCAACGCAATCAACGGCAGCTGTTCATTCGGCCAATCAGCTGTTAAAACTATGCATAAAAAGAAGGGAAAGAAGGGTAGCCATATCAGTATAATAACCGACTACTCACAGGTCTTAATGACGCATTTGAGCCAGATAAATACCCGCTTTCAACTCAAGATGAGATTCTGACTGAGCTCGCTTGCAATACAACCTTCACTGTCATGGATATGTCTGACGTGTCTCTGCAGGTGGAACTGGAACGTCTTCCAGTTCCACCTGCAGAAACACTTTCAACAAGTTGATACCAATTAACACACACTGCGAAGTATATTCCAGCTCAACCGTTTTCAACCAGCCGTTTTCATCAATGCACATTCGGTCAGAGATATTCTGTCGAATTCCTGAGTCACATTATCGATGAAACTGGTATCCGACCAAAAATAGCCAAATGGTGTTCATTCAATAGCTACCACAAAAAGTCATCGAGTACAAATGGACTGAAGTTTGAGTTACCGCAATCGATTGGCTAAACCAAGTACTCGGTTAGATGATGGTCCCTAGAAGCCCGTCATGCATGTGGCAGAATTATTCACGAAGACAGCAACAACTTACTCACTGGTTCAACGAGAGGCTTTAGCAATGGTGCAAATCCTTAAAAAGTTTCATCACTTCGTCTTCGGTCGCTCATTTGAGCTTCAAACTGATCACCAGATCGATGCTACGGTTTCGCCTATGCCAATTTTATTACCAGATCACAATTACTGCAATGGTCGATGCAGAAGATCGCCACTATTTTACAGTTGACACCGCCAAGTCGCCACCTAACAGTTTTGTTGACATGCAAAATGCCACCAATGAATCCGCTGTGCTTCGAAAAGTTACCTACTAGATCACCAATGGATGGCCATGTCAGCAAATGCAAGTTTGGTGCCCAGTAGCAGCCCATTTCTGCAACCACAAGTCAGAGTTATCAGTGGAGGGAGGGAGGCAAGTTTTTCTACCCTGGTATCGACGGAGCAATCAAGGAGACCGTACGCCAAATGTCGCCAATGCCACGACTCTAGAGCAAATACAACAACACCAACTAAAAGCACACTGCAGGCTTTGTCGATTCCATGGCACCACCATGGTCACGAGTCCATATTGTTGATCGGGCATGACTACGCATGCCCGATCAACAATTTTTACTATCTGGTTATTGTCGATCATTCTCAGATTTATTTTCAAAATGCGCAGCATCATCATAAGTAAAACGATCGACAATCTTGTCGTTTCAGACAACGGCCAGATATTTACGCTAGGGGAATACCATGACAAAGTCGACTATCCACTATGTTGCGCCAATTCAAAATAATAGGTCTAAGCCGAGTTAAGCCGTTTCTGTAAAGCAAATGGCATCGAGCACTTGACGTCCGCAACTTACCAACCTCAATCAAACGGTCGCGTGAAACCTTTCGTTGGTCTAGTCAGTAGTGGTCTGGACAAGCTCGAAGGCGAAAGTAATGCGGAACAGATTTTATGTAAATTCCTCATTTACTACCCCTTAACACTATTGCCAGCACTGGGGAATAAGTTACCATTCGATGCTGGCAATGCGATCTCATTAATCTCATGCACAGCAACAAGTGGATCCAGCAGCCCGGCACGGTAGGGGAATACCATGACAAAGTCGACTATCCACTATGTTGCGCCAATTCAAAATAATAGGATTTATGCTTAAACTTGTATTTTTCTGTATCTATTTTGTGCCACAGAATTTGGTAGGACCCGCATACTAATTATTTGCATTCTTTGTGATTGTTGTCAATGACAGTGACTTTGATAATGACTTTTGTTATCTTTGCTAATCAAATGTTCACAGTTAAAACGAGGCGTAGTTTCCCCCATCACTCCCAACTTGTACAAAATACACACTAGCGCTACCTTTGAGCGGCAACATAATGGTTTTACCTAATCTATTCATAACACGCATATAATTTAAATTTTAGTGTGCATATTTTTTTTTCAACTTACCGATACGAGCGCCATCTTACATTCAACATTTTATTTAGTACATTCGACCATTTGCCATTGACATAAAAATCATAAACGTAAACACACACTAGCCCACATACGTGAATGTCAGTATTTTGTTTTTGTCGCGATTAAATATTTATAATTAAAAAGATCGTATTTATTATTATAAACATTTAGAAATATTATAGTTGAATTAATTGTTATTAAATTAATAATTCTAAGATATGTCCGAGACTGATGTTACCAAAATGAAAGTGAGTTGAAAATGTAAAAACAAAAATAAAATTTTGTTTGTAATTATAATTGAGGTTATGTCATTTTATTTTAGGTGGCAGACCTTAAACGCGAGCTAAAATCTCGTGGATTAAGCACAGTGGGTAATAAAATTGAGTTGCAAGATAGATTACAATCAGCATTACTTGGTAAGTATTGATAAATCATAATTAAATCAATGAAATACTTATGATTCTCTGTCTATATTGCAGAAGGTGATGCTATATTGGACGATTCTGTTATATCCGAAGAAATTCTCGATGACGATGGCTTAATTGTAAGTTCTTAAGTTGAACAATGAGAGTTTATTTGTGTTAATATTCTAATATTTATTGTTTTATATCGAAAGGACGATGATCTTGATGAAGAAACCAAATCTCTATTAGAAAGTAGCGAAGATGCGATATTAAAATCACCAAAACCCGAAACTGTTGAAAACCCATTGCCCACGATGCAACCCGTTAAAAAAATCATATTAAAACGAAATTTATCGGCCGCCGTTAGTGATTCAAAAGAGATCAAAGATGATTTAGACGATTTTATTGAGTCGGAAAAGAAACGAAAATTATCGATTGATACAAACACAATTATCGAAACACCAGGATCCCCAACCGAACCGGACGATCCAAATATCAAAAAAGTAATAAAATTATCAGAATTAAGTTTAAAGGAACGTTTAGAAATGCGAGCGAAAAAATTTGGTGCACCCGTTGCATCGGATTTTAAAAAATTAGCTCGAGCCGAACGTTTTGGTTTGGGTCCGAACGATACTAGTGAAAATAATTCAGATATAATCAAAAGTGCAGCACCATCGCAAGAAGTATTGAAAAAACGGGCCGAACGTTTTGGTGTATCCGTTTCGTCGTCGATGATTAAAGTTGAAAATGAAGAGAAATTAAATAAACGCAAAGAACGTTTTGGCGGTGGCAGTGGTGCAGCTAGTGAAATAAAATCACCCGAAGATTATTCAGATAGGGCTCGTCAACGATTAGAAAGATTTAAAACAACAACCGCATAATCCGTTTTGGAACTCTTTTTTTTACCTTTATGCGTTACTTTAATTTTTCAATTGCGTTTAGAGTACATTTACCTTAGGAGTACACAATTTGAAGGATGAAGTCTTAAATATAAAATGTAAATAATTTTAATCGAACATACTAATGTATTGGATAAATTTGCAATTTATAAGTTTTGATTTAAATTATGGTTTTGAAATTTTTCTATAAATTGTGCGGCCCAACTCAATGGATTTTGATTTTTTGAGAAACCTACTTTATATATTAAGATCGAGTTCACCAAAGGAATAATTTCCTTACTGTGTTTGTTCTATGAAGAAAATCCGTGTAGGAATTCAAACTGTTTAATTCTATGGCTACCGGTTTTAAACGAAATTTGAAGAGGTTGTTTGTCTTCGGTTGCAGATGATAAGATTGACTATCATACAGATCCAAGTCATCGGAATTTTTTTATTTTAACCCCAATTCAGGAATACCTAGAATGAACCATTAAACTCTTTAGTCTTCTATTTATTAGCATCTGTTAATTGGCTCGTAAAAGACTTCTAAACGAGCATGTTATGCTTAGAACTCCACCACAGCATAGCTTGGCATAGGAGGCGACTAAAAGGTTTGTTCGATGGGCTAACGACTCACATTTCTCCGAGAGATATATATTCTTTACAGTGGCGATGGCCTCGGTAATCTTGGAGTGGCTTTGTTCTTCGGCCCCAGGTAAAAAAGGTTTTTGGATTTCAACCACTGATGTAAACCAACCTAACGATAAAGACTCATTTTACAACAATTTGGATAACAGCACGACCTCAGAATAGTGATTAGTGACTTTAATGCTAAAGATGGCAAAAATCAGACTGACATGTCAAAACATAGGTCCATACTCCCGAAACGAACTAGCGACCGATAATGGAGAAAGAATGATGTACTTTGTGATTGCGCGCGATCTTATTTTGGCTGGCACATTCTTTCCTCATAAAAATATTCACTTCAGACGGCTGCCAAATTTATAGGCAGTCCGCAATGACCATCAATTGGTCACAGCATAGCTAAGATGGCACTTTTCGTGAACGCTCTGTAGGAGGTATTGAAAACTTCGGTTGTCAGTGCTGCTCAGGCGACTCTAGGTATAGTAAAAATTAAACCCAAACATTATTGGCTTGATGAGGAGTATAGCCTTGCTGGAATATAGCCTATAAAGATGATACACTTATGTTGGGTCTCGATATGTGTATCTTTATTCACATCTGTGCCCTATGAACCATAGGATAAGAATACCTTACAATATCGTTACATCTTTTTTTTTTTTGCAAACCTAAAAACTTACAATCTATACATATTAGCAATGAAATTTAAATCAAATTAATTCAAGATGACTACGCTTACAAATTTAATCTTCTAACCGGTTTGCTCACCCTACCATGCCGTGTAATTATTGGTGAACCTCGTGGCGATATATCATCTTGTGTGGAACTAAACTCTGCATCATGTTGTAATGATTCAGCACTGAAGTTGTGCGAGCCATTGTGCTTTCCTCGTTCAACTCTGTTGGATTTGAAGACATTCCTAGTTCAAATTCGGAAGTCGAAGGATTTTGATTTGTTTGTCCCATGTTGATATCAATTTTCTCTTATTAAGTTCTGATAAATATCGGCCTTTGTTTTAGAAACATGCACTTGAATTCGACACAGTTTTTGTCCTGTGCTGGTTTTGATTAATAATGATCTTGGATGTCTCGACGACTTTTGCTCCTACCCACGCACGCGGTTTAACTTGAACCCGTACTATATCTTCTGGTTCTGGAATGCCGCTGTTTTGCATTTTTATCACTGTGGCCCATTATCCGATTCTAAGATCTCGGGTACACCGTGAACAGAAAAGTTGCCCTTTAAAAACATTATGGCTTCTAGTGAAGTGGGATGGTTTAGTTTTTCCAAGTCAAAAAACCCAGAGTAGCTATCTGCTAACGAGATGTAATCTTTACCATGAAGCGTGAATGTATCAGATGCTACGATCTGAAACGGATAGTTAGGGATCATTTTTAACATAACTGGTTTCTTTGTAATTTTTCTTTGTGTCTTCTGACACACCTCGCATCTCTCCACGAAGTTTTTAATATCGTTTTTCATACCGTACCAATACAGAGTACTTCTAGCTCGATTTTGACAGGATTGTATACCATAATGTCCTTTATGAATACAATGCAGCAGTCGGTTTATTTGTGATTTAGGAACAACCACTTTATGTCCTTTGAATATTAAACATTTGTGGGTCGAAAGTTCGTCTCGAAAATTCAAGTATTTTTGAGTGTTAACTGGTAGGATTTTTTATCATCGTTGGATTTTCCATCCAGAATTTATTATTTCCAAGAGACTTTGCAATTCTTCGTCTTGCAAAGTAATTTCGATCAAATTAGTATAACAGCTTTCAGTCATTGGTAGGATGACCTGGAGTTCAATTTCGCGTTCCTCGGTTTCAGCATGTTTTGAGCTTTCTTCATCCTTTCGGCAATTTATACTCAACGTGTCGGCTGTACATTTCGAAACCTTTTTTATAAACTACCTGCGGATTGTATTGTAGAACATCGAGTAGGATTCTTTGTAGTCGAGGAGGCGCATTATAAAATGATTTTTTGAAGATTGTTTCCAACGGCTTATGATCCGTTTCAACAATTAGTCGTTTACCATAGACGTACTCGTGGATTTTATTACATTCCGTTTTGATAGCAAGAGCCTCTTTTTCGATTTGAGGATACAGTTGTTGCGATTTAGTTAAGGCTTTCGTGGCATTTGCGACCATTTTGTATTAAAACTGTCTCAATTGCTTTTGAACTGGCATCTACTGAAAATAACACATCCGCATTTACGTCATAGTATGCCAGTACAGGTGATGATTTTAGCAGATTTTTTATTTTTTCGAAAGATTTTTCATGATTGTCTTCCCAAGTCTACGCAACATCTTTCGACAATAAAGTTCTAAGCGGATCTGTTATCGATGAGAGGTTTGGAATGAATTTATGCAGGTAATTTACCATACCTAAAATTATTTGAAGTTCCTCTTTATTGGATGTAATTTCCAATTTATTTATTGCGCTAATTTTTTCAGGATCTGCTTTCATACCTTCAGCTGTTCGAATATGGCCTAAAAATTTGACCGATGTTCGTTTGAACTCGCACTTTTCTTTGTTTAGTACCAGTACTATGGAATGCAAATTTTCCAGTACAATCGTTGTAATTTCGGCATACATCGAACATTCAGCATTATTTTTACCATTCAATAACGATGACATCATTTCTTGGAAGATCTCTGGAGCAGAACACAATCCAAATGCGAGTCTTGTGCAACAGTACCGGAGTATATGATAACAGGAGTAGCTTCTGTCATTTTCCTAATGAATTCTTTTTTTTTTGCATTTTCTTCAGTTCGTTTTTAACATCGTCTTTCTGCCAACGGAATTCTTTTGGCTGGTTTGATTTCAAATTTTGGGTTGCTAACCAAATCAATGTCGTACTCAAAATTTTTCAGACATCCTAGGCGCTTGAATAACGCTTCTGGTACTTTTAATTCGGACACTAAATCCACTAGCTGTCGGTTGCTCGTTTACTTTTTGTTGTAATAAAAAATAATAATATTAATAAAAAAAATAAAAATTCATTCTTTAACATTCTTGCATTCTTTGACATTCTTGATGCTTAACAACCGCTTCGATTTCCCGGGGACTTCGATTTTATGATCACTAAACGACATAATATGTTTTGTTTTGCTGGGTTCGATGTTTATACCTAATGAATTAGCTGTTTGTTTGGACATCTTGCACCCGTATCCAGTTTGACTTTCACTGGTTTATCACGTATAGTAATAAGTTCGATCCAGTCAACTTCCTTTGGACAGTTACTTATTATCGAACACAATAAAAGGTCGTGCTCACTATTTGCATCAGAATTTTGTTCATCAAAATCATCCGCGATTGTATTAACCTTGTTTTTTTTTTATGCCGTGATTGCATTGCCCTCATTTAGATTTTTTGCACATTTAAGCGCAATGCCCTTTAATCTGACATTTATTACACGTTTCATTGAGTGCAGAGCACTTGCTGTTATCATGGCTTCGACCGCATCTCGAACAATCCCATGAATTATTTGCATTCGCCTTTTTTTGTAGTTGTTGTCTGATTTAAGAACGTTAACGCCTTGCTCATTCTTTTGTTCTAAAATGTGACCTTGTTTTTGAGCCTACTCCGCAGCACTACTCGCATATACCGTTTTTGTTAGGTCAAGCGCTTGTTCTGCTAGCAGTTTTTGGCGTAATGAATTATCGTTAATACCAACAATTTTTTCTTTAACTAGTTCACCGACAAGATCTTTAAATTCACAATTTATTGACTGTTTCAAAATTCTGCTATAGAACTCGTCGTATGTTTCTCCTATTTCTTGGTGCATATTATTAAATGTGAAGCGTTCAAAAGTTAAATTAGTCTTTGGAACAAAATAATCGTTGAACATTTTCTTAATCACCTTGAGATCGTTTTTTTCAGCGTCTTTTAGTCCAAAATTATTATAAATTGTAATAACATCGGGACCTAAAATTAACATGAATGAACTTCAGGTGATTTTTTTGCTAATTCTGTAGCGATTTCAAACCACTCAAACTGCTGTAACCATTGTTTCCACGAACCTGATACGTCACCATTCATGATGATACATTTTTTTGGTGGCTTCACGTCCGCCATTTTATAATATTATAAACTAATATTATAAACTAATATTATAAACTCTGTTACTTCCGATTATTTATTGCTTATTTTAATTTTCTCGCTGTTTTATTTATTTTTAGTTGATTTAAATCAATAATTTTAGATTTAATCCCACTTCTGAAACCATGTAATGATACGGTTATGTTTGGTCTCGTTTTGTGTATCTTTATTCACGTCTGTACCCTATTAACCATAGGATAAGAATACCTTACAACATCGATGTAGTGCTCGACACTTGGAAGGAGCATTTCTCTGATTTACTTAATGTTCAAAAAGTGTCAAATACTGTAATTGAAAGTTGTCGAATACAGACTACGGAGATATGCATAATCATAAAGGAACAATTCTACAAAGAATTTACACTGTGCATGGCCAGATGAGACTAAAAATATCATTAAAAAAAGAGATCGTTCAAAATGTAAAATCGAGGTCTCAAAATGAGTACTAAGCAAAATTTATGATCTCTGCTTTTAGAGACCAAGAAGCAATGGATTTTAGTTGTGGCTATTGGAAATAAGCATTGAATGCATTCGAATCATTACATATGTTCCACTGTATTTAACTTTTGTAGCTAACTTCACTTCTGATTAAACCATCAATCAAGTGACTGTGACACGTTAAAATCATAAAGCTAAATAAAAGATTTTTCATAATTAAAATTTAATCGAGAAACATCCGTATCCCGTAAAACACAAACCGACTGAAATGTAAAAATTCTTCCCTAGGACGGTCTAATGACGGTCTCGATGTATCGAAAATAAAATATTGTCTTTAGTCGTATTTGAGGCCAACTACAACCACTTATAGACTGGATTCGGTACTGAAAATGGAATTTATTTATCGGTCAAATGACTGGCTTACAATTACTGGTTTTTAACGTCCTCAAATGGGTCCCAGTGTACCGAAAATATATTTGTATTTTCAGTCGTATTACGGGCGAATTCGTTTATTAGAATCATTTTTAACGTGCTTTTTTCTAGAGAAAGAACAGCGTAGACGCTGTGGTTAAACAAAATTTTTTTTTTGTGGTGTTTAAAGTGTTTATAAGTAAAGAAGTGAAGTGTTTATAAAGTGAAATTAAAATTTTTAAAAATTAAGGATTGGGTAAAGGATTTGGGTAAAGGATTGGGTAAAGGCGTGATTTGTTATTTTAAATATCATGTATAATATTAGTTAAGTTCATATTTCTTTTATGAGGATTTCCATAACTTAATATTTTTAACTTAATATTTTTCTCCATTTAGGTTTATTTAATTTTTGTCGAGAATTTAAAAATTTCAACACATCAGGGTATGTATTTTTAATTAAAAATTATATGTCAACATCTACAAATCATTTATTTTTTGACAACTAGGTTTACAACATTCAAGACGATCCTGCAAATCGTCTTGGACGTTTTAAAACGGAGAAATCAAAAGACCATAATAATGCCAGACGATGTAAGGCATGCGGTTCAGGAGTTCCTCAAAAGAACATAAAATAAGTATATATTACGCTTATTAATTACTATATGTATTTGTGCAATTGAAGTAAAATTATTCATAAATAAATAATACTTTTTAAATAATTTTTGCATTATAGATGTTTTCATTTATAGGAAATCGGTTTTAAGATCCACTAGTTTAATTGTTCCACTAACGATCAAAATGCAGCATCCCAAAACTAGCTTACGTATAATGGTATTCTATCGACTTATAAAGTGCGTTTTTAGACGCACTCAATAGGTTCTATCAATAACTAAAATGGCGTCTACATCCAGTTGACTAATGACGGTCTTCTATCGACTTATAATGTGCGTTTTTAGACCCACTGAATAGGTTCTATTACTAACTGAAATGGTGTCTAAATCCAGTTTACTAATGACGGTCTTATACCGATACGTTACCCACCTAAATTTTGGGTCGGGTCGAAGACTGGAAGCATCCACGTTTTCTGACGGTCTTATATCGGTCTAAAAACAGACTTACATTCCCGACTGAAATCAAGTTTAGTTCCTATACTCGGTCGTAAAATGTACTTTGTGTTTCACGGGTATTTCTTTTTCAAGTTTCCAGCTCTGCTTAGCATTAATTCCATCAGTGACCACACATTTGAAGGAGTGATAAGTTTCTGATACCTCGAGACCCTTGTCATTCATGAGTCCTAACAATTGTGTGGGAAGGGGATATAAAAGCGCGCCTTTGTAAAATCGTGATTTGTATGCCTTACGTCCCCTGCTAAAGCCTAAATACCGTGCGATTGCCTACAAGGTGTTGATCGGACTCGTTGTCATATATGGATATGAGGGTTGAACCCTGACGGATAAGTATGAAATATGGCTTATGACCAAAAGGGACGATGACGACACTTGCCGTGTCCTCATCAACCACGAGATTTAGAATTTGATCAAAATATTCCTGAAGTCGTTCATGAAGTAATGTTTTGGGTCCGTCAGATGAAAATGAAATTTAAAATAAAGCGGGGGACTCTAATAAAAATAACGAAAAAGTCATGTGATTCAGGATGACCGCGGTTTGGTACATTATGCGGATAGTAAATTTAAGCAATACTGAACATCAGTCATAAAACTAACAGTAGATAAAATTAAATTAAAATAACCGATTTGCAAAAAATAAGGTTTTCGCTGCAAAACATGACAAACTGCAACCAAAAATCCTTTTACAATATTTTAGCATGTGAATGCCATTTAATTACATCTTAATCCAATTTACGGCAGATTATTGTGTAAAATCAATAAAAAAAATTCAGAACATAATTGGAAGCCTTACAAAATTTCCATTTTCTATATTTATTCATCATATTGAGGCAAATGGCCTAGAAACCGCAATGTGTAAAATTTGTAAATATTTAGTTTAGGTACAATTATACGATCGTAACTGTAAGTCAACTGTACGTTTTCTGTTTACAGTTAAAACTATTAAAGTTTTAATGCGATTATTCTAATTTTTAATTTGTTGCTAATTTAATTAGTCCAGATTTGATTGGGGAATATTTTTTGTCTACTATCTTTTGTATATAACGAAGGTCTGCCTAGTAGATTTCGATCACGACTCAGTAAACATAACAAACTACTTACTACAGTCGGATGAGAAGTTCTTATTATTCTGACTAAAGTGCGGGTAGCGAGGAGGATTACATTAAGTTGAGATAAAGGTCATTGGGGTGATACAAAATGTTTGCATCGAACGCCGCATGGCAATTTCAGTTTGAATGTCGATTTGGACTACAATGCAATGGCCACTCAATAAAACTAATCTCATACAGGAAATTCACAAACAGTGAAAAATGCGAGAGATTATATCCTTTCTTAGATCATCGCTACATATTCCCAGCAGGAGGTCGACTAAATAATTCGCAGTTATCCTATGAAGAGCAACATCTTAGGATTCTACCATACACAAATCAGCTCACGAAAATTATATTGGATTGGAGTCATCGAGAATTGTTACACGGCGGCATTACATTAACCTTGGCATTCGTCCGCGAACAATTTTGGATCATCAAAGCGGCACAAGCGCAGTCAAGCAGCATGGTAGCCATATTGTGTACGATATCATCGCTTCAATGTTAGAAGGTCGCACAAGTTACTACATCAAGGCATTTACCCATAATGTAGTTGACTACGCGGGCCCTATTGATATCCGAATGAGCAAAGGGCATAGAGTAAAATAATCTGTGGCTACATCTGTATTTTCATCTGCTTACCACAAAGGCAATTCACATCGAAGTCGCATTCAATTTGTCAATTGAGAGCTTCATAAGTGCTTTCCGTAGATTCACCTCCCGGCAAGGAAATGTCGCCCATGTATGTACAGCGATACCATCACCAAGTTTATAGGGGCTAACAAAAAAAATAAAGCATTACAACGATTACAACCAATAAATTGGCATTTCATTCCACCGTTTGCTCCACACTTTGGCGGATTAAGGGAAGTAGACGTAAAATCCTTAAAAACTCACCTAAGAAAATGTATAGGTGACTCCAAACTAACTTGTGAGAAGATGGCCATTCTACTCATTTAGATTGAGGCCTGTACTCTTCCAGATTGAGGCCTACCTCAACTCTAGACCGACCTGCCCACTAACGGAGGATTCCGAATCACTAGTGGTGGGCTCTTTTTATTCGGAGATGCAGTAACTATTTGACCAGATAAGGAAACTCTTGATATGAAAACACTACTAATACCACGCTGGAAGTGATTACCACGGTGGAAGTGCCCGAAATCACGAGACATTAATTAAGCCACCTGGCTTGATGTATTTTGCATCTGGGGATATTGTTCTACTTCGAGATGATTTACAAATACCAACAAAATGAAACTAGGCCGGATTAAAGACATCCACTCAGACAACGATGGGGTGACTCGCCTGGTAATCATGAAAACCGCCGATAATGTCAAGAGACCCATCGCCAATTTTTGTAGAGGAAGCCTTATCAAGGCTTCCTCTACAAAAACCCAATATTTATAACCCAGAAATGAATCATCCACTACTAACCGACTACTCCAGCATACATGCATGCTTTTATGCATAATAAGCCTCGCATTCAGCAAGCCAATATCCAGTCAGAACGTTGAAAGAGGACTTGAACCCAGGAATGAATCATCCACTACTAGCCGGCTACTCCAGCATACATGCATGGTTTTATGCATAATAAGCCTTGCATTCAGCAAGCCAATATCAGTGAACGTTGAAAGAGGACTTGAGAAACTCGAGCAGGCAATAATGTAGCAAACTTCATATATAATCTCGTACTTCAACAACTGGTAGTTAACGAACATCAAACAGTGGACAGTGAATTCCTAACGCAGAACAACTTTAACTATCAGTGGCTGAGACGAGGAGTAGGTGACTTGATCGATTACATTTTAGTTGATATGTTCGGAATATTATCACAACGAAAAGCTGAAAAACGCAAAAATCAGTTCGGGATAATACAGTTAAATGAGGAATATAGCTTACGGCTGTTACAGAATCAAACCTGAAACGCGCTGAAATTATTCAAGCATTTACAGTAGTATTTACAGTATTTACAGTAATTAATGAAAACCCAATGACGGTTTGAAACGGAGCTGGCGCAGTTAAACAAGTACCGCACCTATCAAGATAAGGCTTTAGGTACACTACTCCTTTCTCTATAATTAGGGCTTACCATCAAACAGTGCGAGGACATCCAAAGAGGAATGTTCATAGAAAAATATAGTATACGTAATAAGAAGGTTCACGTAAAACAAAATAAAAAACCTATCAATGTTTACGATTAATTTTAAAAACTACATTAACCTCGCAATCGGTTTGTGTCTTAGGTTTAAAAAAAACGCAGACTCCACCTCTTCATTGATGGCAAATCTTTTACCATCGAGCCATTTCTTAAAGTTTGGAAACAGAAAATGATACGAGGGGCTAAATTGGGCGAATAGGGTGCATAAGGAAGCAATTCGAACTTTTACTCATTGATTTTGGATAACGGTGATAACGGTTGTGTGAACTGGCGCCTTATCATGATGAAATAAAACTTTCTTTTTCGCCAAATGCAATAAGTTCGCATAATACTCGCCGTTGATTGATTTCTGACGATATTAAATGAAAATTATCACACATGCACCCCAAAAATCTGACGCCATATTGGAGATGATTGTCTTTTTTCGGTCCATTGTTTTGACAGTTCTTTCGTATCAGGTGTGAAGTGGTGGACTCATGTTCCATCCATGGTAATGAATCAATGCAAAAGCTCGGCTTAACAGCAATTAAACTTCGCCAAACATCCTCACAATGCTATTTTTATTCCATTGTAAGTAATTGCGGCAACCATCTTGCGGATAGGTTTTTCATGTCCTAATTATCAATCAGTATGCAAAGTACATCACTTTCCTGGTGGTCGACTACTGCGATGTTTATCTTGGCAGCTACTACTGGCTCGATTAAATTCTGCCATTCATTATTTTACTGTTGTAAACGAAAGAGCAGCCTCCAGTTCCCTTTTGATATTGATTGGCCTAAGGCCTTTCAAAAGAATATATTAATTTTTTCCATGTTTACAAATTCACTGAGAGCGTTCACTATTGGTGGTTGCCAAACAAATACTAAAAGACAGTGTTGTCGTCAAATTTTAAACTTGAGGCTTTTAACGTACTTTCTACCATAGTAACCATAGTCTGTTCTCTCAAACAACCGCCATCTATATGTCGGGCGGCTACTTCTAGGGCAACCTATTATTTCATGGCTAATACAGTGTCACCAAACGCGCGTTTGCACGTTCCATGTTTTCTTCATAAACATGAGCGGGGGTATCGTTATATTTCGCGGTATCCTAATTTTTGTATCTTGATATTTCTAACAGATAGTTATTTTTTTACAAATGCGGGTTGTCTGCCTAGCGATCCAACCATTTAGTCGCCTCCTATAAGGATATTTCCTCGATTAATTTTAATTTTATTAATCGATTGATTAATAAAATTCAAGTTTCTCCTACAGCTGGCTGCTTGTGACTCCATAATTTATAAGCATACCATGCGTTGCGTGATCATTAAAATTATCACGTGGCCGAACATGTAAAAATTGGAACGTTAAACCTACCGACAAGTATTGTTCGCATACCAATACAAAGCATTTTTTTTGCGACGATAAACATATCGGATTTTTAAACGTTGCGTGTGCGCACTAGTGATTATACCACCGTGTACTACACCAACAACAAAACATCAAAAAAAAAATTCTCGCAAAAAATACACAAAAATATTAGATATTTACATTATACCAATATAAACAAATATATAGTTGAAACCATGAAACTATTAACCATACTTCAGTTTTTTTTTAATTAAATTAAATTTAACGGAATATAGGTGTGCAGCATGTTCAATGTCTACAACTCAACGCCACAGTTCAACACTTTTCAACATCAACGGTACCGTCCACGTTTGTTGTTCAATTTATTAACTCGGTATTGTACCAATTTTATAAATCTACTACATTTCGTTTTACTGTACCTACACAATATTTATACACTAGTACTACATATTTGCAAAATATTTACTGTCACACACACGCGCGCAACATTTCGAGGAGAGAAAAACAGAAGATAATACACACAAACACATTAACAATTTATATATTTGTATTTTTTTTTTGTTTTTTTTTTTTTCTATTCAACGAAATTGTAACAAAAAAATTAATTTTTCAGTTTATCGTCGTTCGCGGACCGAATTCGTTTCTGCAAAAGGGAGGAAGTGTATTAAAATAAATAAATAAAGCAAAAAAATATAAAAAAAAAAGTTCATTTTAAGTAGAAAATTGTGTATTTTGTGGAAAAGTGTTCTTGTTCGAATAATTTCAATAAAATAATTAAAAGTAAATAATCTAAATATACAGTTAAAATACAAATCTATTGCCATATTTTCTAATTTGGTTATTGTTGTTTTTATTTTTCATATTTTGGATTATTGATTTCGGACGAATGAATTAATAATAAAAATAAAATATGTAATGTGAAAAAAATATAATTAGAAAAGTGAAAATTTATTTATTACTGCGAAAAAAAAAATGTTCTTTACCTACAGGAAAAATGGATTTTTCTTTGACATATCCAAGTTTAAATTGAAAAGCTTTTTGTAGAAAATTAGTCTACCAAACTTTTTGCTATTTTTTGTAACAAAAAAAAAAAAAAAAGGAAACGAGGAAAAATATAATTTTCCCTTCATTTTTTTGAGTTTGTGTGTAGATGTGTGTGATAATTCTTTGGAAAATGTGATTTAAAGTTTTGAATATTATAGTTTCCTTTAGATTTCCAACTTTATTAGGTACAATAGAAAATGGAAAGCATAAAAATACAAAAGATATACATTAATAATTTAAAGGATAGAATATTCACACAGCAGCCATCCTAAATAAAATTTGATTTGACATTAACTTCCTAAAAATGTGTTTCAATATTAATATGGTTTAGGGATATTGGAGCGGGAAATACTGACCCTATCTCCTATTCAAAGAAAAAATATTCAAATATTATCTAAGGTGTGCTTATTTATGTACGGCCTTTTATTAGCATACGTCATAATTTAATGAGTCCATCCTGATAAAAATATATCAAGTTTAAAGTTTGTACACCTTTTATTACATCTAAATCCTTCCATATGTATGGCTGAATAACTTTAATGTCTCTGATAGCGTTCTCTGTGTTTACCAAATAACAGATCTCATGTTAGAAATCGTTGCACCTTTCGTGTAGGATAAGTTCATAATATCGGTTATTTTCATCAAAATCCTGATCTTGCGATTGACTCTTTTCTCAAGTGTCACAAATACATGACAACGGGTCTGATCAACATCTTGATTAGACAACTTCAGCTTGTCGGCGTTTGCAAGGTATTTTGACTTTAGCAGTGGAGGTAAGGCATACAAAGCACGATTACTTGCAGCACGAAGCGATTTAATATTACCTCCCACACAACTGTCATCGGTGACAGGAGATCCATGGTACTAAATTATCACTTCAATTAAAGGATCCTGTAGTTCTTTTTGGCCGTCGCCGTTTAGTTTAATCATACCTTTAATCATAGCTTGTGTCTGAATTACTGTAATTTTAAATCCAGTTATATATTATTGAGATACATCCAGATTTCTCAAAGCAAACTATAAACGTTAACTGGGCATCCAGGAAGAGCTATAAGTACCGCGATATTTTTCGAATTTTTTCGACCATTTAATAAAAAGTTTCGTTGACTTGTAGACGGCCTTACGATCTTACAAATTAAATGACTCGAAACTTCAGGAAGCCGAAGTAGTTTTTTTATGGGAACAAAATTTACTAGCCACAATAATTAAATTACAGGCTCGCTAAGCAGTTTTATGGTCAGCATCAAGAATGTCATCGTGCATTCTTTTAGCCATAGCACCCTTTAGGTATTGTTAGATCTTAAACTCATGTTTGAATTCAATTGTATTTATATCATTTCTTATCCATTACCAGTTCAAAAAATTTTCGCTTTCGTTAAACTTAAACCGTACTGATTTATGTCGAGTTGATTTCTTTGTTAACTTTGTTAGATTTGTTACACTAAACTTCCAGCTTATTCACAATATATCAACTAATAAAATTTCGATTGATAACATTGTAACATGTTTCGACATGTTATGATTGATAACATGTCGAAACATGTTGATCGTCAAACCCGTTATAATTTTTTAAATTATTATAAATTGGGTTAAATACTGTAATATTCTTTTGTTCTTATTTATGCTTCGTTGAGTGTATACAGTTACAATTTTATTTTCCTGATGATCGGTAAGCCATAATAGAAGAAGATCTTTTTAGATTTAAATGACTAAAGATGTTTAAAATTTAAAATGGGAAGAACTGACCTTAACTCTCATTCTATAAAATATAATATAATATCTTTAGTGTATTTTATACAGCTAAGCCTTGACTTTTACATAAACATCATAATTTAATAGTATATCAGATTTTTAGTTTTTTCACCCTTTATAACATCCAAACCATTCACAGATAGTGGAAGCGTATAAGGATGGTATGACAATTAAAGGTTTTAATCTAAATAAGTTTGCCTCGGGTTGCATAATGAAGGTCAATTGCTTACTACCAGCGTTACCGAGTGCGACTAATCACAAAATTGTGTAGGGGAAAAACGAGTATTGGTCTGATCATCTCAAAGTGAGCGAGGTCATTTGCAATTAAGTAATTGAGACGCTAATGCTATTTTATTGTAAAAAATCAAAATGCCATTGTCATGACACGAACCTCGACCGCAATAGTGATTCGCCAAAACTTTGTTTGGTTTCAGTCACTGGCCCTACACATTTGCTGAAATTGCATAAAAAGTAATCTTCGACGATGCATTATTACTATACCTATTCTGCATACATCGTACCTATCAGATGGACCTAATAGAAGCCTGTTTGCTGCTATTATTTGTACAGTAGTTCTAGTACCAGCTTTGGCATGGCCCAATCCGGCAACATTTCTTCCCATCTAAATCGAACTGAAGTAAACAGTTTTTTTAATTATCTGCTAATATATTCTGTTCTACTCTATTAACTTCCACCAATCTCTCGTTCTCCATTCGCAAATTCTTATATTAGTTCTATGTAGCAAGAATTACGTTTAATTGTCCTGTTTTACAATGTAGTACTAATTTTGAAACTATTGAATAATTAAATAAACAAACCAAAAACTTGGCTTTTATCAAACAGCATATGCGAAATGGCAGCTGATTTAAACTACTGCAGCGATTATGCGAAAATATGATTACAATTCTTCGTGTATTCCATACACATAAGTTCAACAACACGTGTGAATTGATAACACTAAATACTACTTACTGAAATTTAGTTCCTTTCGTAAAATTTTACTCAAATGAATGAATGCATCATCTACATATACATATGTGCAAATTTACAAGTGTCAATTTTAAAATCAAGCTTATAAAATAATAATGGAATTTTCACTTTCGTACACGACATGACACACGATTTATAATATAATTCGTTGTGAATATCGATTGCAATTTATCGATCGAATTGTATAATTTTAATTTATTGGTGTCTGTCGCAATGTCATAATCTATTATCAATGCAGCCTACACATATCAAGCGTTCATCATTAATATATCGCGAGTTAATTTCCGCATGAACCCATTTATATATATGGTTCGAACTTCGAATACAATTTGATTAATGATCTTCGCTTGTATGGCGTATATATAGAATTATGTTTAGTACACTCGTGTAAATTAATTGTAATTAATTAAGACTCGATTGTTTGAACTTTTTCGTTCAATTTTTTTTTATTGAAACGTAATTTGATCAATTTATTAATTTATAATCTAACACTTTTATAATATTGTCAAATTCGTTAGCTTAATCTGTTCTTATATGGTTATCGTGGTTTCTTATCAGTAACAGGTTAATTTAGTATATTATTTGTGTATATGTATATACATATATCGAAAACAATGTGGTAATTTTTAATTTGGATATTTGTCGGTAAGACGAGATTATTTTATCAGAATCATATATATTTTTTAATGACATTTGGTATTTTACAGTCGTATTGTAAATTTTTTAAAAAGTAAATCTGGACTTTTTGTCAGATCACCAGTTGCTCGATTATTTTTAACTTTAACCTTATCTTCTGAGGTATTTGCAAAATACCAACAATCTCATGATAAATTTACCGTTTTACCTAATTATAAAAAATTAATATCCTTTTATATACCCAAACTGTAAGTTCTGCGATGAGAATTTTGCATAAAAATCTCGGCATGAAGGCGTCCAAAGTTCAGTTAGTGCACAGGCTGATGCAATATAACCGCCCGCAACGTGTTCGGTTCGCTAATTGAGCTGTGGTTCGCTTGGAAGAAAATGAGCATTTTTACTGGAAAATCATCTTTTCCGGGGAAGCTCATTTCCATCTCGGAGACTATGTCATCAAGAAAAATTGTCGCATTTGAGGCTCAAAAAATCCATCCAAAGAAAATCCTATAGTTGAAAGGTCAAATCGAAGTTGCGATTGACAGAATGGGGTTCTGTAAAGCCAGCAGTTAGTAATGCAGTTTTATACTTGTTATACTTGCAGTTTTAAACTAGAATCTTTTAGCATTAAGCTAGTTGGCCTCGCTGAACTCCATTTTACACATGACATAATTAGGTTGTGAAAAGTTTAAGTTGGTCCGTAGAATTTTGAACGACTATAACGGTTCTGTTATAGATACTAATAGCATCTAGTATGTTTTATAGAATACAGTTCAAATCTACTTTAAAATTAGAAACTGCTTGCTATGTTAGTTTTAGTATAATGATCGATTAAAACTGGAAAATTGACCTGAATAATGATTATATATAAGAATCAACATTTAAGTCGAAAGATAGCGTTTGTACTGCAGAATAATTCTAAACCAATTTATCCGGATTCATTAGACGTGAATTGGCCCGAACTAAGCAATGCTGCTATTAAATTACTGACCAAGCTACTGACTGCCAAGCTAATAAATTAAATAATAACATCTGCTAAAAAGCTATAGTTCAAGCTTTTCGCCCTATCCTTAACACTTTCCTTTCTCTTGATTGATTTATTATACTGCACCACTAAGAGTTAGAAAAGACCTGTCGGAAGACATCCATCCGGGCCGACCGCACATCTATATTATATATAACTGAAACATTTCCAGTTTTAAGTGAATAAAACTGAATGCAAACACCCACGCAAAAAGTAGTTACCAACTTTATCCATACTTTCCAAAAAACTGGACAAATCAATGAAACATCTAACCAATAATTTACCACCTAAATTATCTGAACTAACCTATCTGATATCCAAACTAATTGCAAACGTTAGCCGTATAGCAGTATAGCTAAAAACCAAACAAAAATAAGTTACAGTTGTATAAGCTCTTACACTTTATAAGCTCCTATAAAGATAAAGAGCTCCTATAAGCTCCGTCTTGACCACGGAATTCTAATAAAACCACCTGTAACAAGACAAAAACCTTCAGTTAGAACTACATCGATCTTTGTACTGCTTGCAAAACTTTCTTCACCAAAACTAATCTAATTTCCAACATCTATGATCATGGGCTATCCACCACATTATTCTAATAAATCTAATTATAGAAACCTCGTTATTACAATCATATTTGATAACGACAGACAGCGATCATCCTAACTAATTAAAAAAAACTTCAAAAAACTGAACAAACGAATCAGGCGGTCCATTCTAGGAGACCCGCAAAGCGAATTTGTAGACGAAAAAAGCGTGAGTGGTTAATTTCTCTGGCGGAGAAAATAGTAGGGTTTCGTTGAGGAGGATCCTTTCTAAATATTAAACATCTCGTGACGTTCATCAGGATCTTGGATTTTCAACAAGCCAATTAGTCAATCCATCGGGATAGCTTTTGGTTTGCTTTAGGTTTGTCTGGGAATACCTGACAAATATGTGCGTTTATGTAAAATAACAGTAATGTAGTCACAGTGTTGTGTCAAAGTTGAGAACAATCTATCAGGAATTTTTAAAATATTTTCTGGGGTATGGCAAAAAGATGCTCAGGCTCCGATACTATTTGATCTAATGTTAAAATTTACATTTCGTAAACGTTAAATACCTCAACACAACAGCTTGTACCGTCAGGCCAGTTAGGTTCTGACATATGTAGATGATATCTGTGTAATTGGACTGAATGGCAACAGTGTCAGAACTACTGGATTCACTTGTACGATTCTCAGGTTCCGCTTATCTCAAAATCAATGAGTTCAAAACAAAATATATGATCACTGGTTTTAGATACCAAGATGCAATGGATTTTAATAGTGGTGACCACACATTTAAAGGAGTGGCAAGTTCCCGATAACTCAGGTCGCTTGTCTGTCATAATAATTGAAGTGTGGGAGGAGATATTAAAGCGCATTGTCGCTGGCAACTGTGCTTTGTGTGCCTTACGTCCGCTGCTAAAGTCAAAATACCTTGCAAATGCCGACAAGCTGAAGTTGAACAAGGTGATGATTAGACCCGTAGTCAAGTATGGATGTAAGAACCCTGAGTGATGAGTATGAGAGATGGTTAATGAAATTTGAGAGAAGAATCATGCGCATGATATAGGGCGCCAAACACGACGATGATGACACTTACCGAGTTTTTACATTAAACAAAAGAACAGCAAGTACGGTGGCTAGGTCACGTTCTGCGGGCCGATCCTAGGCGAATGGTGCCGCGATCTCTGAAAAGAGAGATCTTCTCTTTATTTAGCACTTTTGGAGCTATTTGTTACTAGGATCGACAGTATTTGCTGGTGTTGGTTGACGTAATAAGTCGCTCCTTCCGAAATCCATGAAGCCGACCTTTTCAGTAGAAAAGAGTGGATTAACTGTTGCCAGTTTACCACCTGGGGTAATATTTTCAATATTTGTTGTGTTCATATTACTTTATTTTGTCATTTATTTGCAAAGTTTTCTTCTCCTAGCCTTTGGTAAAATTGGTACCGCGATATACCAGGCAGCACATGTATTTTATAGTTATTGCCAAGTGTTTAGGCAGCCGCCGCTTCTGAGATACAGACGCTGACCAGACAGCCGCTCAACATGAGAATAGAAGCTACTGAAATTTAACATAACATAGCTCTTAAATGCATTGATTTTATGTGACCTAAAGACCTCAGCTGGCTTTAGCCCCAAACTAGCTTCTCCAAGGAATTCTCACCACAAGATTTTTCTAGGTTGGTCGAGTTACCGCCTATATTGCATGGACGTAGAAAGTACGACTTTGGATAGAGAGGATAAGACCTGAAGCTAGGACTATAAGATAGCAACACTCACATCCCCTAAGTAGTCGTAAAATAAATTAAATTTTTAAACTATTTGAAAAATAGGAAAAAGCTAAGTTTGAAGAGGAAGTTCAAGGCAATAAAATAAAATGTAAAACAAAATGTTAACGCGTATTTGTTAAATTTAAACTTCCAATGAGTGCATTAGATTTTTTAAAGACCGCATTTTAAGCAGAAGCCCTGTACTATTTAAAAAATGAATTTTAAATTTTTCAAGTTTTTTATTATTTAAAACATTTTTAAAGTTGCGAGTTCAAATTCAGAGAATTTTTAATTAGAAATATTCGTTGATTTGTATCAGCATCTTCTCACACATCAACGTTTAATTTACTAATTTTTCTTTTTTCAAAAAAATTAAAACTAAATAGATAAAACATATAAATATTTGAAATCAATTAGCCTTGACATGACCATTTAAATAGTCCCGGACGCAGATCAAATTTTATGAAATCATCATTTTTGTTCTATTATAAATTATTTGGTAGGAAGTATAGTATTTTTTGGATAAACAAAAAAATGGTTTTAACTATCTTTTGATATTTAAAAAAAAAAAAAAAAAAAAATCGAGTTTTCCGATTTTTTAGTTGATTATCTAAAATATCTTTAAAAAATTAAATTTGAACACAAATTTTATGTAAACAAACAACCTGTAAGTGGATATATTAATCTCAAACCACCAAATTCGTACCACACCTTACGTGTGTTCCCCAAATAAAGCATCACTTTTTTCACCTTTTTCAGTTTTTTTTTTGTTACGTGTTAGTATATTTATTTTTATTTTAATGCTTTCCAAAGTTTAATTTTTGTGTTCTCTTATCACCTCTAGAAGTGTTTATTTTAAATTAAATTAAATACAACAAAACAAAAATACAATAAAACTAAAGTGCGGAAAAAAGGAAAATTAAGTGAAATGGAGATAAAAAAATAAAATTTAAATAAAAAAAAAAAAAAACACGGGAAAAACTAACCAACTAAACAAATTATATAGAAGAAATAAAAATTCATAAAAATAAAAAATTATTAAATTAATAATTTGAAAATCAGTTTTTTCAGTTTCCTTTATATTTTGTTGGTTTTTCTTTGATTTGGATTTTTATTTGTGTAAACCATCAAAATATATTATAATACCACATCTTTAAGAAAACATAAGGTAAGAAACATATATTTTAAAGAAACATTATATTAAAGATATTCAGTCGTGTGTGTGTGTGTGTGAGTGTATATTTTATTTTTGGTGGGGGAGGAAATCTTCTAAGACCTTACAAGAAGAGACCCTCATAAGTGTCGGATTCTTATACCGACTAAACCCTAATCCACAATTTACTTTTTTTTAAATTATTTTCAATTATTTTTAATTATTAGTATTAATAATTCCACAAAAGTATTATTAATCGATGATTCAAAGGTCATTTCGGCGAGTTGCCCCATCGCAGAATTACATTACAGTTTCTGCACGAATCATAAAAATTTTACTTTCTCTTCGTCTCATTCCCTGGCGAAAATACATGCAGTTAAACGCTCCTTAGTTTTAATAAATCCACTGACGGCATTCCCACTCTAAGATAAGAGGCCTCATCCGATTCCTTTCTAAATGCAAAACCACTCTTAAAGCACTTAACCTACAAACATATGCCAATCGCTGCTTAGATGTGTACTTCTCCAAAGCACTCGTCAGATGTAACCACGTTACTTGTAGTAATCTGCGACTTTGGTAAGCACCTCCTACATTTGGCATTATTCGCGATAAAGCTCCATTTACCCTCCCAACTTTTTCAATCACGGTATCCACTCACTTTAATCTTCATACTTTCCATCCTTTTCCTACTAGAGATCAGCACTATACCGGTCTTCTGTCCCGCCAACTGCAAACCCATAGGCGATAACCAAGCAAAAACAAAATTGATTTTTAGACATGTCCCATTTGAACTACTCAAATATTTAACCCGCCGTATCCAGCAAGCAGATTGGGCAGTATGATGACGGATTTTCTAATGTTCTTTTCAGCAGAAGTACTATAGCCGTTGAATTTTCTGGCTTTTTATTAAAAAATTATAGTAAACATTTCGCAATTTCAGTTCAGAAACCAATTTTATAATAATTCTGGAAATTTCCAGAAAAATAACCGCAAAAAGTGTCAGTTATGTTCGCTTACGAGATATGCTACTTAATCTTGATATGCTGTTACTAATCCAAATCAGTACTAATTCTATTTCGACAAACAAAATTCCAATTATAAACCCCAGTTTGAATTATGATCAAGGTTTTTCTAATAATCGTCAAGTTCCTCGAGCGTTGAAATATCTAATAACTTTCGTCCTAAGATATGCAAATGTAATTATTGTAATTACATTATTGTATAATTAAGTAAGAATATTGGACATTATATAAACGAATGTAAAAGTGCGAATTTAATAATCGTAGATCTGCAAGATTTCAAAGTAATAGTATTGCTAAACCGTAACATTCGGCTTAAATTACATCTTGTATTTCGGTAAACTATACAATCAGTCCAAACAGTCAAATGCAATGGTTCGGGCTCCGGAGATTTAAATCTTCATTCAAGTCAAAATTATTATAATCAAACATTTTCCATATCAATAACAATTTTAATTCAAAACAATTATCTAGTTCTAATTTAAATAATATTTCAAATTCAAATTCAAACTTAATTCCATTTTATGGAAACATCTATCAATTTTCTAAATTTAATGACTGATTCAAATAATAACAAATGTATCGAGTTCTTGCTTGATATTCTAAATTCTGACACTTTTTAATAAATACTACGGCTCAGACATCTGTATAATTAAACGCGAATGCATCCATGATTCTGTTATCGTAATGAAACTTGTTAAATCAAAGAAATTTCACAACTGATATTTCAAAACTGGATATTTTAAAACGAGATAAGGTACAAAACGAGATACGGTACAAAACTGGATATTTCAAAACAGGATATTTCGACATGTGATTTAAACTTAAAATGATTTTTTAGGAAAGTTCTGGAATATGGCCAATTAGGAAGGAACTCGGAGAGTTCTTACCGATTATGATGAAATTCGATACTTAGAAAATATCAAATTTCATCATAATCGGTTAAGAACTCGCTGAGTTCCTTCCTTACTGGCCATATTCCAGACCTTTCCCAAAAAATCATTTTAAAATCCCATTTTCATCCTGCATATAGAATTTGATCATAATCGGTTAAGAACTCGCCGAGTTCCTCCTAATTGGCCATATTCCAGAACTTTCCTAAAAAATCATTTTAAGTTTAAATCACATGTCGAAATATCATGTTTTGAAATATCCAGTGTTGTATCATATCTCGTTTTGTAACTAATATCCAGTTTTAAAATGTCCAGTTCTGAGCGGTTTCCAAATTAAACACAACACGTAATGTCCAGAACTCTAGGTACTTTCTTGCGCTCATATTAAATATAATATTAGAAAGTAACGCCATGGAACCATTTATTTGTTTTGAAAATATGTATCTAGCGCAAGCATTAAGCGCGACATTTAATTTCTTAAATGATTTCTTGAAGCACTGTAAGTATATTGATGCACAGTACGAAATTAATCGTTTCGCTTTAAGTTTCGCTGTATTCCACAACTTACTTAATATCCCGTAAATTTTACTACAAAGATTATTTACATGAGCTGTCCAGTTCAACTTAGTGTCAATAATCAGACCCAAGCTTTTTACGTGGTCATAAAAGTCTATTTTATGATTATCAACTACGAGATGATTAGTAGGCACATTGGCTCGAGTACTCTTAGATATGATAATGGCTTGAGATTATGCAGGATTTATTTGAAGTTTATGTGCAAAAGTCCAACCAAATACATTTTTCAAGGTCATAGTTAAACTATTGATTACGTTATCCATATCACATGGCTTACCAAAAGAATACTATTGTAAGTCATCAGCATAGAGATAGAGATAGCCAGTATCTTTAGTCTGCTCAATAATAAGACACACTTGGTTTATATACATTGAGAACAAAAGGGGTCCCGAAATAGAACCTTGAGGTACACCTGTTGAAACAAGTGGCTAGTTTAATGCGAACATTATCTACCAAAACATTATGAAAATAAAAAGCAGTATCTTCAGAGCAATATATCAGTGTATTTTGATTAAATTGTTCGATGTTTGGTACACACACCGAATTCAAATATACGTTGAAATCGCCAGGACTGATTTCACATTTAGTTTCACCGGTTATATACGTATTAAAATTTTTCTAAAATTCTTTACTAGAAACTCGATTCCCGAATTAATCTTTCAAAAATTGCCTTTTAGAAGTTTTAATCAAACCATTTAGTTTGATACAAATATATTGTAATTACTAATATATTGTAGCCGATTAAATTCAGTTTTATGACGCTTCCAATTTTCGTATAAATAGTTGCGAATATTGCGAAACCGACGAATTTCCGAACTAAAACGGAAGCCTTTTACATTACGTCTTACTAAAATCCTTTTAAGTGGTGCAAATATATCAAGTAAGTGTATTCTGAACTAATTAAGAAGGGCTCATTTACATCACACAGACAATAAAGATGTGACCAATGTAAGATGTTAGCAGTCATAAGTAACTGATCACTATCGATGTTTCGAAAATCCCCAATAAACTGATAATGCTTTTTATCATTGCCAGTAACTGAAAAAGCATAGGATCCATAAATCATGTCATGACTAGAAGCAATACCCGGCACTGATATTTGTGTGAATCTTTTCATATTGGCTGGACAATTGGAAAACACCAAGTCAATTAAAGTAGAAGAATTACCCACAAAATTAGTAGCTTCCTGTGATATAACACAAAAACCAAAGGACGTCATCATAGATTGTATTCTTTTAACTGCAGGCGTTGCAACCGAAAAACCAACAATAAAATCACCCAGATAATGAAATATTCTGAATATCATTCAGAATTGTTTCAAGTTCATTGGTGATATCCGTTTTAGGAGGGTTATGAATTAAACCCACGACCAGCTTCAGATTGTATTGATTTGAGCATCGCCTGCATTAGCATATATAATTTTCGAGTTGAATTTTTTATTGATGTACATAGCCACTCCACCTAGAATATCTTTCACAATAAATTTCAGCTCATCAAAGTTGGCCACCAAAATTCTTGGATTTAAATGGTAAAAATTAAAAGAATAATCATTATTTGGTAAAGACATCTTCAGCACAACGATCCTCATATCCAAGTAGCTTGGAATAAAGTTATTGCTATCCATCATTGCTAAAATAAAGTTTAAAAGCACAAGCACTGTGCTGACAATGGACAAAACTCATTAAAACATGATTTGAGAAGGGAAGAAGATGAAGGGGATATAAATGTTTAGGGAAGTTTCAGAATAATTTAAATAATAATACTAACAATATTAATAATAATATTAATAATAATAATAAACTAATAAAAAGACAGTAGTTGGACAGCAAATTAATGAATTTTAAAATATTAAATAAATCAATGAAATTCAAAATGTGTATTGGTATGAAAAATAATGATTAATTGGTCTACATTTTTTGGAAAGCAACAAATAAAAAATGGTTTATGCTGAAATTTATCTACAAATATATATTTTATTAAAATAATTAAACGTTTAAATTCGATTTAATCCACCGTTTTATAGCAAATACAAAAAGTACTCCCATGAAATCCTATTCATATTCTTTTTAACACCAAAAATATTACAATTATAATTTTATTTTAAAATAATTAAACGTTAAAATTCGATCGAATCCATCGTTTTATAGCAGTTACAAATGTACTCGCATGAAAATCCTATTTATATTCACTTTAACACCGAAAATATTACAATTAGAATTTTATTAAAATAATTAAACAACTGAATTCGATCGAATCCACAATTTTATAGCAATTACCGACATCCAGAAGCCGTAAGAAATGAAATGAAAAGCAATTGGATGAAATGTTAAATGATGAAATGATCGAACCATGTTCAAGACCTTACAACTCTTCTCTATTAATGGTTCCTAAAAAATATCAAGACATTGAAAAGAAAATGGAGTTTAGTAGTGAATTTTGGAGACTGAACATAACGACAACAGACGATACTTATACATTACCAAATATAGCTGGTATTTTGGATCAATTAGGTTACGTTAGGTTGTCCAAAAGGACGAGGCATAGACACTAACAATCCGTAACCTTACCACAAAAATTGCTTCTCCAAGCAGTGGATATCTCTAACGCTCAATTTACTGGGATCCATCAGATCGCACAGAAGGTGAGCTCCCATAAACTTGAGTATGTTTTGAGCCAGACTAGGACAGGTGCGTAACAAATGAAGTATTGTTTCCTACTCTTTCCGTCCTTGCAACTTCGACAGTAATGATAAAAGGAAACACCAAGTCTACTGGTATGCATACCGATAAGACAGTTATGACACCCACAACTGTGCTAATATTACACCGTTGCATACTGGTTAGACTTTTTTAAGTCCAAATTAGGCCAAATCTGCCTAGTAATTACACATGAGGTACAATTGGTTCATCTATTATTCGTAATTTTATAAGCTTGTTCTTTCAGGAGCAGTTTGCACATAGCAAGTAGGCCTTAAATGTCCACCTTGCAGCCTGACTGTCCGTTAAAATGTCAATATATCTTACATATATTCTATAGCACTTCATCCAGTCTATGGCTTCTTTTTTTGCTATAAGCTCTGCCTGAAAAATACTACAGTAATCAGGGAGGTCGAAAAAGAAACTTACATTTAGTCCTTTGCAGAAAACCCCACCGCCAACCTTTTTATCTCCACTTGCCTACTCCTCTCTGGAAGGAATGGATGATGTCGAGATGGTATAGTCGATAGATTTTCTTTATTCGATAGATTAGACGAGTGTCCCATAATGTTACAGGACCTTGAGTACAAGTTTTGGTTTGCCACTGTATTTAAGGCGGACCATCAAACTGGCCACCATACATTAGAATTGAACCAACTACAGAGGTGTAACGCCAATGTAAGATGTGAGGCTTAAGTCCCATCCTTTTCCAATGGCATTTTTTAGGAGTACACTGCTATCGTATGGTCAAAACGAAGAAGTTTATTCTTTCTGGGGAAAAAACCAATTCAGTCTTAAGTGGGTTAACACTAGAACACAACTATTGGTCCATTTAGTTAGAATGTCGAGAGCATTCTGCATAATATCTCTGAGGGTACAAGGATATTTACCGAAAGCGTCAATAGCAAAATCATCCGCATAAGCAACCATTTAAAAGCCCGTCCCTTCCAGATTTAATAGGGTTTAATTTGAGGTTTAGTTTGGTTAAATTTGACTTTATTAAAGGCATCCTCTATATCACAAAAAGTTACCAAAGATAATTCCTTATATTCAAAACACTTTTCGGTGGTTGGTACGACTTCTTCTCGTCGTTTTACAAACAATTCGTCGAACAAAATGTTGTTACCATTCCCCAAAAATGATGTCTTGCGTTAATAAATTTATTCAAAAATGTTCTTCACATCAATAAAATAAATCCAGAAGACGTACCAAAATTCCAATGCAAATAACCACTACGTCAACTGAACCTTTTGACAAAATATTGCTTGACATCGTGGTCCCTCTCGTACCAACACACGAAGATAATAAGGTCATACTTACGATGCAAGACGATTTGACCAAATATTCGTTTGCAGGACCGTTGAAATTTCAAGACACTTATATGAAATTGCTAAAGGTTTTGCAAAAAATTGTGTATGTAAATATAGAATACCCAAAATAATTGTTACCGATCAAGGAAGTAATTTTACGAGCCAAATCCCATAACATTATCTAAACATAAAACATTGTGGATCCCATAATAGTAAAACATTAAAACAGCAGTATAATGGCGCATTGGAAAAATCTCATTTAAGCCTCGCACAAAATGTATGTAACTATATAAGTTTCTGATGATTCTTTTTATTGTGATCCGTGGATTCCATACACTTTGTTTACGTATAATTCATCTCCTCACCGTGTAACCAAATATATCCCTTTCAGAATTAAAAAATCGCCTTCAAATTTTTTGGCAAGTCGCACGTGATACTATTATTAAATGTAAAGAAAAATCATAGAAATATTATGACAAATCATCCTACCAGCTTCGTTCAATGTTGTTGATAAAGCGCTTCTTACAAACAAATTTTTTGGGGAAGGACTGTTGTGTTGCACAGTTTTGAAAATAGCTTCTGCAGCTATTATAACATTTATATAGCATTTTATATAATATCATTTTATATAAAATGCTATAAAATGTTATTGCAGAGCTACACAAGCTATTTTCTAAGCTTTGCAACACAACACTAGTCAGGCGATCCAGACAGCCTTAAACTGGGGATGAGCATATAGCAGCTATATCAACAAAATCGATTATACATCTTATGCATACCCAGATTTAGTACCTCTAGCATATTAGAAGTCTTACTATCGACCTTACTGTATTGTTGGTCTGTAATTGTGATCACTTTCTATAGAAATTGTTAAAAAATTGTCTTCATTATTTTACATAATTTACGTTGAATAAATCCGCAGTGAAGAAACTATCAATAACAGCTTTATATGTCCTATAAAGCTAAATGTCACCCAGTGTTGTCACTCGTTTAAATACTGTAGCTGTGACTATGGCGCCACTTGCTCGATCAGTAATGCCAATTTTTCCACCTTTCATGTAGATTTAGTTTGTGTCCGACTGCAATTTACCGTTTATACCTTTAACAAGACCGCTCTCGTATAGTACACTGCACACTTAGTTAATTCATTAAGAATCCAAAAAAAGTCATTTACCAATGGCTGATTATATTTTCTAAGTACATTGAAATTTTTGGTTTTCAATATTTACTTCTGTTATCAGTTCGAAAATTACTTAGAGCGGTAAATTTTTTTTAAACTACAATTTTGCAATCTGTTATCAGTGAATTTTTTAGAAAAGTTTATTTTTCATATGTTTCTACACTATTCTCAGTTCCGTTTGCAATTCGACAGTCGAAATTTAAATAATTTACGTTAATTCTTGTTCGTCAGGTTTAATCTAAAAATAAAAATTATCGATAATTTATGTAATATTAGATAAGAGAAACTGATAACAGTTACGATTATAATTGTGATTCTCGTTTTGTCTTTTTTTTTATATTATTATTGATACACAAATATGACGATAACATGATTTGGCTTATCAATTATCATATATTAAAAGTACTTAAGTTAAATTAAGAGATGTGTGCTTATTATTGAATAATCCGTAATCTATAATAGGTATAATTCATTAAAAAAAATAAACAAAATATGATAAAAAAATGTTAACCAATTTAATAAAATTAAGTGATGTCAGTTGGTTGTCAAATTTAAATGGTAGGCACGCTTAAATTATAATAGACTTACGAGTCTATTCTGCCTGCTTCAAATCTTCAGTTATTGTATATTTGATTAGTTGTGGTATAATTTATTTCAGTATTGCAGTTGATATCTTTACTAGTTTACAGCAATCCCCCATTACAATTTACGCGTTTTTCTGAGCCCTGTTCTTTTTCAATTTCCATTCTTGTGGGATTTAAAACACTTGATAAACGGTGCCAATTTCGGATACAAAAAAGCTATTTCTGCGATAATATAAAAATAACGGTTACCGGTCGAAACTGGATATTTTACAACTGGATTTGACGAAATAGGAAAATTCAAAACTGGATATTTTAAAACGAGATAAGGTACAAAACGAGATAAGGTACAAAACTGAATATTTCAAAACTGGATATTTCAAAACGAGATAAGGTACAAAACGAGGTATGGTACAAAACTGGATATTTCAAAACAGGATACTTCGACATGTGATTTAAACTTAAAATGATTTTTCAGAAAAGTTCTGGAATATGGTTAATTAGGAAGAAACTCGGCGAGTTTTTAACCGATTATGATGAAATTTAAATGTGATTTTAAAATGATTTTTTCAAGTTAATGATTATTTTAATAAGATGAGAAAAGCAGTAATTAAAAAAAAACATTAAGTGAAGAAAAATTCTATCTCTCTGCTTAAAATTATTGAAGTATGAAACCTTATTGGCCATATTCTAGAGGTTTTCCCAAAAAAGGTTTTAAAACCAAATTTAATTATACAATTAAATAAAAAATACATTAAATGAAGGAAAATTCTATTTTTTTCCTTAGAAATATTCAAGTTTGGAATGGAACCTTACTGGCCTTATTCCAAAACTTTCCCAACAAACCATTTTAAAATCCCATTTTCATCCTACATATCGAATTTCATCATAATCGGTTAAGAACTCGCCGAGTTCCTTTCTAACTGTTCAAATTCCAGAACTTTCCCAAAAAATAATTTTTAAATCCCATTTTCATCCTAAATATCGAATTTCATCATAAACGGTTAAGAACTCGTCGAGTTCCTTCCTAACTAGCCATATTCCACAACTTTCCCAAAAAATCATTTTAAAATCCTATTTTCATCTTACATATCGAATTTCATCAAAATCGGTTAAGAAAACACCGGGTTCCTTCCTTATTGGCCTTATTCCAGAACTTTCCTAAAAATCATTTTAAGTTTAAATCACATGTCGAAACATCCTGTTTTGAAATATCCTACTGTGAAAATAAATGTGAAGACCGCAATGTGCTTGTGGATAATTTTCTGTAAGAAATTAAAGCCGCCGCAGAAGCTGAAGAGCTGGATTATGTAACATACAGCTATTGGAAGCCTGATGAGAAGACGAATAAACTCAAAGTTTGGTCTAGCAGCATTGCGTAAACACGAGTATATCGTTAAACGACAATTAATGACCGAAATCACGTAAAAAATAATCTGCAAGTTGGGGATTATGTTGTGATTTTGAATTTTTCTGAGAATTATAAGTTTAAAATGAAATACAAGCAGCGCATTATTATAAACGGCAAGCAACTTTATTCACAATCGTATCGTACTACAAATCATCAGCAGATGAAATAAGCTTACTTTCCTATGCAATAGTATCAGAAGAGAAAACACATGATGCAGTAGCTGTATACGAATTTCAAACTAAATTTTTAATTTTCTAAAAAAATAATGAGTCGCAGTATCCAACTGTCAAAAAAATTTATTATTTTTCGGAAAGAGCTGTATCGTAGTTTAAGAACAAGAGCAACTTTGCCAATACCAACTTCCATCAACATGATTTCACCATCGACTGCGAATGGAACTTCTGCGCCACAAGCCACGGAAAAGGACCATCAGATTTTTTAAATCGTGTAAAGATAAAAGCAACATAAAATCTATTAATTTCGGTTATGTAAGCAAACTAGAATATGCAAAAACCAAAACTAAACTAAATAAAAGATTTTCAAATGTTAACACAGTGAAGAATACTTGTCAAACTCATCAAGTAATGCCGAACTCTTACAACAATTTTTTCCTTTTTATTCCTATATTAGTATTTTTATGATTTTGGTAACTACCTCCTCTAGCAGATAAATGTAAAACCCACATCCTATATCTCATTATAACATCTAAAATAACTGTACAGTATCAAAAAAATTGCACACCAATTTAGCATGAATCTAGAGACCTTTCCGAAATGGTACAGCTTACGAATATATGTTTATAGAACAGAAACTAGCATATTTTATATATGAATACAATATTGAAAGTGTTAAAAATACCAAAATCGACATGTCCAATAACGGGGCAGTAGTAAATATATATATATATATATATATATATATATATATATATATATATATATATATATATATATATATTTATATTTATATATATATTTATATATATATATATATATATATATATATATATATATATATATATATATATATATATATATATATATCAGGGTGGCGATATTTTAAATAGAAATATTCAATGTTAAACTAGTTCGATGGCCTTTTGTTTTTTTGGTTCACTATTATGTAAAAATAATCTTTACAAAAAATTATCGCGATCAGAATATGTTTAGAGGTGACGCCAGGCTGATTTAAGATTTTTCGTCTATTTTTAGACTTTGCCCTAGTTGATACGTTTTCACTGAGAAACTATCATAGCTAGAAACTATACTGTTTAGCATAAAAAAGCTTATGAATATTACCAATAATCCATTGTGTATTATACAATCATATTTTTTTTTTTTTTTGAAAATCATCAAATAAAAATGATAGCGGGAATTTTAAAAATCGAAAAAATTGGTTGCAACGTTAAATGGGTAATTAAAATTTTTTTTATTTTTTTATTTATTGAAAAACTAGTTTTTTCAGACTAACCATCAATTTACATCTGAATTCTTAAAAACTAAACTATAATAAGGTCACTGTTGATCTAGCGATGTCCAAAAGCCTGTTCGTTAATAGGTAGCTGCTCACATACTGACGAGCTCGAAGGGTTTGGTTCTCTTTAGTCTTCTAACCAAGTGTTCATTATCCAGTAGCCGAATCTTCATTATCCAGTAGCAAATCTTATTATTTCGTGTTTCACATCCGGTATCCCCAAATCTCGATGCAAATCCTTATTACGAATGTACCAGGGGCATTGACTATACTCCGAAGTACCTTATTCTAGAAGTTTTGTATAGGTTTGATGTTAGCATTTTTAGTGCAGCCCCAAAGCTGAATACCACAAAGCCAGACCGGTTTTAGGATTTGATTGTAAATCAATATTTTGTTGTCTGGGCTTAATTTTGACCTTCGTTCAATTAGCCAGTACAATTGTCTTTATTTACGATCAAGCTCCTTTCTTTTCTTCTTCACATGCTCTTTCCATTTCAGCTTAACGTCCAGTGTCATACCCAAGTATTTGGCGGAGTTCTCGTATGGCACCATGACATCGTTTATGATGGTTGGCGGCGGATTAACCAAAAGTTTGTTCGTAAAGTTGAAATGCGCAAATTTTAATTCATTAAGTTTGATTTTCCATCGCTTGGTGCACTGGTGAATTTCTTCACTTGCATATTGAAGTTTATTCGCCGCCTCTTCGACAGTTTTCGCTGTTGCTAGTATAGCGGTGTCGTCAGCAAACGTTGCTATGCTTACATGATCGGACTGTGGTATATCACTTGTATAAAGTAGATATAGGAGTGGACCCAGAACACTGCCTTGTGAGACTCCTGCCATTACTTCTCTCAGTTCAGAATACTCATCTTCTTGTCTTACTCTGAAATGTCTTTCAGATAAGTACGACTCCAGAAGGTCAACATATGGTCCAGGAAGCATAACTTTTAGTTTATGTATTAATCCCTCATGCCATACCTTATCGAAAGCTACTGCCACGTCCAGAAATAAGGTAGAACAAATTTGTTTATTTTCTAATGCCTTTTCTATAATGTCTGTAATTCTGTGAACCTGGTCAATTGTTGGATGTTTACATCTGAATCCAAATTGGTGATCCGGTATTAGGTTTCCACTTTCTATTAATGGTGTCATTCTTCTCAGAAGAAGTCTCTCCATTAGCTTTGAGATGATAGGAAGCAGGGATATCGGACGATATGATTGAGCTTCATTTGGCGGTTTACCTGGTTTCGGTAGCATAATAGCTTCTGCAACTTTCCAGGCAGAAGGAATATGCCGTAATCTAATGACAGCATTAAACAAATGGGTTAGTTGAACAATAGCTTTCTTTGGTATAGTTGCTTTAGAATTTCTCCTGTTAAAAGATCATATCCAGGAGCCTTTCCGGTTCTCAGATTGAATTTTATTTCCCTATTAACTTCTTTCTGGGTTATTAGAGGGATTCTGCCCCCAAAGTCGTTGCTTTCATTTTCGATTATAATATTCGATTCAGTCTCAATCGGTTGGAAAATACCAGCCAGGTGATCAGCAAACACTTCAGCTTTTGATTTGTTATCCCTGGCCCACGAACCATCACTTCGCTTAATAGGAGGGATCTGCATGATTGGGGTTCTGATTCTTTTGGTTGCCTTCCATAATGAGTATTCTGTATTTTCATCAGCCTTCAACTTTCCAAGAAACGAAGAAAACGATTTTTCATTTAACTTCTGAATTTCTCGCTTAAGCTGCTGTGATTTTTTATTTAGGATCGTCTTGTCAGATGGACTCCTCGTTTGTTGCCATTTTTTCCTAACTTTGCTTTTTTCTAAGACCATGTTCCTAATTTCTCTTGGGTAGCTTTTACCAGTAGTTTTGGGTGCTGTTTCTTTAGTGTTATTCCACGCGGCTAATTGATATTTGTGAAGTTTTCAACCTCTTCCTCTAGCTCCGTTACCGTTTTTAATCGTGTTTGTAGGTTAATGTTGCTTTCTAATTCAGATCTGAAGCTAACCCAGTCAGTTGTTTTATTGACAAGAGTTGGTCTTGTTTCCTTCCTAATTATCTGCAAAATGATCAGAGACCATATCAGAATTATCCTCTACTTCAATAAAATTTGATGGAACTTGTTTTGATATAAAGAAATCCAGTAGATCAGGAGTTTTAACTGCGTCCGTAGGCCAATATGTCGGCTGGCCAGTGGAATGTATGTTACATCCCATTTCATTTATTGCATTTTTTAGTTCATTACCTTTGGTTGTTGTAAGCCTAGATCCAAAGTCAACATGTTTTGCATTAAAACCACCTCCTAATATAAATCTACCATTAAAATGTTGTAGGATATTCAAGTAGTTTGATTTCTTCAGGTTGCATCTAGATGAAAAATATACCGCTTCTATCTGAAGGCGTTGCTTGGTAGATGCAATTTCTACTACGGTAAGCTGGGTTTCAGGTGATTGATAATGCTGGCATTCATGGTGTTTAATATAGTTTTTTATTATAACAGTGGTTCCACCTCTTGCTTAGTTATCCGGATGAATTGTTTCGTAAAGTTGGTAACCCCGAATTTAAAAGAAAGATTGTCTTTTTGAGTGGGTCTCAGATATCAGACACACATCGATATTTTGCATTTTTAAAAAGGCTTCAAGTTTATGTTTTTTATTTTTAATATCGTTTATTCGTATGTATAGGGTTCAACACAGGGTTCAACACTGATCCTGAGCTGACCTTTCCTGTCGCAGCCACCTGTGCGTAAGATATACCACCTCTGATATGATGACTAAAGGATTCTGTTATTTATTTTGATTATTTCTACTTTTTTGGAGTTCTTTCGCTACCAGACATCCTCGGTAGCTTGCAGGGTGGGCCTGTGCACAGTTTGAACACTTTGCCGCGGTGGTCCTGGGGTTCTCACAAGCAATAGTTAAATGTTTCTCAGCACATTTAACACATCTAGGTTCGTGTTGGCCGAACTTTTGAGTGTGGCCATATCGCTGATAACGTTTACATTGCGGAATTATACGTTTACTTCTAACCGCCTCGTTCTTTACTCCCATATGGCACAAATGTTTTATTTCATAAATTTTTCTTATTTCCTCTTTGTTATCGAAGGTTAGCATGAATAATGGAAGAGGAATTCTTATTTCTTCATCCCTTTTCTTAGACTTTTTAATTTTATTGACAGCATCTAAGATTTTAAAAATCTTTTCGCACAGTTCATTTTTAATGTCTTCTGGGTTACATGATTGGTGTAAATGTCTAACCGTAACCCTTATCGGTCGCGTATGCTTATTTTTATATGAATGCCACTGTTGCTGCGATCCGTTTAAATATTCTGTTTAAATATTTCCGTTTAAATATTTCTATAATCTGTCTCGGTGTCTACATTTATTTTCAGTTGATTGTTGTTCTTCATTCTAGCTTGAAAATGGATGCTGTATCCTGTAATGACTTGTTAATGACTGAATAGTTTGTCACATTGCTAAGTGTTACGGGGGAGGATTTTGCTTGCTTTTTTAGGTTCTTTAGTTTTTGGAAAAGTTGTATGCTTTCCTGGTGGGTTATTTTTTTCAGGCTGGGATTTTGTTTTTGGATTTAGATGGTTATCCGTTTTGTCTGATGCAGTACCTGCTTGATTACCTTAAAGTATAATCATTTTTTTGTGGCTGACTCTGTTCTATCATCAGTTTTAATTTTTGGATCTCATTTCGTGCTTCCTCTAATTCAGCTTGTAATGTTTGGATTATTTTATCATTTGAATCACTCCCAGATATTTGATGAGAACTACTGTAACTCATCTGCCGAGGATCATTACTTTTTGTTAAATTTTCCACAGAGATACTTTGTGGCCTTATAGAAAATCTCATCATTAACTTGCCCATTCTGAATGGGTTGTCACTAGTACTTCCGCTCATGAAATTGTTTGAGCCAATGACGTCATATTTGTTTTGTAATGATTGACCCTCCCCGGAATCCATGGGGTCAACTTCCGTAGAGGGTGGATTTTCCTTCCAGGAAATAATACCTGGGGCATTATTTCCTGATGTTTTTTCATTGCTGGTTTATTTTAAGAGTGTCCTTCTCACAGCCTTTTTAGTCTACGGCCAGACTTTATATACTGCCGACCGATTCGGTGCAGACGCAGACCGAGAAGCTGCTTATTGTAAGACAGACGCTTCCTGGATTTTATTTTATATTCAAAAAATGAAACTATTTCTATTGAAATGGCTTTGAACGGACTGTCGAATTTAGCAAATAAAATAAAAATTATTAGCTCTTTTTCAATTAACAATTTCCAACTATCAGATTTTATCACTTGTAAAACTAAAGAGTTTTTTAAAATATAATTAGATTTAAATCATAAATTCATAAAGAAAGACAACTGGAGTAAAAACAAAATATATTTGGTAAAGTAAAGGATCAATTGCCTAAACTCTAATAAATCCAAATTTTTTAATTCAAAATTAAACTTTTTAAGAAATCCATTTTGCAAAACCGTTCGAATAATTATACTGTTATTCTATCTCTATTAGTTTTCCAGTTATGGAGCATAAACTAAAGGAATGTCTCAAATTAGATGAAAAATCATAAATCAGCTAAAGGCGTCCTCTAAACATAATTGGATTGGGCTAATTTTTTGTATGGATTACCTTAACATAATAATAAATTTAAAAATTCAAAAGGCTCTAGAAGTACCTCTTAGTTTTTAGTACCACCCTAATATATAAATATAAATATAAACATAAGTATAATGATTTAGACACATCTATATCAAATGTGTAGTCAATAGTTGGTAGTTGTGTTATAGTCTGCTACACATATATAATGTTAAAATTATCACATTACATAAATTTAATTTTATCCATGCTTTTAATTTAGATTCTTGAATAATGCAAATTTAATCACAATGTTGAAAATGAATAAGAACAAGAAAAAAAATCTACTTCCTTTTACAAGTATATTAGACGAGAGTTATACATATATGAAATTGATGTCTACATATGTGTATATATATATATATATATATATATATATATATATATATATATATATATATATATATATATATATATATATAATTTAACGTACTTAATGTATGTAATTTCTATTTGAAAATTTGTAATACTATATATAGGTACTCGTATTTGTACTTAGCTATAAATGTGTTCAGATATAGACACATGAGTATTAAAAATGAACACATATGTGCATTTCGTTTGTAAGTATTTATATATATATATATATATATATATATATATATATATATATATATATATATATATATATATATATATATATATATATATATAAATACCTCAATCATACGCTTCTTATTGCAAAAGTATAGAAAATACAATATGAAGAAATTATGAAGAAGAATTTAATTCAATTAAAAAGATTTATAATTTAAATTTATTAGCTTCTGTTGTTGACTATGCTATATATGAGTATATATAATATATATGAGAATGTGTATCAATAATTTAATAAGATGATGAATGTGTGATATAAACGATAATATAATCAAATTTTTTATTAGATTATAAAAACAAATTATTAATTTTATTTCAAATCAATCTCAATCAAATTAACTTAAAATGGGGTTAAAAATAGATAAATTATGCATAAATATATTCTGATGATCTTATTAAAGATCTCATTATAATTAAATGTGTCCAGTCACAAAATCGTTTAGTAATTTTGATTGAATAGACGATGAAAAAGTTAAAAGTTTTCGTTACAGGTTTCGAACAGTGTCGAACACTCAAATGCAAAAGGTAATTTTTCAATTGACGTGAATTTATTTTATAATTCACACAGTAACCTTTAGTTTTTATTTAAATTGTGACATTCTTTGACATATTTTATTGTGACAAATTTTTTTGTTTCAATGTCGTTGTTCCTTATAACTGTACTTTTTCCAATTAATTTATTTTTATTTTTTTATTATAGTTTTATTGCAATTGAATAACAATTAATCTAATAATTGGTCTTTAATATCTGGTGTTCTGTTTTTGTGGAATATAATCCATTGGTTAGTCCCGATTTAGTTTACCTTATTCTGGCTGTCTTAGTTTTAGAAGTCTCGCTCTTAGGAGATTAATTGCTTAGATTTTTTTATTTTATTTTTAAGAAACCCTATTCTACAGTTGTTATAACTTAATAAATAGATAGAGACATAACAATATTAAATGATACAAAATATGCATACATTATTTCATTTGGAAAATTACACATGTTTATATTAAAATACAGATTTATGAACGATACAGAATAAATGAAATAAATCATAATTCATTAAAGATTCTCGCCGTTGACATTGTTGGTTCCATAGATCCATAGTTAGTTCTATGAAACATAATAAACATGAAATCTCTCGGACGTAAACTCTTCGTATAGGTACATAAATGTTCCAGGCTGACAAAAGATTAGGACACTTAATACGGCCATTCAGAGAATCGCCAATAAACATGGCTGATGTAATTTTTCGACGTTTCAATAGAGTATTAATGTGAAGATTATGACACCGTATTTCATACGATGATAGACGACGTACCTGCTGCCACATTGGTACATTGCGATCTGAGAGGTGACCAAGTTTTCTATAAATATAAATGGTAAAGCGTTTTTGTACAGATTCTAATCTTGCAATATGTACATCATGGTGAGGATACCAAACCACTGCTGCATATTCAAGGTGAGATCTAACCAAAGAAGTAAATAACCTTACACAGGAAAATATATCAACAAATTCCTTTGTCATTCTAATAATGAAACCCAACATAGTGTTAGCTTTTAATATTATTATATTTATGTGCAAACCAAAAGTTAATTTATGATCAAATATTACTCCTAAATCCGTAATTGAGGTAGTCCTTCAAAGTTGATTGTCATCAAAATAATAATTAAAAATCCTCGGATTCAGTGTTCAGAAAAATGAGACTACCTTACACTTACTTGTATTGATAAACAATTTGTTCCTAGAACACCAACTAGATAATGAATTAATTTCCGACTGCAATGTAACTATATCACATAAAGATTGAATCCTCATGAAAATCTTTAAATCATTGGCAAATAATAAACATTCACAAACTTTAAATATGTTTGGAATGTCATTTACAAATAAAAGAAATATAATTGGACCTAAATGAGATCCTTGAGATACACATGAATGACAATATATATAGTCAAATTTAATATAATTCAACAACACATACTGTTTCTTACCCGTTAAATATGAAGAAATCCATCTTAAAAAATTTGGATCAAAACCAATAACAGCAAGTTTATTTAAAATAATTGAATGGTCAATTGAATTGAACGCTTTAGCAAAATCGAAATAAATTGTATCGACTTGCACACTCCTAGTTTCAAGAGATTCAATGGCGAATTTAGTAAATTGCGAAAGATTTGTAGTTGTAGATTTACCACTAATAAAACCATGCTGAGAACACGAGATTATCTCTTTGGTATGGAATGACAAATGCTTCGATACAATAAATTCGAATAGTTTAGGTATAGAGGAAAGAATTGAGATACCTCGATAATTGGATATGTCAGAACGGTTTGCCTTTTTATAAATTGGAACAATATGAGATATTTTCCATGCTGTAGGAAACTGTCTACAAACTAAGGATTGATTAAAAATAAAACATATTGGAGTAGCAATATCCACGGCAACACACTTAAAAATTGAAGACGGTATTCCATCAGGTCCACATCCATCATTAAAGTTAAGTAGAGAACCACATATATCATCTTCTGAAATAGATAAATAAGGAATATCGAATTGGTAATTACTAACACGTGGAATATCATCAACGGTACCATCATTAACTTTATAAACAGATTGGAAGAAACTAGCAAAACCTGTACATATTTCAGAAACCGTGTTCAGTTTTACGCCATTCATGATTGATGGAAAGCCTTTTGTATTACGACTTTGAAAATAATTTTGGATTTTCTTTGATTTAGTTTCCATTAACTTAATATACCGAAGGTATTTAAAATAAAATTCAGAGTTAAATTGTTGGCGAAGATTTACAAATTTAGATTTACTAAATGCACATTGACTGCTCCTAAATTTATAGTACGCTCTATTCTTCGTTATCTATAATCGTTATCAAACCAATGTGGGTAGCTATGGTTACGTTTTTTCCTGACTGGAACGAATCGGTCAAAAGCCACAAAAAGTAAATTATTAAAACTTTCCACATTTGCATCAACATCCTTGTCTCTAAATAAATCATACCATGGTAAACAACGGAGGTACTCAGACATGCCGCCAATATCACAGGCTTTAAAATCATAATAAAAATCATAATATCCACAGAAAATACCCGGGATTTTTCTTTAAGATTTTTAATATGAAATAGAATCTCCAATGAATTATGATGTAAATCAGTATCCTTAAAATTCGTCAAAGATTCTTGAACAGTTAGAAATTCTGTATTATTAACAAAAATTAAATCTAAAAATGTATTATTATTATTAGAAAATAAATTTGTTTAAGATTGAAACTGAATAAAGCTCCTAATACCGCTGACTCATTTATTGATAGACTATCTGACGGTAATAGTTCCAATGATTCAGAATCAATTGACCATTGAAAGTTACTTAAATTAAAATCACCCAGAACTACTATATTATCTTACAATTACTCAAATTAACAATTTCATTAATGCAATCTACATGATTTAAATAAACATTGATAGATGATCTAGTTGGTGTATAAAGAACTATAAAATAAAATATTAGTTTACCAATAAACACTTTAACACATAAAAATTCAATCGAATCACAACCAACCACATCAATACGTTCACTATGAAATAATAAATGAACAGCTAGCAGTACTCCTCCTCTTGATTGTTTACACTATTCAGAGGTGATCTATCGTATCTAAAAAGAGAAAAATCATTAGAAAAGAACTCCGCATCATAAATTCCACTATGGAAATTTATTGCATAAAATAAGTTGTGGAATCGTGTGGAAATACTCCTGCTGACGGCGAAACGTTAAATCTATACCGTTTTTTGCATTTCTTGATCGGTTGATAAATGGCCGAATAATAACTCCAGTTGGCCACATGATGGATTTATTTAATTGTTCAAATTGTGTATCGCTCATGCCAATTTTAAAAGAAACAAATGTAACAGAACTGTCAACTATGCGATCCTTAGAAAGCAGTAATTTACAGTCAACATCAGATGTAAATACAATTCCCAATTTTGAGCACACATATAATTAGTCATCGATTCCTGAGAGACCGTTGGATCAATTCGACTAACATATAAATACTTATTCGGTATAATTGCCGCTTTAATACAGTCCACCGGTTCACCAGGGTTCACCAGTACCAATTACTCTACCAACCGGAAGCGATGTAACATTTGTGGTAGTCCCACGATCAGTCACTAAGACATAAGATGGCTTAAGACTAGGAACAGTTCCATTGGAAATTTTTTCCAATAATTCTTTGATTAATCTAGAGTTTTCGGCCACATTCAATTCAATATTTTTAGTACCTGTAGTATTCACCGCTCGGTCCGCAATGTCATCAATTCTTTTGTACAAGTTTGTAACCTGATTATTTTGAATCCAAAATTTGCGTCCTTCGCAAAACTATAACAGGTTTGTAAATTTTTTATATGAGTTAATAGTAACATTTTGTTTTGTACAAATTCCAATCGAAATAATATCCAAATGAGTAGGGCCAAAGATTTTATTACAACTGTTACACGACATTATAGAAATAATTACGTACGAGATATACTGAAAATACTGTTTAATTATACTGTTACTGTATAATTAAATGTTTAATAAAAATTAAAAAATTTTAACACGTGTTAAAATTGATATAAATATTATTGAACGACTAACTAACACACACTAATAATTAAATTAACATGTAAAACTATTGAACTAAAATATATCACAATATTTAAATAAAATTTACGTAAAATCACTTTACCTGGACCAAAAACAATGATGTTGATACATCGACGTGCAAAACAACAATGATAGATTGTATGGCCAAATACAAACCAGGAACTGCTGGAATGCCGGGCACCATCATACATCCGTGTTACATATAACAAAATCGAAACAGTGGAAAAAATGTTAGTTATGGCAGACTCGACTCGGTTACTGACACCTTAGCGATCGATAATTAGTATTTTTTTGTGGTGTAGGGAAAAGAAAAGTAAGTTAGTAATGATAGAATTGCTCTGGTTTCCCGGTGGCCAATAACTATTATTAGCACAATTTTTCTGAACAGCTCTGCATTCTGACGTCTCTTATCAGCAACTCCAGTGTGCCACCATTCAACTGTAATCTATAAAGGTTCTCTAAGGACAAAATCTATTAATGAACTAATTTCTCCAAGTCAAAGACTAATAAATTAAATTAATTTTCACCTTAAAATTATAAATAATTAATCCATAATATAACAACATAATAATATAACTTCTACCCGTAAGCCGTAATAAATTGGATTAGTTTTTGCCGGAAATGTACGATTAATTTTTAATTAATCATGTAATAATCATTAAAAATATAAAATTATAACAATTGTAATATAAATTAAATTTAATTAGATTAGTTAAATATTAAAAATCCATTGAATTAACCGATTTACGACCAACACGTCATGTAGTTGCCGAAAATCTAATTTATGTACACTTTATTTGACACAAAACTTTAAAATTAATACAAATTGGATTTTGAAATAATTGATTAAACATTAAAAATCAATTAAGTTAACCGTTTTATGACAAATTCGACATATAATCGCACGAAAATCTAATTTATATACACTTTAACTAAACCAAAACTTTAAAATTAATATAAATTAGATTTAAAAACAATTGATTAAACATCCCTTAAACGTATATATGACGTTAAAATCACCGCCAATAATGAAATTGAACCCTAATGATTTAAACGACGAGATATAGTCCTTTTTATTTAAATTATGCTATGGAGGGCAATAGATTGAGGAAACATTGTGTTATTTTCCATCATTTAGTTGAACATTGATAGTGGCATATTTGCATAATTTTTTCTTCAAGTTTTATTCCTTTATGCTTTTTGATGTTGCATTTTACAAATGTAGTTGATCCTCTTCTGGCTTTTCCTGCTGGATGGATGGCGTGATAAGAATAATACCCACGTATTTTAGAAAATGAAGTTTTAGTCAATTGGCTTTCAGATATTAGGCATATATCTATTTTTCTGTATTTAAAAATATTTCTAGTTCTGAAATATAGAAGCCTATTAGCCAAATGCTTAAAGTTTCTATGCATTTTAGAATTTTTTAAGATTTGGGGTATCGGTACCTTGCGTTGTGATTCACTTTTCTCTAAATTTTTAGTAGGCTTCTTTTCAACAGGTATTCTATGGGTTTGTTGTGATTATATCGTCAGCATTTTTTACATTTAGGAATTTCGTCAGTTGATTTTCTCAAAGATTCTATTCTGACTCTCATGTTGAGGATTGCTATTACGTTATATATATTTTCTACATTTTCTTTTTTATTAAATGTAAGCAAACATAAGGGCAACCTCCTTTTAGTAACGTGAAAACATTCTTCATTTTCTATTTTTTATCACTTGAGCATATTTGCTGCATCTTCAATTTTTAACCCTTTGCCTATTAGTTTAAAAGAATTGGCGGCGCATAATATTCAGGTTTGCCTGTCTGTTTTAATTTTTCAAGTGTTTTTTGTTGTATTTCAGCTACTTCATTAGTATTTAGGATTTTCTTTTCTTCCTTTTCCTTTTTTTTAAGACCCAATCTGTTACTCTTACTAGTCCTTCTTCATCAGTATAAAATCTTTCAATTGTGTCTACCTCATTGTTAGTCTGAGGAGGCTCCTCGAATTCCTTCTTCCTTTTTAAATTTTCGTTTTCCCTTTAAAGCAGCACCACTTCGTTGCTTAGCTGCTTAGTTCATCATTTTCGTTAACGTGTTTAAAAAATTTTTAGTTGAAGATGTTGGTGACCTTGTAAACTTAGGGCTTCTTGAAAATTAATTATCATTAAAAAATAGTTGACCCACCTTTGCCAATTAGCCTCCGAAGAGGGTGGATTTGTCAACATCTCTGCTGATTTATCTCCTGGGTATACATTTTTTTTGTTGTACCCATTATTGCATTAATTCACTGAAAATAATACATCTACCAACCGTTACCAGTACCAGTTAGTAGGGGTTCATAATTGAGAAGTTCAGGGAGCATCGCATGCAGGTGAGGTTGACATTTAAACTAGAATTTGACCTTTTTTACACCTTGACTGTGTTGGTTTCAACGGAATAGAGATCGAATAATACGTTTAAAGCCTGTGCTAAGCTGACGGTGTTTTTTCCCGTTAAAAAAATAATATTTTATCAACACACGATGTTATGGTTCGATGTCATGAAATTTTGATACAAATCGGTCGCTATAGTATACGTTCTAGAAATCACAAAACATTTTTATTAAAGGTACCATCTTTGGGTTAGTATCGGGACTTTTTGAACGATGGTGTATTGTAAATATTTATTTTGGGAACCGCTCAGAACAGGACATTTTAAAACTGGATATTTCAAAATAGGATTTGACAAAACGATATAAGGTACAAAACTGAATATTTCAAAATTGGATATTTCAGTACGAGATAAGGTACAAAACGAGATATGGTACAAAACTGGATATTTCAAAATTGGATATTTCAATACGAGATAAGGTACAAAACGAGATATGGTAAAAAACTGGATATTTCAAAATTAGATAATTCAAAACGAGATAAGGCACAAAACGAGATTTGGTACAAAACTGGATATTTCAAAAAGGATATTTCGACATATGATTTAAACTTAAAATGATTTTTTAGGAAAATTCTGGAATATGGCCAATTAGGAAGGAACTCGGCGAGTTCTTAACCGATGAAATTCGATACGTAGGATACATATGGGAAATTCGATACGTAGGATAAATATGGGAAATTCGATACGTAGGATAAATATGGGATTTTAAAATGATTTGTTGGGAAAGTTTTGGAATAAGGACAGTAAGGTTCCATACTTGAATATTTCTAAGGAGAGAAATAGAATTATCCTTCACTTAATGTTTGTTTTTCTTTAATTGTATAATTAAATTTGATATTAAAACCTTTTTTGGAAAAACCTCTGGAATATGGCTAGTAAGGTTTCATACTTGAATAATTTTAAGCAGAAAGATTAAATTTTCCTTCACTTAATGGTTTTTTTAATTGCTGCTTTTCTCATCTAATTAAAATAATCATTGACTTGAAAAAATCATTTTAAAATCACATTTTCATCCTACATATCGAATTTCATCATAATCGGTTAAAAACTCGCCGAGTTCCTTGCTTATTGGCCATATTCCAGAACTTTCCCAAAAAATCATTTTAAGTTTAAATCCCATGTCGAAATATCCTGTTTTGAAATATCCATTTTTGTACCATATCTCGTTTTATACCTTATCTCGTTTTGAATTATCCAGTTTTGAATTATCCTGTTTCGTCAAATCCAGTTGTAAAATATCCAGTTTCGACCGGTACCCATTTATTTTATATATAAAAGCTGCTTCCAAATTTATAGCGAAAATGTGATTTTCGATTTTTGCTTTGGTCAAAAAGTTCTTAAAAGAATTCAAGTTCCTAAAAGTTACAATCGATTTTTTCTATAATTCTATTATGTAATCGTTGTTAAATTTTATGTCGTTGTGAGCATAATTTATACATTTTTGTTCTATTATACTCCAGGTAATTTAATTTAGTTACAAATAAATGTATTTTATTTAATGTATTTAAGGCGAAACTATTTAAAAATAATGAACTAATGTTTAATTTTTTATTGTTTTCTGTACTATCTGTTCTGGGCCGAAACCTATACCAAACACTTGATTTTTTGAATTTTATATTTAAAGCCCTTCATATATCGGTGTCACTTAATTCGAGGATGTACGGTTCGTTTTCATTTATCATTTACACAATGTCTAGGTCTTAAGGTTCTAAATGACACAAAATACTAAAATTGGCTTATCGGGACGTTTGTTTTATTTACATTTACGAATTGACAATTTAAAATAATGCTCGTTACACTTTATAAATCTTCACAAAACTTTATAAATCTTTTTTAGTCACCGGGAAGGCTTGTCGTTTTGTTCACTGGAAAGGTTTTCAATTTTATTTCATTTTTAGGCTGTGTTGTCTTATTAGAGCCACATATTAATGTAGCCCAAACGATTTATCATTACCGTACTGGCCTTACTGGTCAAAGACTGGCCCTTTGAAAAGCCACAAAAAGACCTAAAACGCCAGTACCTGCAATTATGTGATGATAAAACTTGGGCTGGAAAAAGCTAAGCGCAAAGGAAAAGGCTAATTTGATTACAGCATAAATTGGAGACATATTCTGACCTCGATCAAAACAAAATGCTTAGTTTTTATTATTTCAAAAAGTACAGCACTCATGAGGAAACTGTTAAGTGCAAACATGTTGTATTAAAAAAATGAAAAAAAAAATTCTGCCACTTCCGATTAGCCGATTTCCGCCAAAGTTAACTACGAACTTATTTTTAGCCGGGGAATCCGATTCTGCAATAAAAATAGGGGTTCCTATTTTAATTTCAAAGTTACCTCCGCCCCATCTACAAGGAGGAAAGGGGTACTAATTTTAGCACTAATATATTTCCCCCGCGGAATAATTAAATCTTGATCTAGCACATTTAGTTCGTAGAGTGCTTATTTACCGAGATAGTTGAAAGTTTCAGCTTAAAAAAATCACCCTATATAACAATATTATTCATTAACGCATGTGCACCTCAATATTGTCAACAATTCTTAGTTTGACAAGTTCTTTTGTAGTTAGGTATATAAATGACTTTTAAAATAAAGATCGCGGGAAATTCGGATAAAAAATCTATTATGACATTTATCGAGACTTTAAAAGTATTTGGCGTAGCTTAACTTCAAACAACTTTTGGAAACTGTGTCACATAAGAAAAAACGGGACGTGACACTGTTAATAGAATATAACTCCAAATTAAATAAACTGTTTAGGCTAAACTGAAACCGATGCTAATATATGATTGAATTAGATAGCACTTTCTAAGGGTTGTTTTAGAATTTTGCTTTAAACACATAAAATTTGACCTGAACGACAAAATTTCGGAAGTCGGCTATAGCATAGGGATAAGCTTCTAAATGGTTGAAAATGACAAAAGCTATGTGCTGTAATAAATTAATTTATTTGCCACCTATTGCTAAAAAAATACAGGGCATAGTTGACCCTTTATACGATCAATATACGATCGATTTTATACGATCGTGGTCAGCGGCAGAAATCATATTCATGGCGTGTAAAGCACATACACTTCAACCTTTACTATACGACTGGTGAGAATTATAATTTTAAATCTATTTCTAAAGTCAAACTTCTAAGAGTGTTGTGACGTGTTTTTCCTGTTTAACGGTTATTTAATTAAATTTTCGTTCTAAATATTTTTAATGTTTTCTAATCTTTAATTTACATACATTCTAGAATTTAGTAGCTCATTTTGCTGTTATTTTTTTTGGTTAACTCACCAAAATAGTCACAATTGTATTTTTTAAATTACAATTACGCATTTTGTCTGTTTAACGGTTATTTCACTTCAGAATTTTGTATGTAGTCGGTTGACATTTCGGTCCGATGAGATGATAATTAACTTTGTTAGAATTATTTAATCGATTTTAGCCCAGAAAATTATAACTAGAAATCTGAACTTGAACATGGATTATTTCACTTTAAATTAATATAGAAAAGCACAATGATTGTTATAACTGACACGATTTTATTAATAATGTATAAATATTTCGTTTAAATTTAACGAATTGCTAGGGTCAATGCTTATATAACTCGGTAATGACTCAATGGGAGGCTAGAGCTTAAAGTAACACAATTAAATGTAAACAGCAATTACGAATTATACTCGATGAACTGTCTGAACATGAGGCCAATATATTAATTGATGCCTATCGCGTTCAAATTGGTTGGGTGAACTGTTGTTTCAGATGTTTTGGGTACAGTCATCTCAATCAAAATGCAGAAGAACAGACAGAATAACACAAGGCATGTGTTGGAATTGTGGAGAATCAGGCTACATGAAAAAGGTTTGCAAGGTAATATAATCAAAACGTTATCTCTGCTCTGAAATAAATCTAACATCGAAAGCGGAAACAAGTGGCTTTCACATATAAGATGGGGTTACAATTTTTGCATTCAAGTTTTAATCGAAATTGGCTGGCAGGTGATCTCCTCGAGCATAATCAGCAAGCAGTATAGAGGAAAAGACACTACGTGGTGATACTTGGATACGCTAAGTATACAGCCGCATTATGGATCCCAAACACGTAGTGTCTCAGTAGAGAGCGAAGGATCAAATGCTCAGATGGATTTGTATGCGTGAAATGCATTTAATATATTTTTAAGCTGCTAGTTCCCTTCAAATGGGGGTATTGATCTATTCCAGAAGTTAGACACACTGTAGTACGTGGTCCAAATAACAGATGGTGTCGTCATAGTCGCAGGAGATTTCAATGCTTGGTCATTTAAGTAGGGGTATGCCTTCTTATAATTCCCGAGGTTGCAAAGTACTGGAGATGGCAGCGAGATTTGAAATTAAGATGCATTTGAATGTACGATGCAGCTGCATGGTGAAGCAGCCTCCCAATCCCAAGATGGAATGTTGTTAATGGAGAAAGAAATTTTTATTTATTTTAAGTTTTCCAAACGATACGTGATAGAGAGAAGACCTACCACTGACTTAACAGTCTGCACTACGATGGGATTGATCTACAGAACATTCGAGTCATCAACGGCCGGAAGAAGATACTATAGGTGGCATATAGGTGGACAGACGAAATCGCTGAATACGGTATCTTAGATTTAGATGTAGAGTTACGAGGATAAAATAGAGAGTGTAAATATAATTAGCTGCGCCAACACTGCTATATGGAAGCAGGAACAAAAATTAACGAAAAGTGATTCTTAAACAGTTGGATCTAATCCATGGGAATTGGGCTACAAAAAAGTCATGAAGGTGATTGGAAAACTGGATGCAAACCAATTGATAAGTGGGTCTAGATAGTAAAAGTATTGTTGACACTCTTTTTGCTACTCATCCAGATAGGAAAGTAAGAAGAAATTTAATGGAAACTAGAGACTTACCGCTGTTTAAAGAAGAGAAACTTCTAAATGTTCCGTTTCGTCTATGAAAAGTAGAAAAACTCCGGGTTCGGCTGGAGTACCGACCGAGGCCTTTAAAATAACTGTGCAAACTAATCTATAGCCAAAGTATTGAAATCGAGGAGACAGGATACTCTCATAAACCATATTTTTCAGACGTGGTCGCTCTACTATTGATTTTATTCAAGATGTTGAAAATCGTCTTTTTCGTAACCCTTGACGTTAAAAATGCGTTGAATTCGGTACTTTGGTCATAAGCCGCCGCTCAAAGATCAGTCATTAGACCTGGTCTTAAAAAATCTTGTACGACGGAGTCCTTAAAGCTTCTGTTATAGTGGCGAGAGATCCTTATGCTGTGCAAAGAAAATTGAACCAGATATGAATAAATTAAATTAATAACAAATTAATAAAAATTAATTTTAAATTAATTTTTACCTGAAAATTATAATTAAAATTATAAATAATTAATCCATAATATAATAACATAAAAATATATTAATATAATTTTTACAAGCCGTATGCTGTAATAAATTGGCTTAGTTTTTGCCTAAAATTTAGAAATAATTAATTTTATATTACATCATTAAAAATATAAAATTATAAAGATAGTATAAATTAGATTTAAAAAAAAAATTGATTAAACATTACAAATCAATTGAATTAACCGTTTTATGACCAATACGTCATGTAATCGCCGAAAATTTAATTTATATACACTTTATTTGACACAAACCTTTAAAATTAATACAAATTAGATTTTAAAAGAATTGATTAAAATCACTTAAGACTTAGAGAAATTAATGACATAATTATAATATGTTTGATTTATAGAAAGCTTTTAGCCATTGGCGGATGTGAACTGTTTACTTGTTTGTGTGTATGTGCGTGTACTCGGGCTTCTGCATACATTCAATTGCTTATAAATTGATTAATTGATTAAGTCAAATTTTTAAAGTCACTTTCTGTTTCCTGTTAACTGAAGTTCATAAACTCACATACAGTAATCATTTAATTATTTTGTGACAGTTAAAGTGTTTAGCCCTCTGTCTATTTTTTCACATTTAATGGAAATTGTGAAATTCCTACAATATCTTAATAATATATCTTAATAATATAATACTTATAAGTCGCCAAACAAGCAAGAACGGAAACAGTATAATGAAGTGTAAGGAAAGAAAATTGATAACAAAAACCTATAGGCGCGGGTTTTTATTTGACTGGCTATCTGGTATTCAGGATTATAAGATTTGTAATCTTTAATGAGTTTGATTTGTAACTAACATATTATTTCGGTTTGAACTGAGTCACAACTCATAACTTTGATGATTTAAGATCTTCTGGACATAAGAGCCAGATGATTTATTACATCAATCTCATTGGCTCGAAACCAAACTGCTGAAACTAAGCATTTCTCAACCCAATTTGTATAACCTTAAGATGTGCAATTTTGGTTCATATTTTTTAAACTAAATTATATATAAGTACATATCTTGAAATATTTTGGCATAAACACTCAACAATTCATCTAATTGTAATCCAATTAACCTAAAATATATTTATATATATTTACAATCTGATGAAATATTATCTTTCAAATGAAAATGGATTTTTTTTCTGGAAAATTACACACAAAATAATAAAATAGGAATGAAAATATAAAATAAAAAAGAAAAGTAAAATTTTATACAATTTTATATTTTCATTCTTCAAAAAACAAAACTAATTTTTCAATTAGGAAAATTAATATTATTTTAATAGAAAAATATTCGATTACGAGTTTAGTTTGAGTAGATTTTTTTTTTTAAATTTATCATTTTGTCGGGTCTTTAACAAAATTATTGGTTGATATAAAGAAATAGCGCGATTTTGATACAATTTACCAAATAAAAATGTATTTAGACATCAAAATATTTAGTCAGTCAAAATTGTATTTTGTATAACAATTTTATAATATGTAATAACAATTTAAATTTAAATTTTTTTGTTTTCATATTTTTAACGACAAATTATCACGTTAAACTAATTATTATACATTTTACTACTTTGCGTTTACCATAACCGTATTTATTAAAATTACTTCATGCTAATTATAAATGCTAAAATGCTGAACTGAAACAAATATGTATTAATCGTTTTTGTGTACGATTTCGGTTAAGTAACAAAATAAAAATTATAAAACATAATGTTTATGTTGTAGTTTTGAATACCACTAAAAATTGCGCCCACTTAAAACGAATGAAATTCGAATGTACTAAAACCATCCTATAGTTTAAAAATATAAACTTAAAAAAAATGTACAAAATATAATAAACTAAACTAAATTTATGTTTATATATAAATCATTAAACGCTTAACATTAAAATGGTTTAACTACTTCCAAGTCATAATACTTTGCTAGATTGGAACTATTTTTGGATCTTGCATAAAACACTCGATTACTTGCATACTCTTAACAAAACTTGCTATTATTTTATAGTTTCACTTTTTATCGCTTTGTTTACCAATTTTGTTTGTTCGCCATTTCGGTATACTTGAACTGTGACAGTTAAATATGACGGCAGTCCGGAAGTATGATCATTTCAAATTTATTATGGAAAAAATATTCGATAAACTAATATATTTTTTAAACAACTACTTAAGGCAACCACTTTATAAGAAATTATGGATAATGATTTGTATTTCTTATAACAATCAGTTGACAATGTTTTCTTCCATAAGACCATTTACGATGTCGATAATAAGATGTTTTAGCATGATTATGATAACCTTTAATTTCATTCAAATGAGTAATAGTGAAAAGAGCCAATTTCGTTTAAATGAATAGGTTAGACATTTTTTCGATTTTATGAGTCACAGTAATGTTGAATAGGTATTTGTTCTAGAGGAATAAATAGCCACCACTCTTTTAAAAATGCACGAATGTTGCGGTAACTGCTAGTGGCGTCATCAAGATAGTCCATACGATGCATGGAATTAACCAAATAGTCCATGATTGAATGTAGGTTCCTTCGGTTGTCGGAAGTGGTATAGGTTTATAAACTTGGTGATGTTATTCATTTCTATAGTTGTAATGTAAATATTAAATATATAATCCAGACAATCTCCTGCTGCATGATATGATTCGATGTAAGCTTAATATTTCTTGAATTTCATTTTATCCTGCATCCTTATTCTGTAAAAATTTGTGTTTCTGTAAATTTGTATAATTGTAAAAGATGTCGATGCAAGAAACACATCCTGCGAAATGCTCAAAATATAGAATACAGACGCAAACCTTGGATCTACCTTGGTAATAATACATGGAAGAAAATTGAAGAACGCCGACAACTCAAGTTGCAAATATGCCAACAAAACACGTCAGAAGCGAAACGTCAATACGAGGATAGGGTACGTGAAATCAAGAAAACGGCAAGGAATGATCGTAGACAATACACTGGAAACATTCTCAAGGCTGCAGCAACCCGGGACTTGCACGCGCTGCATCAATGCGTACGATATGCATCAATGCGTATGATTGTGAAATTCACCAATATAGGGATGAATCAGGTCAAATCTTAACAACAGATGAATCACAATTGAAGAGATGGAAGGAATATTTTAGAAAGCACACCACCAACAATACATAAATCTTCGAATCAACAAGTGGCGCCATTTACGAAACTAGCAATACCCAACCACCAACGGAGCGGGAAGTTAGCAGTGTCATTCCTAAAATGGAGAATAAAGGCCTCTGGAACGGACAACATATCAGGTGAAATATTCAAAAGGGGACATATCCACAACTTCAAGTGCTTTAACACCAATAATAACAGAAGTATAGAATTTCGGCAAAATACCGTGAAAATTGAAAAAAGGCTAGACCATAACGATCCCCAAGAAAAGTGACCTGAGAGAATGCAAACATTGGCGGGGTGTATCCCTCCCACAAGTATAAAGATTTTGGCAATGATCATTCTAGGGAGAATTTCATCGACAATTAACTCGAAACTTAGGAATGGTCAAGCTAACTTCAGACCAAGATGAAATTGCACTGATCATATCAATACAACACATATCATCATAGGGCAATCTAATGAATTGAATTCACCACTATACCTACTCTTCGTGGACTTCAAACATGCATTTAACACAATACAAAGGAACGCAATATGGAAAGAAATTTTTTAAATAAGCATCCTAAACATATTAATCGAGTTAAACACAAAGGCAAACAAACAACATAACGTAAAACACGCTATACACACAAAGTCTGGAACTTATATGTCCTATCCCGCAACACCAAGCTAAAAATGTTCAATTCATGTGTTCAAATCGGTATTGCTCAATGGCTGTGAAACCTGAAAGCATACACAAAAGACCAACAACAAGCTACTGGTGTTTGTAAACAAATGTTTTAGGAGAATATTGAGATGCTTCTGGCCAAAAAAAATTACAAATTTTAAACTCCTAAGCCAAACAAGTCAAACAGTCATTGAGACCAAAATTAAAAAACGCAAATGGAGATGGTCTGGCCACACGCTAAGAAAGTTACCGAATGATGTCACAAGAAAAGCTCTGGAGTGGAATCCGCAAGGAAAGAGTGAAGTTGGACGACCACCTGTAACATGGAAAAGAACGATGCTAGTAGAAGTGAAACAACAAGGAAATTATGAGCGGAAATTAAATCAATAGCGCTCAACAAGATTAGGATGTCAGATCTAGTAGACGCCCTAATAACCTTTTTTAACTACACTTTTTAAAGATAACTGTCCGGGATATTTATTTAAATATTCAAAATAGTTTAAAAATGTGGATTTGTTAGCGCAATTTCAAGACTGCCATTATTTGAGGTCAACCAAATAAATAAAACAGGATATTTCAAAGCGAGAAGCCATATGTCCATATTATGCAAAGAGAGTATCCCGTTTATATTTGACAATTTTCAGCCGTTTTATCAAAGAGGACTTTGTTTCGATTCAAAAATTTAAAACAATTGATATGCCTATATCGATAAATAATCAAATTATTAGGGAGTTAAGTAGCATTGATTTAGAAGCCTCACTCAATTTAGGGAAATGTTTGGAGTAAAGAGGAATCTCTTCAATTTTTTAAATTTTATCAGTTTTTAATTAATTAATAAAATAGACAGGTTTTTAGCTGCAAATTCTGGATTTTTTTCATGAACTGATGTAGTTTTCGGTAAAAACGGTCAGTGGCTTTAACCACGCTTTATTCTTCGTATTAAAAAGGTGTCGATCAGTTTATGTTGAATATATTTAAAGTTTAGTAAAAGAAGAAGTGCATGGAATGACAAAAATTAATTTTTTATTATTACTAATACTAATGTCTTCTATTTTAGAACGTATTTACTGTTTTAGAGCTTTCCAATAGAATCTCATTTAATTACATTACTTTTAAAATGTTCAGAGTAGAATCAGCAATCCATGTTTCATTTTCAACTGGCATTGAAAAATGTACTTGGTCTAGCTTAATTTATTTTGTTTCTTCTTTATAGTGCTTCGCATTACGCTCATCAAAGACAACAATATTGACTATTGATCACAGAGCACATTATTCAGTTAACCAATGCTTCCCGAAGTTTCGAACCATATTGAAAATTTGATTCTGGACTTTTACTTAGCGAATCACCGATTAAAAAGCGTTCTTGAGTTAGCATTAAGTACGGATTTGGATTAGATGAAATTGTTGGGGCTGACAGTGAATTAAGACAAGTTTCAATCTTCAATGCAACTGTTGCTATTTCTTCATAAGTATAAGAGTTGTGTTTCCAATAATCGTTTTTAGGTGAAAAAGTATTATTTTAGGTCATAAAGTATAATGACTTAACTGCTGCTTTCCATGGTCCTTTGAAATGTGGAGGATGATGTTATAAAATGCCGTTCGACTCTTAAATCTCTTAAAGGCTATAGTTAGTTAGTTAGTTTTAGGTGGCCGTCTAACAAAAAAACGAGGCATAATCAAGTATGGTTCGTAGCCTTACCACAGAAATTGCTTCTCCGCAGCACTACCCTGCTGTAACCAATTTGAGCTTCTCACGAAGCAGTAGATAACTGTAACGCTCAATTTGCTAAGATTTGTTAGATCGTACAAGAGGTGAGCTCCCATAAACATGAGTCTGTTTTGAGACAGACTAGGAGAGGTGCATAACAAATGAAGTATTGTTTCCTTCTCTTTTTCGTCGTTATAGCTTGACAGTAATCGTCCAGTAATGTCACCCACAACCGTGCTAATATTATGCCGTTGCATAGATATTAGCTTATTGGACCTTTTTAAGGCCAAATCTGCCTAGTAATTACACATGAGGTGCAATTTGCCCATCTATTGTTTGTAATTTTACGAGCTTCTTCTTTAAGGAGTAATTTGCATGTATAGCAAGTGGCACTTCAATATCCACCTTGCACGGCAAGTAATACCGTGTCGCGCGAGTTCATCGGCTTTCATATTCCCCGTAATATTAAAATACCCATATAAGATGGATATTGAACCATCTCGTTAATAGATGAAAAGCAACTCAGGGCTACTTTCGACGTGATAAAGCCTGATTGTAAAACTTTAATAGCAGCCTGACTGTCCGTAAAAATGTCAATATCTCTTACAGATAGTACATGATACTTCATCCAGTCTATGGCTTCCTTGATTGCTATAAGCTCTGCCTTAAAAATACTGCAATGATCAGGGAGGCGGAAAGTGGGATTTACATTTAGTTCTTCGCAGAAAACCCCTCCGCCGACCTTTCCATCAATTTTCGAGCCATCTGTAAAAAAGTTAATAAAGCCTGACTTTAAAACTGTTCCATTCACCCAGTCCTCTCTGGAAGGAATATCAGTTATAAATTTAACTTCGAGGTATGATGTCGAGATGGTGTAGTCGATAGATTTGGGGATTTCTTTGTTCGTTAGAATAGATGAGTGTCCCATAATGTTACAAGACCACATAGAAATAGATTTAAGCCTTATGGCTGTACTAGCAGCCACTTGCTTAACCAGGATATCCAAAGGAATGAGATGAAAGAGAATCTCCAGTGCTTGAGTAGGAGTGCTCCTAAGTGCATCACCAATACACAAGGTAGCAGTTTTTTGCACTTTCATCAGCAACTTTTGGTTCGCCACTGTATTTAAAGCGGGCCCCAAACTGTAACTCCATACATTAGAACTGGTCTAACTTCACAGGTATAAAGCCAATGCACAATCTTTTTCCAATGACATTTTTACAGGAGTAGAGTGTTATCGTAGCCTTTTTTACTCTTTCCAGAATATTAGGCTTCCAGCTTAGTTTACTATTCAAAATGAAATCCAAGAATTTCACTTTATCTGTGATGTTCAAAACAACTCCATTGAGAGTTGGATGGTCAAAACGATAAAGTTTATACTTCCTGGAAAAAAGAACCAACTCAGTTTTCAGTGGGTTAATACTACGACCACAACTATTAGTCCATTGAGTTAGAATGCCAAGAGTATTTTGCATAATATCTCTGAGGCTACAAGGGTATTTACCGAAAGCGTCAATAGTAACATCATCTGCATAAGCCACCACTTTAAAGCTTTAAGTCCCTTCCAGGTTTAGTAACAGGTCATTTATGACCAAATTCCAAAGAAGGGGGATTATACACTTCCTTGCGGTGTACCCCTACTTACTAATTTACTGATGGATGATACACCTAGATTCGCCATTATGACCCTGCCTTTGAGCATTTGATCAATCCAGCTTCTAAGTGTCACATCCACCCCCAAATTTGAAAGTGCTTGTGTGATCGCCTCTGGTTTGACATTATTAAAGGCACCCTCAATATCAGAAAAGGTCACCAAAGAGAATTTCTTATATTCGAGGGACTTCTCTATAGGACATAAGAGGGAATGGAGAGCAGTTTCCACCGAATTTTTCTTACTATATGTATGCTGAGACGCTTACAGCTTTGCAGGCTCGATTAACCCTTTGAGATAAGCCTCTATCTGTCTTTCTAGAATTTTAAAGAAATAAGAAGATAAGCTAATAGGCCTAAGGCCTTCGGGATTGCAATGAGGGCGTTTTCCCGCCTTAGGTATAAAACTAACAATTACTTCAGTCCATTTTTTGGAATATGACAAAGTTCGAGGCTACTTTTGAAAATCACCTCAAGCCAGGGAGCAGTTAAGTCAGTGGTTTTCTGAATATCGGCAGGAATAATGCCATTCAGGCCTGCAGACTTGAAAGGCTTGAAACTGTTTACTGCCAACAAGTATTTTGCTCCTTTGGCAAAATAGGAGGAGAATTAGAACGACCCGGAAAATGAGTTTACAGAAGAAGCTCCAAGGATTCCCTACTTGTTATAGTCCATTGTCTATCCGATCGTTAAAGATAACTTGGAATGACAGGACAAGTGGATGATATCTTACGTAGCCTAGCTGCCTCAGAGGACTCCTGTGTTTTATCACAAAAGAGTCTCCAGAAATTATGCTTTTGGCACTTCTTAGTTCATACTTATACGCTTTAAGGACCTCTTTATAGGAGTTCGAGTCATTTTAAGCGCGTTACTTGTAGTTTTTTCGACCACCATGGTAAGCTTAAAGACTATAGTAGTCAAATATCTGATAATTTCTAAGTGTATTACTTTAGTAGCAAGGCATAAAAATAGCGCTATATATCCCTTGATTGGCTGATTTCCATGTCCTTTCGAAACTATCACTGATGTGGACCCAGTGTAGTCTTTTTCTTGGCTAGTAAGTGGACGAGATTGTGGGACTCATTACCTCTGAACGTATGTTACTATTGCCAGAATTAATTAAATTGCCCCGTGTTAGGTTTTTATATGGGTGCATCTTTATTAATAGCTTTGTGAATCTATGTTTTGTTGGCAATATTTTTGAATGTCTGGTAAATTTCAAGTAATATTTAGTTATTCTTCCTCCTAAACAGATTAAGTGAAAGGAGGTTACTTTTGGTTGATACTAGTGAGCTTTCTTTGTTTATTCCATTTAAGGATTCATTTAATTCTTTAGAAGATAATATAACTTTTCTGATTGTTTATGTTGCAAGTGTCACTATTTATTTAGTTTTCAAATTGGTTTCACTTGGAGTAGTATTAGTGGCCAATGGTCGGATAAAAATTGTGTAAAATTGTTTCAGATGTAGTTTTGGCAGACCCATCAAAAACTGCGCTGAGTTTTGTAGTTGTGCTAGAATCTTTTAGAACTGCATTATGTGGCAGCTAAAAGTAACCATTCGTTGCATCAGATACCTTCAAGTTCCCTTACGCGATACATTCATCCATAAACTTTTTATATTGAATATCCAGGTCTTGATTTTTTGCAAGTCTTTTTTCTACTTGTTATAGTAGACACGCCATTGTCCATTAAATTATAAGGATTTTGCAATAGCTTGCGTCGTATAACTGAAGCTACTTAGAAAACAATTTTACGTAGTTTTGCTAATTTTATCATCATTCCTAAGTAAACCTTTAACATTTTCTTATAGATTACTTAAATCCTCATGGAGTTTGTAACCTTTGAATATTTTGTAAATTTGGGAGGTTCGCACATTTCGCCTAGTCGAAATACCAAGATTGTTGAAGTCATCTGTTATGTAAAGTTAAGTACTATTTTGAGACCCATGATTTCCACTTTGGACGGAAATTGTTTTCGAATTAATCCTCTTTAATACAAAACTATGAAATAGTGAAAGGTAACACAAATCTCGTGTATAGGTATCAAAAAAAACTATGGTATAGAGGACGTAAACGTTTTTTACTGTGTCACTAAAGATACCTTTTGATCCACTTATTACGAATTAGTGAATTATGTAGGAGGCCAGCCAAACAAAATTTTGCTTACAAACAATTCCGGCACAGTGGCAAGATGTAATAGTTTATTATCTATTTATTAATTTTGGTCAATGACGAGTAATTTTGACTAGTGTTCCTTGGGATGCGCCCCGACCACTGTGATATGCGAAATAGTTCAATATAATAATTGTAATTAAAAATTGACCAATTCGAATCTATATAAGGAGCTAAATTGTATTCTAAAATATATCAACGCTACAACTTCTCTTCCAGAGCTACGCAGAACCTAACTCTCAACAAAATTAAAATTTATATAACCGATACAGACAAACGAGCGACTGTTTTAAAATACTAAACTACGACTATAATAATAATTTTTATTAGTTTTTTTTTTCTAATTGAATCACAAATTAGATTTTCAAATAAAAAAAAAAAATATTATGAAATCCGGAGGTGTATGTTTGTTTGCGTTTAATTTGAACAAATAAAAAAAAAACTTAAGTTTACATTTGCTGTTGTATTACTTTTAATTAATTAATTAGTTTTTGTAAATGGATATTCGAATTATTATAAATTTAATTGTACAATTAATTAATTAATTTAAAAGAAAAAAAGTCTGTACTGTTTAATCTAAGAAATACTATAAAATCTACTATACTCGTTTATACGATTAATACAATTTGTAGGCATGATTACTTTTTAATTGTTTTTGTAATAATTTGGATATTGCTTGTTCATTCACTTCAAAACTGCCACGATTTAAACATTTACTATTCGGATTTATCGTAAGAAAATATTTGTATAGAAATACGATATAAGGTAACAAGTTTCGTCATCACTTTTCAAAATCAATTAATAAAAATTACCGTCCCAAATGGGATTCGAATCCGGAAAAACCAGATCCAAGCCAGATCTTGCAGTGTATTTTGTTATTTCATATTCTATTTTTAAATTTTATTGTATTATGGTTAATTGGGAAATTAAAATTCCTAATGAGGACATGTCAGAGTGCAGCATTAAATGACCGTACCATTCTTGTGAATAAAAATGTAAGTAAGACAGGAAGAAAAAACCCAGTTGTATTCTCGAAAAGCGGTCGAGAGCGGGGATCAATGCGATATCGTTTAAAAAGATATAAATTTGAGCATCAGTTTACACCAAATTTTGGTGTATAATACTCGTATAATATTTAAACACAATTAATTTTAATTTCGCTTATATATGAGATTGCCCTTATCGTATCTCTTTTTGTTAACCAGCTTATTACGAATTGTGAGTGTAAGTTGTAGGTAGGTTAGCATAGCGTATGAATTTGGTAATCGGTACAAGTAAAAATTTAATTTATATTGTTATAGGTTAAACCAACGGCGGCTATTGAAATCGGGACTGCGGCGATAATATCACTGAAATTAACAATTCACAAACACTAAAAATTGCTTCACTTTAATAAAAACAATAATTAGATTGATTTAAAACTGCTGTTATTTATTAGGATCAACCGCTCGGTTTCATCACTAATTTAGTGTTTTCCAAATATTAAAATATTTATGGACATATAAATCTGGATAGTGGTAGCCCTATACAGATTTATAAAAATAACTGAAAATTCAATAGCATTCTTGCATTCGTAATAGTGGTTTGATTTTGATGAATGTTACCTTAATCGAAACCCCTTGGCAGCAGTATAAATACTGCTATTAAAATCCGAATGATTCACAAAATTTATTTTGACATAAAAATCCGGACAGTGGTCCTTTACAGATTTACAAAAATTAAAAGCAAAGTCAATTTGAAAGTCCGAATGGTTTTATTTATTTTTACGTCTTTTCAGAATTGTTGTACTCGTTTTATTACAAAAAACTTTGGTCATCAGTAAAAGTGTATAAGTAGGAACCAAATGAAAAACAACATTAATTTAAATAGCGTTCAGAATTCAATTTCAACAATATCATTTTTTCATTTTCGCAATTTTTCCGACTTAGATGGTCTTTTATTCAAATCATACATTTTCGGCTAGGCTACTTTTCGGCTATTCTTTAATCATACGCGAAATAGGTTTATCGGAGGCGGCGATTTTAATGCTTAGAATATTTATTAGGGGTCCCGACTAATAACGACTAAGGAAAAATAACTCTTGAAGGCAATTAAAAAAATCAACTGAGAAGCATTATCAACAGGTAAACCAACATACTGGCCACCAAAACCAAACAAAATACCAGATTTAATCGACTTCTTTGTAACGAAGAATATTTCAAAGCATTACATGTTAGTAGCAGAATGTCACGAAATGAACTCAGACCCCTCACCTATCTCTTTAATATTTAGCGAAGAGTTCATACAAAAACAAATAACTGCTTATTTTTGTAATAAGAACACAGATTGGGACTATTTAATAATTTGTTTAGATAACAAAATACAACTTGTGGGACATTCAGCATGGGAAAGCACTCCTATAATAAAAAATAAATCTATAAAGCAAAATTATCTTCAAAAAACAACCGATCGCGAAAGAAAAGTTCAGCGAAAAATAAATGGCATAGAATAAATGGCCAGCGATGAACTTTGGCTATGCTTGCTTATAGCCTACAAGCAAGCATAGACAAAGTTCATCGCTGAGCTTTTAAATATCGAATTTTTTGATTAATTGATTTGATTGATTTAGAATGTACGATCAAGCACTAAGCAGGATCTCCCGGAGTTTGCCGGGCCCACCGTACACCCGTTTTTACATATACTTGGAAGGATAAGGCAGGATACTAGTTAAATCATTGAGATCGACTCGGTTCCAGACACTTTGGCAGCCAATAGTTAGTTATGTTTTTGTAGAGTAGGGAAAAGAAGTGTTTTATCAGTAATGACAGAATTGCTCCGGTTTCCCGGTAGTCAATATTAAAACTACTGTTAGCTTAAGGCAATCACATTGATAATGAACTGCTCTAATACAAATTAGATTTTAAAAAAAATGATTAAACATTACAAATCAATTGAATTAACCGTTTTATAGCAAATACGTCATAAATTCACCAAACATCTAATTTATGGGAACCGTTTAGATCTGGACATTTTAAAACTGGATATTTCAAAATAGGATTTGACAAAACGAGATAAAGCACAAAACTGGATATTTCAAAATTGGATATTTTGACATGTGATTTAAACTTAAAATGATTTTTTAGGAAAGTTCTGAAATATGGCCAATTATGAAATATGGCCAATTATCGGTTCTTAACCGATTATGATGAAATTCGATATGTAAGATGAAAATAGGATTTGAAAATGCTTTTTTGGGAAAGTTCTGGAATATGGCCAGTTAGGAAGGAACTCGGCGAGTTCTTAACCGATTATGATGAAATTCGATATGTAGGATGAAAGTGGGATTTTAAAATGATTTGTTGGACAAGTTCTGGAATAAGGCCAGTAAGGTTCCATACTTGAATATTTCTAAGGAGAGAAATAGAATTTTCCTTCACTTAATGTTTTTATTTCTTTAATTGTATAATTAAATTTGATTTTAAATCCTTTTTAGGAAAAACCTCTGGAATGTGGCCAGTAAGATTTCATACTTAATAATTTTAAGCAGAGAGATACAATTTTCCTTAACTTAATGGTTTTTTTAAATTGCTGCTTTTCTCATCTTATTAAAATAATCATTGACTTGATCGAGTTTACTGTCAGTAAAATTTATCTTCATATGTTTTTTTATTCTTATACTTAATATAACTTTTCTTCACTTTAGAGAATCTATGTGAGAAAAATTAAAGAAAAATAAAATAAATTATGTGTATATTTCGGAAAATTAATATGGGTTTATCATTACGCCGTGAGTAGTATTTGTGTATATTTGTTTCGTTAGGTAATGTTATTTTCGATTTTATGAATATGTTATTATTACTTTCCATTAAGTATTTTAAACATAACTTATTAAAAATCATTTCAAAATCCCATTCCCATTCTTCATATAGAGTTCCTTCCTAATTGGCCATATTCTAGAACTTTCCTAAAAAACCATTTTAAGTTTAAATCACATGTCGAAATATCCTGTTTTGAAATATCCAGTTTTATACCAAATCTCGTTTTGTATTTTATCTCGTTTTAAAATATCCAGATTTGAATTATCCTGTTTCGTCAAATCCAGTTGTAAAATATCCAGTTTCGACCGGTACCCCTAATTTATATATGCCTATTAAACACAAAACTTTAAAATTAATAAAAATTAGATTTTAAAATAATTTACCAGTTTAACCAAGTTTAAAAGCAGTATTTTATTGTTGGCCGTCTCAAATGTTATACCAAATATACAAAAAATTTAAATTTAAAATGTAATATGAGTTTTGGGGATGGTACAGCAAAGTAGTTTCCTCCCATTGAAAATTTCTTGCTATAATTCATCTTTAAACTAAATTCGACTTCGGCTCTGGCAAATAGTGTAAACCAACAATAATTCAAAATATAAACGAATATCAACACAATTTTCGTTTGATGTAATCAAATTCATTTAATTGTAAACCACTTAACAAACTTAATGAAGCGAACACGCGAATTATTGGATCGATTACAGATAATTGGTTAGGTATATATACACAACGTTAGTTTATAGATGGTTTTATTACTAAATAAAACTAAAAACTATATATATGTATTATCATGATAGTATTAAATGTGACTGATTCCATGTGTTGATTAAACTAGTATATTATAGTTTAGGTAATATATCTTTTTGACCTTAAATAGAAATTACATAGTTTTTTGTGTCCACTTGGGTATTATGACAGGTGGTTGCATATATTTATTTTTTAATCGATAATCTTATATATTATTATGTAGGTACTTAAAATCCAATACTATTAATATTATATAAGAAGCAAGAAAGAATATAACTAACTTAAGTATTAAGATGGAAGATTATATAAAATGTATGTAAATAATATTGGTTTTGTTGCATAATTTATATGATATGAGAATTATGCACGAATAAAATAACAAAAATACTTAATATTTTTTTAATTTTATTCGAGGTCATAAGGTGAATTATATATATAGTATGCATATATAGTTCCGCAGCTACAAACTTTATTTTTTTAGGAAGTTCATTAGTTCTTGTCAGTAAAGCTTTAAGATGAAATCGGTTTAAAAACCATAAGTTTTGTTGACTATTTATGTTTAGTAATTTTTTTTTTTATTATTATTATTACAATTGACTTATTATATAGGTTCGGTTAGGTTAGTTCAAATGGCCGTTTTTTAAGATTGAATTTGAACTTCTAACGAAGCAGTTGATACCCCTAACACTCATACTACTGAGGCCCGACAGGTCACACAGAAGGAGAGTTCTCAAAAAATTTAGCCTGTTCTGGAACAGGTGCAAACCAGATGTAGTATAGTCACCTCCTCTTCTTCATCCCTAAAACTTCTACAATAATCATGCGAAAGAACACCCAGTCTACTCGCATGCTTACCAATGAGACAGTGTTTAGTAATGATACCCACAATTATGCCGAGTAATTACACATGAGCACAATTTAACCATCTTTTTGTTGTATGGTAAGGTGTGATAGGAGGTACCCTGTCGAGCAAGTCCATCGGTCTTAATATACCCCGTTATATTGAAATGCACTGGCACCCATTTGAGCTGAATGTTAAACTGTTCTGCTATTACGTTAAGAGATGAGAGACAGTTTGGGGCACTTTCGACGTGATAAAGCCTGATTGTAGAACTTTAATAGCAGACTGAATGTTCGTAAAAATACCTATAGCATTTACAGATATAACATTATACTTCATTCAGTCTATGGCTTCTTTGATTGCGATGCAATCTGCCGGAAAGACACTACAGTGATCAGAAAGGCTTAATTTAGTTCCTGTCAGAATACTTACAACCGACCCTGCCAATAATTCTCGATCCCTCTTCTCTAGGTTTAATAACAGGTCATTTATAAACAAGTTCCAAAGAAGGAGGATAATACACCATCTTGCGGTGTATCTCTACTCACAAATTTCCGGACGGATGCCTCACCAAGATTAGCCAAAATTATTCGAGTGACACATCCAGCCCCAAATCTGAAAGTGATCTATATAACAGAAAGCCACCAAATAATTCTTTATCGGCTCGATTGAGTCTCTGATATAAGCTTCTATCTATCTCTCCAAAGATTTCAAGAAGTACGAAGATAAGCTAATGGGCCTTAGGTCTTTTGAGTTGCAATGAAAGCGTTTTCCTGCATTAGGTATAAAAATAACCGTTACTTCAGTCCATTTGTTTGGAATATTACATAGTTCCTACTTTTAAAAATCACTTCAAGTCAGGGAACCATTAAGTTACTGGTTTGTTGGATGTCGGCAGGAATGATGCCATCCGGGCCTGCTGCCTAAAAAGTTTTTAACTGTTTACTGACAACAAGATGTTCTCCATTTTGATATTTTTTAAGCGAGGCCAGTAGCCCGGTTGGTTTTAGGCAGAACAGTCGGAGATTTGGAACATCCCGGGAAATGAGTTTCCAGTAGAATCTTATGTAGCCTGGCTGCTTCAGAGGACTCCTGTATGTTATCACAAAATAGTCTCAAAGCTTTGCTTTTGGCAACTTCTTAATTCGTATTTATTTGATTTAATGACTCCATTTCAGCCGCGTTATTTGGGTTTCCTTCGACGACCATAGCGGACAAGATTTGTCCTTAGGTCTACTAATTAGTCACGAGCCTAAAATAGCTTCATTGAAAGCATCGGACATTCTGTCGACCAAGGCATCCAATTCCTGTGCTGATTCAGAAGTTTTAGGGACCAACCCTGTTAAGTAGTTACCTAGAATTGTTCTGAAGATATCCCAGTTGGCCCTCCTTCTATTTCTAAAGGTTGGAGTTTCAGAATATTTAAAATTCAATCCAAATTGTAGACAGCAATGATCGGAAAACGAGTGTTCTTCGGACACTTTCCATTTTACTAATTTATTTGACATGAAGTTTGAAACAAATATCCAAACTTCTTGTCTATTATTAGTTAAAAAAGTAGGCTTACAACCTCTATTACAGATAGAAAGGTTAGTACTTAGAATGTAATCAAGGAGTCAATCTCGTTTCTCGTTCGTATCGGTGCTTTCCCAGATCGTGTGGTGTGAATTTGTATCGCAACCAACGACTATTCCGACTTTAAGTACCTGAGCATCCGTTATTAAGCTGCGCACATTATCCGGAGGAAAACCTTACCCATCGTGCGGTAAGTACGCTGAGACGTGCCAAAGGTTCTGATGGCTGACCTCAATGCTAACTACTATCTGCATTGCTATAATTGGCATGCAGAAATATTTCTAGTTTGTTCTTTGGAAGAATGCTCGATCGAATCCTACCTTTAACTTGCAGAAACAATAATTTATAGTTACCAGTACAAAGTCTAAGAACCCGATCTTTATTGATTTAACGCTTTATTGAGTTGACGCTACTTTACAGTGGTGTGGATTAATTTGAAGTATCTTTAGCATCTTGCTGCTTAAATATCAATAGACACAACGGTGATGTCGGATCATTCTGAACCCGGGTCCGTAGAAAAAAAAACAGAGTTCATCCAATGATCCAGATAACTCGTTTATCAGATTTGACTCATGTATTTCTTCAGTTTCTTTAGTTTTAGGCTGCTTGTATAAAGGACACAGACCTTCAGGCTAGGTTCCGTGAAAAACGGAAGTGCCCCAAACTGTGATGCCCTTGACTTAGCAGCCCCATCCTTATAAATGTTTAGCGTGACAGCGGCAAACCATAGCTTATTATGCTACTTGTCTAAGCCAGCACTGCCAGATTTTTCCAGCATAATATTCATGAAGGAGGAGACTAGAGCCCTTTCCATCTTTTTCCAGTAACCAGGAGTGGTGCTACTATCCTCATGGGCTTTTTCAATAACAGCTACAATCAGCTGATCCTTGAGAATCTCACTAAACCTCACTAACTCACGTGTTACTTGCCCAATATTTTCTGGTTGCTTTTGGTTTTCATTATTCTGAGTTTTACCATTACTCGTGTTGGGTGCTGCTTGCCCAATATATTATAGCGATGGATCTGCTTTTTGTTTTCTCTGTGAGCTTGCTTTGTTTCAATGCCCAAGCATTTTCTTTTGGTGGTTCGTCTTCGTTAGTATACTTCCATGTTTATTGTTACTCTTTTTTAGGTTTTTTTTGTCACGAGTGTCCACTGAGAATCACTTTCGGGTTTCTTATCAACTTTCATCTAATACAGAGTCATTATCGTTATACCACAGAGAATAAATAAATAGAAAGCAATCTTTCATAAAATAAAAATGAGAGTGAATGAAATTTCATTAATTTGTTTAGTTTTATAATGTAGGCCAACAGGCTAACTATCTTCTCTGTAATTATACATTGATATATTCCAGCTCGGTGGCTTATATTTGCTTATCAAAATGCAGATGGGTTTTAAAACATTTACTAGAGCAATAAACTTTTATATAATGCTACATTATAAAATAGATTTAGATTTGTTCCAAAACATATAATAATACACCTTTACATAATTCTATATTGTATAGGTGATATTCTCGTGACTATATTGAAAGATACGAGTAAATAATTTATCTTAGAACAAAAAAAAAACTGGCTAAGATAAAGTTTGTTTAAAAAAAGGCTTCTAATTTCAATTAAAATAATATCAGGCTTTATTTCGATTTGTTAAGACTCAACTATAAATATTTGGAATATATATGTATAACCTAAAGTTCATAATTACTTCGTGTTCTTAGTGCCCATTTTGTTCCTTCTAAAAACTGACATTCGCTGAAATTTATACCTCAAATGTTGAGTTATACCTTTAATTACCTCAAAAGAGCCAATCCACAGAAAGTGAAGCACTTGCCAGCAACAAATGAACTTTCACACAAAATTGGTTCATGAACCGAGCTTGATATGCTATTTTTAAAAAAATGTCTCAAATTAGGAATTTCAAAATTGGAATCAATTTAAATCCATTTAATCTTTCTAAGGCCGAAGCTCTTTCAACTCTTTCACGTTTAATTTTACGTTTTACTTCACGCCGGCGCCAGCCAAATCAAGGATGCACGAATACAGGTTCCCTTGAAATATCCATCTGCACATTCTATTGCTTCACCAGCCAGCATTGTCACATGCACAATACCTTAACTTGTTACCTTAATCGGCGAATCTTTATGCTAGCTGCTTTATATAGAACTGTTATTACTATTCCATTCAATAAAAACCAGATAATGGTTTTATCAAAATTTTCTAACTGTTGTCACATTTCCGAGCCTCTAACCGATTCCTCTTTTGTTGTCCTATACCTCTACACCGCCAATCCATACATTTAGAACTATAGGTAACTAAATCTACATAAATTAAAACTAATGTTATGGTTTTAGTTTTTAAAATATAATTTTATAACGCTAACTTTTAGAAATTGTAAATTATGATTTATGAATGTTTATATAGTGCCTCTACCTGTTGCTATTGGATATTTAAATCTAGTACATGACACTGATTAAATATTTTTTAAAATATGAAAATACATAAAATTATTTTTATGTTTATTAAGCCATTAAAACATTACTTTTTATATTGCAAAATCGACTGCTAAATAGTTTTACTGATTCTATTGTAAAACCATCATATTTGTTTTCATTATGCACATTGCCTACAATAACTATTAAAACTGATAAAGTTAAGTGTAGCAACCATATCTAATCGCTTCTAAATAATTATTCAGATATGTCGTGCACATTCATATACTATGATATATATATATATATATATATATATATATATATATATATATATATATATATATATATATATATATATATATATGTATATATATATATATATATATATATATATATATATATATATATATATATATATATATATATATATATATTTACTTCCAGATATAGAGCTAACTTACACTTTACACATATAGCACCCAGTCGCAATGGCGAGATGAGATTACTATTCACTTTTAACAAAACATAGCACAAATCCCAAATTGCTGCGCACGCTACCTCCATTTTTGGAGATAATTCAATAAATTCGATAAAATAACGATACCAATCTTCGTCGTTATAAAAGTATTGTAGTTCTAAAAGAAATTTAATTAAAAAAAAAAATTGGCTGAAGAAATAATCGGCAAATTTTTTAAACTAAAAAAAGTCATCTATTTTCAAACTTATACAAACTATTGATTAAAATTATTTTGTCGTCAATTTCTGGTCCTATCATTTGCGGATTATGTCGTTAAAAGCTTCTTCCTGTAGAAGCTTAGCATCACACCACTACCATGTTTTGTAGATATATTTGCAGCATCTAAAATCTCAGTGTAGTCTTTACCATAGCTTCCATCAGAGTCATACGCATTTTGTTCCTAAATACTTATAGAAAATTGAAGTATTCCTAAACCTATGACCGAAAAAGGTTCCTAAACATCGGTTGCAGGTCGATTTGATAAGTCAAATTTAAATAATAATTATAATATACGGATTCTACAGACCATTGCCGAGCTTACTCTTCTCATTGTTATAGTCAAGTATTGTATTGTTCAGGTCGCTGCACTTTTTAGAAAAAAGTGATTAAAAAATGTATGCTTTAAGCGATTTTGATAGTACAAAATCAAAGAAAAATGTAACTTTGTTTTATGCACTTTGTAATCTCGTTTTTGATCTCTAAAATTGCAATAACTTAACAAGGAGTGGTCGTTTATCTGCAACTTAATTAGGTTTTTCAAACTAATGATTGGGAAAGATCGTTGAGTCTCAAAGTTAGCAGGTTTTTTCTTACTTAGAACATGTTTCTTTTACTCAAAAAAGTAATCAGAAAGTAAACATTTTCTTTAGGTTACCACCAAACATTTTCGTTTATTAATTTTTTTTTAAATAAGATATTTTTTCGAAATATTTTGGTGTTGCTTTTTTTTTTGGCGCAGTGTATTTTTGTTTCGAATATTAAGACCGGTACTCCAGAATGAAACATTTTCTGTCAGTATTTTTTACTGTGAAACCCGAAGGAGAAACAAATTCTAAATTACTTTAGAGCGACAAAGACAACCGTTTTTGTTTTTTTGTTACAACAGAAAAACAAAAACGATTGTCTTTTTTTTTGTCTGAACCCTGCAATTTTTTCTAGGGCCGAAGCTCTCTCAACTCTTTCGCGGTTAATTTTTAACGTCCTACCTTACGCCGTCACCAGCCAAATCGAGGACGCACGAATACAGGTTCGATTTTAAGCCCATCTGCATATTGCATTACTCCAGCCAGCCTGTATTAACATTGACAATGGTTCGGCCCATGGATTCTGCATTCCAACAGGGTGATGAAAAATCCCTTTTGCAACCCTCCCCCGTTGATATTCAAACCCGGTACGTCCTATCCCAAACACCGCAGCTTTAACCCTGCTCCAATTGCTCGGTAACGATTGTCTTTGTCACTCTAAAATAATTTAGTAGTTTTTTCTCCTTCTTATTTCACAGTAAAAAATACTGACAGCAATGTTTCATTGTGAAATACAGGTTTTAATTTCAATGTTTACCATGACCCGAAAAAAATCATTCAAAATTTACAGTGAGTGAAAGTGAACGCAACAAAACATTGAACGCGATTATAAAGATATACACAATTACACAGTGAACAATTAAAAACAGTGGAATTATTAATTATTCAATTATTATTGGACTATTAGCGTTTATATCCGGTCACGTATACCGTTAATTATTTCGATATTGAGGTTTGAAGATTGATCAGTAAAACCAAGCCATCAATCGGATAATTTATTTTACGATAGATTTACATGGTATATTTTACTGAACTGGACTTTAAATACTTATTTATTTATTTGTATGTATATATGTTACATACATATAGAATTTAGAATTAAGAGAAAAAGCACATATGGAAGCAATTATAAAAACACCAAAACCGACATTTGCTTCCATTAGGCATAAAAACCTCTTAAATTTTTTCAAAACTAATCCACCCCATACAGCACACCTCATTTTGAGCTAGAGCTTATTTATAATGAAATGCGCTAGTAACATAAAAAATTTCAATATTGCCACGCCACTCTAAAATATTTGACTTAAATAATTTTGTCGAACCTAGCTTTTTAATAACAAGTGGAATTGCATTCCAGAGAGAAATCCCCATAACGAAAAAGGATTTATTTACTGATCTACACAAATTTTTTAGAGGAAGTAACTTAGCTGAATGAAACCTACTAAATAACAACTTCCTATACAAATAAATTGGCTGCCTAATTTTAAAAAGTTTTTTTTTGAATATAAAAAACAAACGCGAAGTTCAAAAAAGGTAAATAAACTACACCCTAACCCCAACATTAGAATAAGGAGAAATATAACTGAACTTTCTAATACCAAAAATAAACCTAGCACAAGCATTAAAACATCTTTGGAGAATACTCATCTTCTCTTGAAGGAATCCAAACAAAACTACCTCACCATAAATAAATTGTAGGAGAAGATAAGACAAACACATTCTTTACTTAAATTGACTATCCGTAAACTCTACCACTTTGCACAAACAACTTAGCATGCCAAACACCTCTCTAAATATTACCTAAGTGGTTACCCTAAATAAGATATTTGTTAAAAACTAACTCTAAACCTTTAACAGTATTTGAAAACGGAATAAGAGAATCGCCAAGACAAATTCCAGGAAAGGACTATTTAAAGGTTTCTTATAAATTTTAATAGACTGAGATTTGATAGACTGGCGGAAAACGAAAATCTAAATTGAGAAATAAGCTTATTAAGTAAAATACCGTGATTTGTAGAATCGAAGGCCTTGGAAAAATCTAACAAAGTTAAAGAGGTCAAACCCCTATTACTCATATTACGCGAATGTCGTCACAAACGTTTAATAGCGCAGTGGTTGTACTATGGGATTTTCTAAACCCAGATTGAACACAACTAACAAAACTATTGCTATTAAGGTGTACCTGGAATTGATTCTTGATAACTATCTTATTAAGTTCTATTTAGACATAGAACTTAATATACTTATTGGTCAAAAATGAGATAGTTCAAAAGGATTGCTAATCTTTCGGATAGGAATAATTTTGGTAAGCTTCCACTGATCAGGAAAGGAAGAGAACCTACGCATAAAATTAAAATATGTAACAAGTACTTTAAAACGAAAGGAAAAACTCGTTTTACGAAGTTTAAACTAATATTATCAAAACCGGAGAATCCCGATTTAACCTTCCAAATAGCGGAATGCAACTCATCAAGCGAAATATTTGTGAACGAAAATGAATTAGAGGACTCGCCAGAAAGTAATTCAACCGTATTACTACCAGAGTTCAGATTGGAGCTAAAAAACTATTGAATTCATTTGGCTTGAAAACCTTACGAATGATACTCCTGCATCTACCAAGTTCAAAATTACGCCAGAAGACCTTGGAAGGGAGTGAACGATCTATCTTATCTTTAAAAAAACTTATATTTAGATGACCTAATTAACCCTACAACCCTGTTACGCGCCTGCCTATAATCAAAGTGGGACTAGAAATTAGGATACTTTTTCCATAAACGATATTTGCTAACACTAACGTTTAGAGTAACAGTCCTAAACGGAATATAAGTCTCAAAAACGAAACCAAGATAAGCGTTGAAAATTTCGATTTATCAAGTAAAAGAACAAACAAAAAAGATATCCTCCCAAAGAACCGAAGTATACAAGCTAAATAAAGACAGGAATCATCTAACCTAGAATAAGTCCTAAAGCTAAAGCTTCTAGACTTTGGCGGAGAATAACAATTAACAGAAAAAATTAAAAGATCATGATGGGAGGCTACACCGAGGGATAACTGATTGAAAAAACAAATAGGGCTATTTGTAAAGGAAACAATATGGTCAATAAGGGAATAAAAAATACCACTAGCGGTTGAACAACAAAAGATAGTGCAATAGAGTTATAAACGGAGAGTAAGAGGAGGATTATAGAGCACCGAATAAATTTTTACGACGGTTTACGAAAACTTTAACAAACATAAACTCTAAATCGAAGACCATCGATTCTAAATATAAGAAGGTATACTCACTAATCTCTGAAATGTTTTAGTGAAACAAGATATATCCACTGATTATCATTAAAAATGTGACGTATTTCGTCAATATCTGCGAATAACCTTTGAACATTTGACCTACCTATAGATAAATTGGCTATGATGTGATAATTTCGTTGCATGCAGTACATTGAAAAATTATTACAGGAAAACAAATGTTAACAGAAATTGGACGGAGTCTATGAATCATCGATCGAAACGATTGGTAAAAAGGAGCAAGTATTCTCAATTATGTTTTGACTGACCTTACATTAAACGGCCCCACGAGCATTGACAAGCTGAAAAATAACATTATCGTCTATGTTAGTATTGCTGTCCTGTTTTCTTCAATGCTCATTCGGATCAATTGTAATCGATACCGCTTGCCCGTGATGGTTTTTGTTAAAGCCTGATTGTTAAATCTAGTTGTTAAAATACTGAGTATATACTATAATATAATAATATAATAATATAATAATATAATAATATAATAATATAATAATATAATAATATAATAATATAATAATATAATAATATAATAATATAATAATATAATAATATAATAATATAATAATATAATAATATAATAATATAATAATATAATAATATAATAATATAATAATATAATAATATAATAATATAATAATATAATAATATAATAATATAATAATATAATAATATAATAATATAATAATATAATAATATAATAATATAATAATATAATAATATAATAATATAATAATATAATAATATAATAATATAATAATATAATAATATAATAATATAATAATATAATAATATAATAATATAATAATATAATAATATAATAATATAATAATATAATAATATAATAATATAATAATATAATAATATAATAATATAATAATATAATAATATAATAATATAATAATATAATAATATAATAATATAATAATATAATAATATAATAATATAATAATATAATAATATAATAATATAATAATATAATAATATAATAATATAATAATATAATAATATAATAATATAATAATATAATAATATAATAATATAATAATATAATAATATAATAATATAATAATATAATAATATAATAATATAATAATATAATAATATAATAATATAATAATATAATAATATAATAATATAATAATATAATAATATAATAATATAATAATATAATAATATAATAATATAATAATATAATAATATAATAATATAATAATATAATAATATAATAATATAATAATATAATAATATAATAATATAATAATATAATAATATAATAATATAATAATATAATAATATAATAATATAATAATATAATAATATAATAATATAATAATATAATAATATAATAATATAATAATATAATAATATAATAATATAATAATATAATAATATAATAATATAATAATATAATAATATAATAATATAATAATATAATAATATAATAATATAATAATATAATAATATAATAATATAATAATATAATAATATAATAATATAATAATATAATAATATAATAATATAATAATATAATAATATAATAATATAATAATATAATAATATAATAATATAATAATATAATAATATAATAATATAATAATATAATAATATAATAATATAATAATATAATAATATAATAATATAATAATATAATAATATAATAATATAATAATATAATAATATAATAATATAATAATATAATAATATAATAATATAATAATATAATAATATAATAATATAATAATATAATAATATAATAATATAATAATATAATAATATAATAATATAATAATATAATAATATAATAATATAATAATATAATAATATAATAATATAATAATATAATAATATAATAATATAATAATATAATAATATAATAATATAATAATATAATAATATAATAATATAATAATATAATAATATAATAATATAATAATATAATAATATAATAATATAATAATATAATAATATAATAATATAATAATATAATAATATAATAATATAATAATATAATAATATAATAATATAATAATATAATAATATAATAATATAATAATATAATAATATAATAATATAATAATATAATAATATAATAATATAATAATATAATAATATAATAATATAATAATATAATAATATAATAATATAATAATATAATAATATAATAATATAATAATATAATAATATAATAATATAATAATATAATAATATAATAATATAATAATATAATAATATAATAATATAATAATATAATAATATAATAATATAATAATATAATAATATAATAATATAATAATATAATAATATAATAATATAATAATATAATAATATAATAATATAATAATATAATAATATAATAATATAATAATATAATAATATAATAATATAATAATATAATAATATAATAATATAATAATATAATAATATAATAATATAATAATATAATAATATAATAATATAATAATATAATAATATAATAATATAATAATATAATAATATAATAATATAATAATATAATAATATAATAATATAATAATATAATAATATAATAATATAATAATATAATAATATAATAATATAATAATATAATAATATAATAATATAATAATATAATAATATAATAATATAATAATATAATAATATAATAATATAATAATATAATAATATAATAATATAATAATATAATATTATAATAATATTATTTATCGATTGATTTTAATCTAATAATTAACACTTTCATTTATATTGCACAAAATTTGCTTGATTTTTTTGGATTTTTAAAACTGGTTCAGTTTTTAAATAAAGATATATCCACAGAAATTTTAAATACAAATTTTTAGTTTTCCGAGTGCTTTCAGGGATTCCCTATAAATAAAATATAAACATGGTTGTTTCGTCGATTTCTCATTTTTTCGTTACAACGTGCTTCTGTACAAAAAGTTTACCTAATTTCAAATTACCTAATCGTAACTTTACTTTTTAAAGTATTCAGAGGGAGTCTAAACAAATGGTTACAATTTTACTGGTTATAGAAAATTCGTTAGATAATATATTGATTTTATATTTTAAACCAGCTTAGTTATATAGTATGAATAGTTTTACTAATAAAGAAAATTGTTGTATATTACTGCATGTAGTTTTACCACGTGATGTTATTTAAGAGGATTCTTAAATACGAATATCAATAGCGACCCAATTTTCATGTTTCTCTCTTAGATATTTTTTACACGTGACTTAAGGATTATCGCAATATGGTGTACTACACGAGCATGTATTATGTACGTATTCTTGATATATGATTATTATTATTATTTACGTCATTAGTTGTTGTTACATAGATTTTTTTTTTATTTTAATGTCACGGGCAACAGTTCATGGTGAAAACATATAATGAAGAAATAGAAAAACGAAACTAGTTCAACGGAATATTATAATTGGAAAGTGTATAAGGAGTAGGGAAACTAAAGTTGTTTACACAAAATGTAGATCAGGATATTTTTTTATACATCAGTGCATGCATAATTTTAATGATATGTTAAATATGTAAATTATTAATGTTTGTAGAATTAGACATATTATATATAGTAAAGTCACCAAGTTAAACTTGTGGCAAAAAACTGATTTTGCATGGCCTTTAATATACCGTCTGTTGTTGAACATATAGTATTGTATTGTGTTTTGAATATAGGGTGACTTAAAACTTGTTTTTTTAATATCATTTGTGTTATTAAAATCTTTTGGAAGTCGGACTTTTTGTCCTTGATATACCTGTTTTAGAACGGTTCGGTAATCAACATGTTTTTTGATATTGTTGGTAAATTAACTAGGAAAGATGTCGACTAGGAGACACTAGTTTATATATATATATATATATATATATATATATATATATATATATATATATATATATATATATATATATTTATATATATATATATATATATATATATATATATATATATATATATATATATATATATATATATATACATTTGAATCAGTTACAGATTATGTAACTAGGTCATCATGTAACCTAGCTTCCCTAGGTCATCACCACTGTAAAGCAATATATAGCCTTAGGACACATGGTCTTTTTGATTTTTTAGCAATCGAGTTTCTTGGAGAGCAACGAGTTCCAAGCAATTCTCTTTCTTGGCGAATATAGTGCCATCAAATGCGTTTGGTTTTTTAGCGACTGCATGTTCCACGAACCAATACTAACTGGTCGGGTTAAATTTAGTGTTATCCATATTTTCTTTTTTTTTGTTTTTAAGGATGCGGGCAGTCAGCCGATCGATCCAACCTTTGTTTAATCGCCTCCTACGACAAACCAAGGAGGCTTTTGTGAAATTCTAAGGATAGCAGGCTCGTTTAGAAGTCTTTTACGAGGCATGGGACTGCCTCCAATCACAGAGGTAAAACCAAACTCAAAACTTGTGTTATAACACTAAACTTAAATTACTTCTACTAATCACTATAACTATTACCATAGAAGTCGCATTGTTTTATCATATCTACGGCCTTCACCTTGTTGTTATTTCTTTGTTATGAATCTGGTTGATTCGAATTTTACCTAAAATAGCAATCGGTGCTCTTTCTCAAACATGACCATTGTGAATATTATATGGTGTCAAGTGCAATGACGCGCTATGCTGTTAGCACAAACTGTTGTTTGAGATTTGTACCGACTGTCTTCTTAGGAACCGCTCAGAGCTGGACATTTTAAAACTGGATATTTCAAAATAGGATTTGACAAAACGAGATATAGTTAAAAACTGGATATTTCAAAATTGGATAATTTAAAACGAGATATGGTACAAAACGAGATATAGTACAACACTGGATATTTCAAAACAGGATATTTCGACATGTGATTTAAACTTAAAATGGTTTTTTGGTAAAGTTCTGGAATATGGCCAATTAGAGAGGAACTCGGTGAGTTCTTAATCGATTTTGATGAATCAATACGGAGGAAGAAAATGGGATTTTAAAATGATTTTTGGGAAAGTTCTGGGATATGGCCAATTAGGAAGGAACTCGGTGATTTATTAACCGATTTTGATGAAATTCAATATGTAAGATGAAAATGGGATTTATAATGATTTTTTGGGAAAGTTCTGGAATAAAGCCAGTTGAGAAGAAACTCGGCGAGTTCTTAACCGATTATGATGAAATTCTATATGTAGGATGAAAATGTGATTTTAAAATGATTTTTTTGAAAAGTTCTGGAATATGGCCAGTTAGGAAGGAACTCTGCGAGTTCTTAACCGATTATGATGAAATTCGATAGTAGGATGAAAATGGGATTTTAAAATGATTTGTTGTAAAAGTTCTGGAATAAGGCCAGTAAGGTTTCATACTTGAATATTTCTAGGCAAGAGATAGACTTTTCTTTCAATTAATGTTTTTTTTAATTGCTGCTTTTCCCATCTTATTAAAATAATCATTGACTTGATCGAGTTTACTGTCTGTAAAATTTATCTTCATCTATTTTTTATTTTCTACTTAATATAACTTTTCTTCACTTTATAGAATCTATGTTAGAAAAATTAATTAATTTTCATCAACATTTTCTTCCTAAATATCGAATTTCATCATAATCGATTAAGAACTCGCCCAGTTCCTTCCTAACTGGCCATATTCCAGAGCTTACCCAAAAAATCATTTTAAAATCCCATTCCCATCCTACATATAGAATTTCACCATAATCGGTTTAGAACTCACCGAGTTCCTCCTTAATTGGCCATATTCCAGAACTTTCCCAAAAAATCGTTTTAAAATTTTATTTTCAACCTACGTATCGAATTTTATTATAATTGGTTAAGAACTCGCCGAGTTCCTTCCTAATTGACCATATTCCAGAACTTTCCTAAAAAATCATTTTACGTTTAAATCACATGTCGAAATATCCTGTTTTGAAATATCCAGTTTTGTACCATATCTCGTTTTGTACCTTATCTCGTTTTAAAATATCCAGTTTTGAAATATCCAGTTTTGTACCATATCTCGTTTTGTACCTTATCTCGTTTTGAAATATCCCGTTTTGCAATTTCCAGTTTTGTACCATATCTCGTTTTGTACCTTATCTCGTTTTGAATTATCCAATTTAGAAATATCCATTTTTGTACCATATCTCGTTTTGTACCTTATCTTGTTTTAAAATATCCAGTTTTGAATTATCCTTTTTCGTCAAATCCAGTTGTAAAATATCCAGTTTCGACCGGGACCCGTCTTCTTTTAATTCATCTTGCTAATCAAAAACTTTTATTTTTGGTTATTAAATCGAGACCTAAAATACATACAATGTTTGAACTTCCTCCGACCATAACTAGTCACACTCCCTTCATTGCTGCAGCGTTATCATATAAGATACTCTTTAGTTTGAAGTTAAAGCGTTTAAGTTTATGGGACCATTATACCATTTATAAGCTTAGGTGGTTCATTATTATCGTCATAGCATGAAAGAGCACTTCTATACTTGTTGGTTCCTTTGGAGTTTTGGAGCAATTGTTTCTTCTTATAGACATGATAATAATTCGGTGCGAATAATTCCAATTTAGTTTGGCTGAATAAATTAAAAAGGAGAAAAGTAAAATTCTTAACATTACAACAAAATTAGAAAAGATCATTTTAGGCCATTAAACAGATTAACTTATCTGTATATTATACTGGCAATGAAATTTAACAAAGTCTCATAACTAAGATTTGTCAGTAATTACCATTGTCCCTTCAATACCGATGGTAAAAGGGCACAATGGCGTTTGAAAAATTAGCGTTTTAAATTTTGTGAAATATATTTGCGAAGACTAAAACTGCATTCGTGCATCTTAATGTATATCCTAAACTGCAGAATATAGTCCAAAATGCATATCAAAAATATTGCCAATATTCAAATTAATACTGTATAAAATATCATAAACATCGAAGTACTGAAAACATTCAAATATTTTTCACTTTGTATTTGTTTGCAATAATTTCTTTGTAAGTCAAGAGTTACTCAAAACTTTTAAGTTTTCATTTTTACCTTTTGTTTTGAATCCACCACCTTAAACTTGTTTACTCTAGTGGTAGAAAAGTGTTGAAATGTTTTTTTTTATATTGAAATTTAAAAAAACGTGACTTTCGTTCGCTATGGGAAAAGGGTTAGTACGAAAAACGTGCTCGTAAGTTTTTCTCTCTTATATTGTGTCTGCCTATGTATATAGCTTCTTGAGGTAAACAATTGTCAATTATGGTTGAATTTGACGAGAGTTTACTATAATAATTACGCCTACATCGTATACAAACCATTAATAAAACTAAACTTGAATTACGTCTTTGGTATATATTCCTAGTAATGATTTTTTAAAACATATAAGACGATAAGGTACGTATTTTCCTAGAAGTCCTACAATTAAACATCGGAAAGGTTAAAAAAGAAGCAACAAAAAAAAGGAAAGGAAAATATGAAAATTAAAAATTAAACAATACGATCCGGTATTTAGTTGCCTGTTGATTAAAAAATTTGACTGATGAAAATTGCAATATTTCACAACAATTTTTCTTTTCTAATTTTAATTGTCTCATTATTATTATTTTTAATAAGGTGTACACGTTTTATGGTACTATCTTATTTATCATCTTTATTATTATGTATTAAGAACAATAATAATATAGGTCAAGTTTGTAAAATAGTAACATGAGAACATATTTCATGTAAAATTTTTTTTGTAAAAGAAAACTTGTTAATTGTAAGTGATGTAGAAAAACGTTCGTAAGAACATATCACTCAGATAAGAATATTGTTGTAGTTTCCAATTATAATTTTTTATTATACCGGGTGTTTAGTTAAACTTGACAAAACAAAATTTTGGCAAAATACCAGAACTATAGAAAAAAATATTAAAGAAAAAGTTGACGAAGTAAATCTTCAAAATGTATAAATTGCAATGAGTATTGTGTTGAAGGCTTAGAAATAAAATGCGGCAGTTTTCTTAAAACATAAAAGCACGAAATATTAACCAAGAAGTTAATAATTTAAAAATTAACGAATATCAAGAAAACCTGTGGTCTAAAAGCTGTATGGAAATGATAATTCATCTCTTATTCTACTAAGAACAGTTATATCGAAAAGTTCTAGACTGGTTCAACGGCCGGCTTAATCATCAGGACATTTGGAACACGAACTAGAGTAGCTTAATATTTAACAAGCATCATAACTTCATGCAATATTCAAACCGGATCCTGCGAAAAAACAAAACTAGAAAATTGTAAAATTAAACAAAAGACAGAGAAGACACTCTGACAGAGAACACACTTCCCAGAAAACAAGAAAGTATCAACATTTCTTTGATATTAGTTAAACAAAATTATCAAAAAAATCAAAACATGGTCTAAAAGTTGCAAAAGTCGCCTTATTTGCGAATTACTAAAAAGGTAACTTTCAACTGTTACCTAGGCAAATAACGAATGAAAATACAACAAAAATATACAAAACTTATGATTTTGAAATAAAATATAAAACTAGGGAAGCGTTAAAAGAAGAGATAGAAATTAATAACTCAAAAAAATCTCCTAGATACGACATACCTGGAAAAGTTTGGAAGGCTACTCCACCAATAAAATGTGACAAAAGTATCCAGCTAGCTTAAAAAACCAATACACGCAAAATTTATTTCTTCCTTTTATTTCGAAATTATTTGAGAGACTCCTGGTCTTGTGACTCAGGCCAATTATACATTTGCAAAAAATATGAAAGATGGTACCCCGAGCTAAAAAAATATCGACACTAGTAGACATTTCAAAAGGTTTTGTTCTGTGGTCTTGATTTGGTATTCTATATAAACAAGAGATCTGCCAAGTACCGCAGGTTTATTTAATGCCACATAAACAGACTATACTACTATCTTAGCACCTAAAAATATGCATCAAAAGCAACAGCCAATCTCCAAATATAGTTAGCACAGATAACTGTATTTGATGAACTACTTGTATGGCTAAAATTTATACAAGTAAATTCATAATACAGAAATTAATTCAACCAAAATCTAACCAAACGAAAAATAGATGTACATATAAAATCGCATATTTTCATCCTTTTCCATTTTATTTTGGACACGACTGATTGTATAAAAAAACAAAAATTTTCATGTTTTTCGTATCGCCCATTAAATTTGTGGAATTTACGCCACAAATCAAATATTTCTAAAATCCAGAAAATGCCATGAAATGATCGATATGCTTTATTTCTGGGAACCGCTCAGAACTGGACATTTTAAAACTAAGTATATTTCAAAATAGGATTTGACAAAACGAGATAAGGTACAAAACTGGATATATCAAAATTAGATATTTCAATACGAGATAAGGTACAAAACGAGATATGGTACAAAACTGGATATAATTCAAATCGAGGTAAGGTACAAAACGAGATATGGTACAAAACTGGATATTCCAAAACAGGAGATTTCGACATGTGATTTAAACTTAAAATGCTTTTTTAGAAAAGTTCTGGAATATGGCCAGTTAGGAAGAAACTCGGTGATTTCTTAACCGATTTTGATGAAATACGATATGTAAGATGAAAATGGGAGTTTAAAAGGTTTTTTTGGGAAAGTTCTGGAATATGGCCAGTAAGATAGGAACTCGGCGAGTTCTTAACCGATTATGATAAAATTCGATATGTAGGATTAAAATGGGATTTAAAAATGATTTTTTGGGAAATTTTTGGAATATGGTCAGTTAGGAAGGAACTCGGTGAGTTCTTAACCGATTAAGATCAAATTCGATACGTAGCATTAAAATGGAATTTTAAAATGATTTTTTGGGAAATTTCTGGAATATGGCCAATTAGGGAGGAACTCGGTAAGTTCTTAACCGATTATGATGAAATTCTATACCTAGGATGGGAATGTGATTTTAAAATGATTTTTTGGGTAAGTTCTGGAATAAGGCCAGTAAGGTTCCATACTTGCATATTTCTAAGGAGAGAAATAGAATTTTCCTTCACTTAATGTTTTTTTCCTTTAATTGAATAATTAAATTTGATTTTAAAACCTTCCTAATAGCCCATATTCCAGACTTTCCTAAAAAATCATTTTAAGTTTAAATCACATGTCGAAATATCCTGTTTTGAAGTTTAGACAACACTGGTAATATGCTGATTGGGCGAAAATCACTCGCAGTAACTGGGATCCGTATGGGTGTGAGCACAGTATTTTCCACGTATCTGGAAATACAGATTTAGTAAGAGCTGAATTTATTAGATAGGTTAAATGAGGAAATATTATTGACACAATTAATTCAATGAAAATGAGCGGTATACCATCGGATCCAGCCGTGTCTGATTTAATTCTACCAAATTGAAGAAGACCATCATCAACAGAAACATTACGAAAATTAAAGTCATTTTCAGAACTGTATTGTTTCTAAATCAAGCTTAATATCGTTTTAAACTCATCCGGAGTAATTTCAGGTTTAAAGTCCGCAACAGGAGAATGAATGTAAGTCCTAAAATTCCTCTAGAATAAGTTGGATGAGATATTGCCATTAAAACGATCATTGAACAATTTTCGTTTGGTTGATTTAATCTTATTATTTACTTTATTTCTAGCTCTGATTTACTCCAACCGATTAAATTCTGTCTTATGTCGTTTCCAGTTTTCATGAAGAAAATCACGAATATTACGGTGCTTGAGAATGTCATTATTAGAATTAATCACACTTCTTTTACCCTTTACTAAGATCTTCCTAAGCGGCGCAAAAATGTCAAGTAGTTCTAATATGAAAGCATTAAAAAGTGATAGTTGCTCGTTCACGTCGCATAAAGAATAAATCTAAATCCAGTTCAAAGAGCTTGCGGCCAAAATAAAGCATCCCTATCAATATTTCGAAAATATCTCACAATCCTATATTGTATATTCTTCTCATTAGCCCCAATAGGAAAGGCATTCGAACCATAAATCATATCATGATTAGTAGCAATTCCTGGAACTGAAATTGGTGTAAAAGTATTAAAATTCACTGGATAATTACCAAAAGCCAGATCAATTAAAATTACCCATGAAATTAGTAGCTTCCCTTGAAATTAAACTAAAACCAAGAGAGACATTAAAGATTTGAATTTATTCACCTTAGATTTCAAATTAAGACAATTTAGACAATTTAAAGTCTCCAACAATTATCACTTCGCCAAATTTGAGCATAATATCATTCAAGATAGTTTCACGGACAGTTAATCTCTCCTATAACCAGTTTATTGACTTGATTACCATTTCTATGAAAATTACATCAAAGTGGGAATTTGTTGTATTACTATATTCTATTTTGGGATTCAGAAAAGTTTTAACATAAATAGCGACACCTCCACTCCGTCAACCCGCACGGTCTTTACAGAGTAAAGTCATCAAGTAACCATCAAGATGGTAATACTGCCTAGAATGCTCTATAATGTTTTAGATTAAACAAATAAATCTATCCCATCTTAGCTTTAAGGCAATACATTGAAATATTTACATCTTTCACGAATTTTGAGACACAGCGTTAAACCAAGTTTGACAATGATTTTTGCAAATAGTACCTGCTTTTGCTGGAATTTTTGCAATGACTATGATGTGTTTCTGACTGAAACGATAAATCCAGAGTATACGTAAAATTAGTTTTGCCAATATTTTAACAAATTCGACCGAAAAAATTTCAAAAATGCTCCTTGCGAAGTTCCATTAAAAAAAAAAATTGGAAAAAACGTATTTTAAATGTATTGGTGTAAATTGATTGATTGATTGATTGATTTTGAATGTACTGCCAAGCATTAAGCAGGATATCCCGGAAAGCGCCGGGCCCACAGTACACCCGTTTTTACATTTACTTGGAAGGATATGGAAGGATACTAGTTAAATTATTGAGATCGACCCGGTTACAGACACCTTGGCGGCCAATAGTTAGTAAATTTTTGTGGGTTAGGGAAAGGAAAAGTATGTTAGTTATGACATAATTGGTCCGATTTCCCGGTAGCCAATATTCAAACTACTGTTAGTGTAAGACAATCACATTTTTGTTGTACTGCTCTGCATTCTGCCATCTCTTATCAGCAACTCCAGTATGCCGCCAATCTTCTGTAATCTGTAATGGTACCCTGAAAACAGAATCTATTAATTAACTAATTGGTCTTAGCCGTAGGCTGTAATAAATTGAATTAATTTTTAATCTGAAATTACAAATTCATTAATTCTTAATATAATAACATAATTATATAATAATATAATTCCTAATATGCTGTAATAAATTGGGTTAGTTTTTGCCTGAAATTTACAATTAATTAATTTTTTTACATTTATAAAAATATGAAATTATAAAAATTATAAAATAATATAAATTAGATTTTATAAATTTGATTAAATATTACAAATCAATTGGATTAACCGCTTTACGACCAATACGTCATATAATCACTGAAAATCTAATTTATACATCTTATAAATATAAATATACCTTATAATATAATAAGAAAATAATATAATAATATAGTTATAATAATACAGGTAAAGTATAAACTGCCTCAACAATTTGGTGATGAACCAAATTTAGAAATTTAAAATCCTAAAATGCCTAAAGGGAGGGGGCGTAAAAGAAATAAAATTCCTAAGGAAGGCTACGCTTGTGCAAAGAGACCCTCTGAGTACAGGAAAATCTGTTCTAAGTGAGATAAACAGTAAGTAAGAGAAATAAAAATTAGTGTCAAAACTGTACACAGACGACTTTGTGAAACGAATGCAAAAAGAACCCATTTATAAGCCAGAAGAATAATAAAAAATAAAAAAATAAAAAAAAAAAAAAAAAAAAAAAAAAAAGAATAAAAATAAAAAAACCGGCTAAACTTTGCTCGTACCTATTTAGCGAAACCTGCTGAGGTCTGGCGGATAATATTATGAAACAACGAATTATTCTTTTCTTTAGATGGCAGCTACGGAAAGAAATATTTTTTATTCGATACCTCAATAAAGAGACTTTCGTAACATAACAATACCAACTCGGCACAGCGGAGGAGGCGAAGTAATAGTTTGGGGTGTTTTAGCTATAATGACATAGAAGATCTCACAGTGCTGCCGGGAAAAGTTACTTCAAGCACATATTTGGTGGCCCTTAATGAATATGCAATGGTTTCCGGGTGTAAATTGATAAGTTAATACATTTTTTTTACATGTAACGGCTGGTGGCTATTTGCAATTTAATATCAATTCATCAAACATGATACTCCAGCCAATAATTTATAAACCACAAAATTCAGCCACCAATCACAATGAAAATATTGTCCTACTACTATATCGATACCTCGGGCCAACTGCCCATCCTCAAGACCCCCTAATTATCAGAAAGAAAATAAAAAACAAAAGTTATACAGACCAAGATAAAAAACCCAACTTTAACATATAAAACACGAAACAAACAAAACCCACATAAAAAACTGTATATAAATACAAATAACACAAAATATAGTTATGCAGAACTAAAAAACACACTAAAAACAAACAAATTTTTCCCATACATTACAAAAACAAACAAATATAATTAACATAAGTTGTACCGAGACGACCGCACATGAATAAAAGACCACCCTCCCAAAAAACAAGCCAAAAACCACGCCACAATCCCAAGTATACAATGAAACAAAAAACCCATACAAAATCACACGAACACAAATAGACACTGCACACCAACACTGCCAACAAATGGATCACAAAAAATAAACAACAATGCCCCGTACTCACACACATACAAACACACATACACACACACACACACACACACACACACACACATACATACACAAACACACACATACACAAACACACACACACACACACACACACCAATGCAAAACTACAATGACACGATCATACACTTCATGACCCATACAACACTATACCTCAATCATCCAAAACACTGCACATACCCTATACAAACGAAAACACATGAACAATGTAGCTGCACTAAAAAAGTTCCGACCGTTATTGATATATACCACTAATAGCTTATCAATAATAGTCAGAACCCTCCCAGCACAACAGCACTGCCCACGTGTTACCGCCTAAACCACACATGTACAATATTTTAGATAACTGAAACAATACTATATAGGTCACAAAACTTATGATAACGTCACTATGGCCCCGCACCGGCGTATTTATGAAGACAAGATACCGTCATCCATCCTTCACGATCCACCCGCTAGCAATGCCGATGTACACCACATATCTACGCTCATATGATCCTGCATCAATCCTTCACCCCGCTATACACTCAAAATTACGGCGCGAATTCTTAACTTGTTTTCCCGAAGTAAACAATCTTTCCATTCATATGCAGACATCTCAATGCAACCGATGCCAACTACCATTATCTACCCTTGTGATGCATAAAACAAATCAACTATTTCCTAATACGTCGTCTGCATAACCACACATTATGCCATCCACACTCACATACAACCCCCCATGTAAGTTGTATCCATCCAATGTTCCATACATCAAGCTAAGTCTTCCATTCTAGTCTGTGCAACCTCTACTCTCCCTCCTCCCTATAACCAGCAAAAAATCCTGAAGATGGGCAGCTAGCCCGAAACATCGATAGAATTACAAAACAAAACCTTGATTATGATTCGTAACCAAAATATACTGTCCATAAACCATTGGCCGGAACAACACGTTCAATGTACTAACATTAAATCGCAAATTGATAAGAACACACTTATTACAGCAAAATAATCCTCCAATCTACAAAAGTAAATTTATAAATAAATTTATTGAACATTTGGGTCAAGTAACTATAAATATCCGATCTTTATCCTGTAGAGAATCTATGGCATTGCATAAAAACTAACAACAACTTCAACAATATTGCAAAGATGCTACGCAACAAAATCATTCAATCTTATTGACTACCCTGTCACCTATATTCCAATTTTTATATTTTGTGACTTAGAAATCGTGCATCTCTTTAGAAGGAAGCAACGGAAAATATTATTTTTATTCGACACCTCAATAAAGAAAGTTTTGTAATATAACAGTGCTAATTCGGCACAGTAGAAGAGGCAAAGTAACGGCTTGAGAGTGTTTTAGCTAAAATGACATAGTAGATCTCACAATGCTGAACGAAAAAGTTACTTCAAGCACATATTTGGAGGCCCTTAATGAATATGCAGTAGTTTTCGGATGTAAAATGATAAGAACTCCAATCCACAAAAGTAAATTTATAACTAAATTTCCTAAAGATGTGGAACAAAAAACTTTAGACTGGCCACCACAAATCGCTGAACTTAATCCTATAGAGAATCTATGGCATTACATTAAACAAAAATAACAACAACTATTTAAAAAAAACGCACAATGCAAATGTTTAACGAAATAAAACTCATTTGTGATGAAATCCTTAACCAAATTGTAGAAAACCTGATCCAATTCATGCAGTATTACCTTGAAGTTGTTAATAAAAACGGTGGCAGTACCTCCTACTGAGTTTACGGGGAAAAGTGAATAAATTTGGATTAGTTTTGTAATTTTTAGTCAACTTTATCATGAGGTACAAAGAATCACGAACTACAAAGACTCCCAATCCTCCGTCTCACCAAATGAAAAATCAACAACTAACCATGACTATACAAAAAAAAAAATTGTCCCTGTAGTTGTTCCATCAAGCTCATATTCCTAATGACAACTTCCACAGAACAAACCACACCATCTCTGCTCGATACAAATAATAATCCCAACCACGACTGTATTTGTGTTACCATACATGATTTTTTTTTTGTTTTTACTTTTTTTTTTTAACAATAAAATTAACGTTTTTCTACAAATTAAAAAAAATTAATAAAATATTATTAAACATTTTATTTTACAATTTTATCAATGCATCGACGACGCAACTTGGTAATCACCCGTTAAATGAAGCGCATCAACAAAATAAAATCAAAATAACAAAAACAAAAACCTCAACAAATATAATAACGAAATATAAATTACATGCAAGGTCAGAGAATTAAATAAAATTTTTTTTTTTTTTTTTTTTCTTCTGATGAGATGTATGTACAATTTTTAACAATACAAATAATATTATCATATACTAATACAATTTATACATTAAAACAAAAACGGCTGTTCTGTATATATATATGTATATATATTTTTGATTTCTATTTATGTTTTCTCCTTCGTTCTCTATCGTTATCCGTTTTTTCCAAATAACTTATATTTCTATAAGGGAAATCGCGTCGAATTCATGTGCCAACATGTTATAGTTCGTATAAAAATCATAGATGGCACTAGTAGTAGTTGAACGAAATGTTTACATTTTTTTATCTACAGTTTTTTATATTCAACGAATTATTAACGAAACAAAAATTTTAAATCTAAAAAAAAAATTTTAAATTTTATAATCGGGATTGGAGTACATGGGCTTATATTTATATACAATAATAAATAAATAAAACCAAATTTTATTTTTTTTTAATTATTTCATTTCATTAAAATGAATTAACTTCGTTAATTTTTTTCTTACACCAATTTTTTTTAAATTCTCTTGTTTTGCAAAATGAAAAAATCTTATTTTATAATATATATTTATGATAGTTTTAATTAACACGTAAAAATGATTTTCTATATCATTAATATTAAATCTAGAGTATAAGTGATTGCTATTATCTATAAAAATTAAATCGATTAAACTAATATTTTGTATTGATCGTAAAACTAACTTACTATATTCTAATTTTACATTAATATTAACACTACTTTTAAAAATTTTCTCACATTCGACTAAAATTTTGTATGTATTTAATGATGGGGTCATTAATTTACCCCATTTTTTTAAATTAAATAAACCTAGATTTAGCTCCAACCGTGCACTTTTATTTAAAATTTGGAGACATTCCTTACATTTTAAAAATTTAGGCAATTGTTTGGCTTCAATATACCCAGCTAAATACGTTATTATATCACACGAGTATTCATCCAGCTCGACTTCAATTAAATCTAATACAACATCATCATTTAAATTTAATTGATTTGTCTTTCGGCTGGATGAAATAGTTAATATTTCTGGCAAGGAAACATTACCCGTACCTTGCGCTTTTATAGATTTATTAACAACTAGCCGTTTATAGGATGCTATAAATTGTTTGCATGTTGGATTGTCGTTTCGGCCAGTTCGATAACGAATCAACCCAAAAAACAACTCTAAGTGATCCTGGCTAAACTTATATGTTAACAAATAATCTAATTTATCATTTACAATTAATTCATTGTACATAATTTTTAGACTTTCGGAATTTATTAAAAAACCTAAAAATCCTGTATTGAAATTACTTTGTATTACATTTAATTTTTGATGATATTTGTTAACATATTTTAATTCATTGATAGTTTGTTTTAAATATTCTAAATTTTTAAAAAAAGTTTCGTGTGTCGATTTAGAGAGAGGTCGTTTAAAATAATATTTTGCCATTAAACTATTACTATTAAAAATATCAAAACAATCATTAATAATTAGTAAAAATTTAACAGTAGCCATACAATCCTTAAATATTGGATCGGTTTGGCTTAAATATTCTAATGCGTTTGCTACACTGCGACTAAACACTTGCACTGCATATTTTACCCGCATTATAGAATTTTCAAACTTTATATGTGTGGCATTAATTCTTGGTGCAAGTGCAAGTCCGCTTTCAGTTTGAATATTATTTAGTTTTTCAATGTAATGCCATTCAATTTTATCGTCATTTTTTGTATAAAATGTACGTTTTAATTTGAAATGATTACGTATAAGTTTAATCATGTGACAATTATCCAAATAAATAAAAATTTTTTGATCACTAGGTTCGACATAAAAATAAGGCTTTTGTGGTAATTCGGCTCCTAACAATTTGACCATACTAAAATTTGCCTTAAGCCCGTCAAATGTTAACGTTATAATGTTCGCATTACACTCCTCGCGTAAGTGGGATATGACAAATTTTATTATATGTGCTCGGTCTGCTGCATTTAAGGAATTAATAAAAAAATATGCAATAGGTATTTTAAATTTTAAATTTATAGCACAAATGAAGAACACTAACACATTAGATGCCTGTGTTTGTTCATCATCTACATTATCATCCAAACACCCTGCGCCATAATTAACAAACCCCACAAACTCCTTATTTTTATTGTCCCAATCAATACATTTTTTGATTGACATTTCGTCCATCATTATGGAGAAATAGATATCTTTATTCTCTGTTTGGATTTTTTGCCGCAAATGTTCCACGGCTTGTATTGTAATACCAGGACTGCCTGTTGAGTTCTGGTACCATTGTCTTATGGTCCTTATATGTGGTAGTTTGATACTTTTAATAAAAAATTGCCGAAGATGCTCATAACCAGCAGTTGAAAAAAATGACATGGTCATCGCAAACTGACGCAACTTCGGTGTATATTTGCCAAATTTTACACCGGATTTTAATTCATAAATAAATGATTGTTCTTGGCTTATGTCCTAATAAATTAAAAAAATAATTATAAATATTTTAGTATTGACAATTAATATAGCAAATAACATAAGGTATATACAATCAAATATATATTTAATATACTTGAATATATACAATATATTGTATATATGTATATAAATATATACAATAATATATCAAATAAATAAATGTTTGATTTTAAAGTGCTTTGCCCGTAAGAAAACTAAAAATTAAAACCGTATTAAGTATTTTTCATCCAATTTTTCTTTTTGATTTCCTGTGGGTAAAGCGCTTAATTAAAATAATTTTCTTACATTTAATGTATCACGCGATCCTCCACTAATAATCCCTTCTTTCTCTAACCTCTTCATGAAATTTTCGAAATCTTGTACCTTTTTTTGATAACGATTACATTTTGTGACAAGAGCCTTGTTTAATTTTCGAGTTTTCCCAATTTCCTCTTTCAATTTGGATATAGCTCGCTTTGAAGTACGTGGTGTGTAATTGTAAGATGCATCAATGTCTCCAGTATATCTGAACTGACGGCTAATGGCATCACTTGATTGCGGTGTTGTTGGTAGAATATTTCCACTTTTTGCTTTTTTGATTGGTGGTGACGTCGTGATTGACGTTGAAGGATAATTCGGTGGCGTATTCATGGCTGACGTTGAAGGGTAATTTGGTGGTTCGTTTTCTAAGTTTGTTGTGTTATCATTACATGAAATTTTATTACATTCTGGCTTTTTATAGTTAATTATTTCAGTAGGAACATTTAATGTCGCATCCTCATCATATTCAATAGTATACCTAGGCGCAAATATAACAATTTTATTATTACAAGCTTTAACATAATTACATTAAAAAGAAATGTTGGTTTAACTTACCACATGTCATTGTCCAAAACAAATTTCGAAGGTACCGCATTTCTTGTAAGATGATTACCAGTGGTTAAATATTTTTCCTCGAAATGTTTGGAACAAAGTTTAAATGAAGGATAATCCAATTCATTAGCTTTGACATTTGGAACAATATCTCGCCAAATTTTCCTGTAATCTTCAGATGATGGTGCGCTATAAATTAAAGGGTACAATCAGCTCTTTTATTCAGTATACGCTTGAGGCAATATAAATTGTAAAAATAAAACCTTTAACCGAAAATATATGCAAAATTTATCTAAAATTAGCTACTAATTCGAATAGTCCAATTGCTTGGTGGTATAAAATCACTTTTTTATAGGTTAAACTTTACATTTTAATAAATTTAAAACAAACAACATATTTATATTGTGTTAATTAGCATCTAAAGTGATGAATAATTATGTTTTAGCTATCTTTCGCATCAATTACTACTTACGAATGCAAACCAATCTTCGCTGAACAATTAAAACACTTCAGCGGCATTTTGATAAAACAAGCACTTTATATTTATGTTATTTTAAAATAACTTATTTATTTATGTTATTTTATAATTTATGAAAGGTTTTTATAAAACAAAATATACAACACTTTTAATTCACAAAACAAATTATTATTATTCACTTCACAGACGTGAGACGCTACACTTTGAAATAACAACAATAGTACCATTAATGACAGCTGTTATGAAATTTTATGAAAAAATAAAAAATAAAAAAATTGGTTGACGTGCCATCTATTGTTCTCGTTAAAAACGTTTGGTATGCCATCTAGAATTTTTATCCGAAACAAAATTGAACGAAATCATGTTGTCGTTAGCATTTACTATGGAAATGTTCACGATTTCCCTTATAGTAATATAAGTTATTTGGTTTTTTCAGAGAAATTTCTATTATAACTATTTATTTAATATAAAAAAAAATCACCAACGGTACTACACCAATTTACTTAGAAATACAAATAAAAAATGCACATTAAAAATGATGCACTGATACCTGATCTCTGGGAAAACGACAGAGTACAAGTTCCAATTTAGCACTTCAAAACCACACACGCACAAAGCTACTCAAACTAAAACACAAAAAAAAAACACAAAAACAACACAACAAAAACAAAAGAAATATAAATAAAAAAAACTAATTTTAAAATTGAGGAGATCGGAAAAAACACGTCCGATCTCTTCAACGATCATCGATCGACCATTTTAAATGTATTGGTGTAAATGTAAAAAAAAAATTGAATAACTGCGATTTTCCCTGTTGTCACAGCAGATTATTGAAGACTCCTGTATATTCCTGGATCTTAACATATTAAGTGTAATTTTTGTTTTTGTCTCTGTTTACATATTACGTAACGAATACTGTTTTCGAACACTTTATTACTATTACATACATCTGTGCTTCTAATCAAAATAAGAAAATATCATACGAATGTATATGAAAATTCATATATGTCTATACGTTTGTTGTTGTTGCGTAGACTGCGGAAAAATAAAATTTCTACGAAACTCTGTGTCAGCTATAATGAGGTAGTTACCATGCACACAATAAAAGTGACGTAAAATGTATTGATTTCGACAATTTTCTTTTTTAACCGGTTCTCGCAATTTGAAAGATGGGTAAAGTTGTTCTCATCTTAGAATAAAATGTTTATTTTAGGATATAATTACGAGTTATATAGAATATATATATATATATATATATATATATATATATATATATATATATATATATATATATATATATATATATATATATATATATATATATATATATATAACAGCGTTAATGCAATTTGACTTAGTTTAATGTTTGTTGGTCCTGATAGATACCCTAGTGTAAACCATAAACTCATCATATTTTTTATTCGGTAATAATACTTCTCAATAAACTATTCAATTTTATCACATTACTTAGTGGTTGTATTTGAAGTATTAGGCCTTCCACTGTTGCCGTATTTTCTGTATCTTAATCCACCAGTTTAAATCAGCGTCATTCTTGCTCTTTTTGGCGCAAAATGTATTTTTCATTTTGCTCATTATTTAGTATAACAAAAAAATATGATTTAAACGGAAAAATTAATTTTTTTTACGAAAACTCATCCTATCTCGATATTTCCACCCTATCAATTTTAAAATTTCGATACATCCTATTAAAAGTTTTCAAAGGAAATCTAGCATCAATTTCCGCTCGATGTAATACTTTTTTTTTATTTTTATTTTTATATCGACTCATATCAATCATATACACTTCATATGATTTTGACAGATACATGTGTTACGTAAAACATAAAATAAAATTTATCAAAATCTTAAAAGCAAAAATCATTATCATTTTCTTCATATATAATATCAAAATGAAAAAAAAACAAATGAACGCGTCTTAAGTTAAATTTAACAGAATCTTAACATACACGTCATATTTTATCAAGGCGCAATCAATAATGAAAAAGTTAGAAGAAATTTGTGTGTGTATATAGTTTGGAATAGCGAATAATTCTTCTAAGTGATGTAAAATGTTTATAATTCTAAGTCGAAAGGATGTCGGACTTAGATGGAAATGATTTTTATACTATAAAAGTTATTAAAACAGATTTATGTTGCTTAATTGAAAAGGATAAGAGTTCTATAGCTATCACTTAATCGATCTAAAATTTGACTTGCCTTCAGACAAATAGACTATTAGTTTTATATATATATATATATATATATATATATATATATATATATATATATATATATATATATATATATATATATATATATATATATATATGTATATATATATATATGTATATATATATATATATATATATATATATATATATATATATATATATGTATATATATATATATATATATATATATATATATATATATATATATATATATATATATATATATATATATATATATATATATTTGTAGTTTCGATTAAAAAAATTTATTTGTAGAACATGATTTTTTTTGTTGTTTTTAAAAATACCGGGTGTTCAATTTTGAAAAAAATGACACACATGATGTAGTGTTTATGACTATAAAAATAAAACGAATTATCCGATATGTATGATATAGGGCTCGTTTTAAAGATAACTTAATAAGAATTTATAAAAAATATAAAACTAGTAAGTTTTTTAATTTCTTTTAATTTCCCGTCAAAATGTTCTTTTTAAATTTTCTAAATGAACGTCCATTTTTTTTTTATACTTTTTCCTTATTTACTTTTACTGAACATACTTAAAACTAGGAATTGTACATTTTTTGTTACCTAATTGTAATATGGTATTTTCAATTTTTACCTAATCTTTACGATCGAATTGATAAAATTATGTTTAAAATTATTATGTCGATCTTTAGTACATTCTTTTTAGCAATTAGTAAAAAATAAATTTTGGTATGAGTCATTTATTTCGTTAGATCCAATCCTAATATATGCTAATATAAATTATCCAATTCTGAGCAGTTCTCGCATTGCAGCAGATAACATTAGATGATATACATGATATTGTAGATGATATTACATGGTGATCGATGATCACCAGATTATCCTTTCAAATTAGAAAAGGTAAAGTTTGGCAAAGTACTTTTTTTTGATAATTATAACTTTATAAAAAAAAAGGAAATACAAGCATTAGTACATTATTATGCGCAGCAAGCAACTTCATTTCCAATTATTTAATTATACCTTATGCATTAATTTTAAAAGAAGTGATACTGTCGAAGTGATATACGACTTTTAAAATTAATAAATTTCTCAAAGAACAGAAAATAAATCGGCGTATGAACACGTGCAATGGAAATTATATGATATTCTCTGGTAGAGACGACACACATGAACAAGGCGTGGGCATATTAATAACAAATAAAGCAAAGAAGGCATTGATGGAATGGCAACCAGTTGACAGCAGAATTATAGTTGCAAGGTTTTATTCAAAAATAAGAAACACCTCTATCATTCAGTGTTCTATGCCCAACAGAAGATGCAGAAGATACAACAAAAGATGAGTTCTACGAGCAGTTACAAGCCTCAATAGCAAGAACGCACAGAAATGACGTCAACATCATACAAGGAGATTTCAATGCAAAAATTGGTATAGACAACATCGACCTTACCACTATCATGGGAAGAAATGCATTGGACTCTGTGCGAAATAACAATGAAAAAAGACTTGTCGACTTCTGTATTACAAATCAATTGTTCATAGTCGGCAGTTACACACAAAAATATACATAAATACACATGGACATCACCGGATGGCAGAACTAAAAATCAGAATCACGTAATGATCAATAAGAAATTTCTCACATCACTACAAGATGTAAGAACAATGAGGGGAGCAGATGTACACAGCGATCATCAACAAGTAATAGCACAATTCAAGATCAAGCCAGGAGCTGTAAAACATTCGAAGACAAATAGGAGGAAATTTAACACAAATAGATTGAGAGACACTGAAACAAGAAACATTTTCAATGAAACGCTCCAACTCAATCTCCTCAGTCTGAAGCCACCCGTATAGAAAAAAGATGGAACCAAACAGAAGAAGTCTACATCAAGACTGCCACGGACGTACTCGGCTACACAGAATACAATCGGAAACCTTGGATCTGTGATGATACATGGCAGAAAGTTGAGGAACGCCGTCAATTTAAGTTGCAAATGTGCCAACATAACACGGAAGAGGTGAAACGTAGATACGAGGAAACAGCGCGTCTAGTAAAAAAGATGGCAAGGAATGATCGAAGAAAATATACAGAAAGCATTCTCAAAGCTGCTGAAGAGGCAGCAGCAATCCAAAATATGCGAGCACTACACCAGGGTGTAAGAAAGGTCACTGTTAAAATTACAAACGTACCACCTATAAGGGACGCTAATGGTCAAGTACTAACAACAGATGAAGCGCAATTAAAGAGATGGAATGAATATTTCGAAGAAGACGTTGTCGCCGACCCCGAAAATGTCCAGTTATCAATAACGAAACTAGCTACACCCATCTACCAACGGAACGGAAAGTTAAAGATGTCATTAGTAGACTGAAGAACAATAAGGCCGCTTGAACAGACAACATAACCGCCGAAATATTCAAAGGAGATTCATCTACAACTGCAAGCATATTAATATCAATAATCAAAGAAATCTGGAATTCTGGGGAATTCCACTGAAATGGAAAGAAGGATTGATAATTACGATACCCAAGAAAGGTGGCCGAAGAGAATGTAGGAACTGGTGAGGTATCTCTCTCCACAACACGACAATAAAGGTACTCGCAATGATCATCCTTGACAGAATCTCACCTACGATCAATGCAAAATTAAGAAACGTACAAGCTAACTATTTAAAAAAAAATAAGTTTTTCAACTAAATTTGTTAAATTATTATATTTTGGTTACTTTAGAAAATAGTTTAATTTGTTTTTCATTAATTTAAATTAAAAATATGCAGTCATTTATTGAAAAATAGAAAATCTCCCCAGGAAATCTCTAGGAATATGTACGTGGATGATCTCATTACTAGAACTGACATAGAAGAACAATTACTGCAGTTACAATAGAAGTTCTTATCTCTATTAGGCAATTACGGATCCCAGCTCAGCAAGTGGAAGTCCAACTGCAGTAAAATACTGGATAAAGCTCCAAATAAAACTCAAAACACTCACCTTAAAGAGTATCAACATTTACAAATAGTATTGGATTGGTTAGGAAGTCAACCAAAATAAAGAAGTTCGTCTGTCGGCAACCATACCGCAGTAATTGCATCATTGCTGCGCCGAAAAAATTGGAACCATTTGCCTTCAACAGATAATCCTGCAGACTGTGCCACTCGTGGTCTATCGCCAACCGAATTAGGATTCTATAATCTTTGGTGGAACGGACCTAATTGGTTACAGAAGTCATCCGAATTTAGGCCACCTTGAATAACACAACAACCAATCTCGAAGAAAGAGTTGTTAAAATTCACACTTTCAAAAATCAACGAGACGTTTTAAATCAACGAGATGAATGTATGACCTATAATGACTTCTAAATAATCCGTCGGTTAACAAATTACAACGAATTTTATGCTACATTTTTCGTTTAAATTGGGCCGCTACAAAACTAAAAAGTGGAAAAACTGACGATATCTATTTAAGGCGGGAGGAAATTTTACGTGTTCTATACAAACCTTGCAATAAGGAACAACAAAAATATTACGGCGAGGAAATAACTTGACTGCAAACAAGCAAGATAAAAGCAGCAGCCTCAAATCTCTAAATCCGGTTTTGAACAGCTTCGGAATACTTCGGGATGGAGGAAGACTGCACAATAGCCTTGCCCCATATTCAACCAAGCGTCCCATAATTATACCCTCTAAATCAAAAACTCACTGCATTACTTTTGTTATCGAGGTAATGTGCATGCCAGACCAAGATTACTTCTGTCGCTCGCCGGACAAGAGTTTTGAATACCAAACGATAAATCTAAATGCAAAGAGCTGGTAAGCAAATGTGTCACATGCAGCAAATTTAATGTACAGCAGCTAATGGGTAATCTGCATATTTCACGAGTAGAATTAATACGTCCTTCTTTGAAAACTGCTGTGGATTAAACATATATAAAGCCAAATAATATATGGTGATGTGAGCGGGAACGCTTAAGCCAAACAAATAAAAAAATGTATAAAGTCATATTTCTAATTTGGCTGTCGCCTAAACTGAGTCAGAAGCATTGTTCTTTAAGAAAAACGGTCTTGCAATGTAGAATCTGCCAGCTTAAATGTAGGTTATAAAATACTTATTTTAGCCTGATATGCTAAGATACACATACTACAGTTACTCTGATAGATTATTAAGACTTGCTTCTATCATAAATTTGGTGTCGCGGACGCACGACCAGTTAATTATAGTTTGAAGTAACCTTTAGTTCCATAACGACCTTACCTGCATATTGCGGCCTATATTTATCGAGGTGGTTACAAAATTTACAAAAAAATAGCTGGATATTTGCAAAAGGTATAGAGTTGAACTATTTCCAATTTCTTGCGATTAGATCAATGTACGAATGTATTATTTTATTTTAGTTAAGAGGCACTCCCAAGTCTCGTAAAAGTCTTCTTAACGAGCATGTTATCCTAAGAATATCGCCTCCTTGGCTTGTCGTAGTAAGCGACTAAACCAAGGTTGGATCTCTGGGATCTCTACCGGCTTCCTTAAAAAACTTCATTGTTAAAAAGTTCAAACTGACTTCCGCTTATGTTAATGGACTCGCAAATTAGGATTGGTAGGATTGTAAGAAAACCAGGCGCATTTGATGATACTATACCAGCCATGAAAAAGTATAGCTTGGAATTTGTTGCTCTCCAAGAAAATCGATGGCTCCAAAAAAAAAGACCTTGTAACCCAAGGCTATACATTGCTTTACAGTGTAGATGACCTCGGCAATCTTGGTGTTGGTTTTCTTCTTTGGCCTCAGGTGAAAAAGTCTATTTTAGATTTCAAAGCAGTTGATAATCGCATTTGTAAGCGACGTTTACGCATGGAACTAGCCAATCTATTGATCATTTTATCAAAGATAAAGAATCATTTTAAAACAATTTGGATGATCTGATAAAATACATACTGAAGGACAACGTCAGTTTAGTGATTGGTGACTTAAATGCTAGAGCTGGCAAAAACCAGAATGACATGTGAAAACATAGGTCCGTATTCCCGACACGAACTAGCGACCGATAATGGAGTGATAATGAAGAATGATGTACTTTGCAATCGCGCACGACTTTTTTGTGGCTAGCAGATTCTATCCTCATTATAATACTCACTTGGAAACATGCCGACACATAGACTCGTAAGACGTCCAGAAGTCAAATTGACCATGTGTCAATTACTAAGGGAAGGTATCAGGTCATCCAAGATGTGACATCTTACTGGTCGGCTGCCAAATTTGCAGGCAGTGATCACCAATTGGTTACTGCAAATTTAAGATGGCAGTTTTCGTAATAGTTAAGGATCACAAAAAACGAAATTTCCCTTCGTTTCAAATGTACTATATCAGAAAAAGTACTATCAGAATCTTGTTAGCACTAGCATTATAGAAACCAATTCTGATGATGCGAACGCTCTATGGAAGGTATTGTAAACTATTTTTATGGTAATAATTAAACCACAAGTATCGTAGTGCTGTCGAGCAACATTTTTATCAAAATGATAAAACTATCGCGACATAGCTCTCCTTTGCACAGTATACAATAACTGTCTTACATACTATTGGAGAGAATCACTCCACTGGCGGAGGAAATCGTAGGTGATCACCAAGGAAGATTTCGTCTGAATCGGTCAGTCACTGATCAAGTTTTTTCGTTGAGGTTGATTCTTTCTAAATATTACGAGACCGCGCGAAACGTACATCAGGTGTACTTGGATTTTCAATAAGCTTATATGACTGAACCCATCGGTAGCTTAAGGTTTGCTTTGTGAAGTCTGGGAATACTGGACAAATATGTGCGTTTGTGTAAAATGACAGTAATGCAGTCACAATGCTGTGTCAAAGTTGAGAACAAGCCATCAGTGAGCCATTAGTTCTGGTGAATGCTCTGTCTCCGCTACTCTTTAATCTTATGTTAGAATGTATCTTTCGTAAAAGTGAAACACCTCAGGAGAACATCTTGTACCGTCAGTACAACCAGTGTAATATAGTGGATCCACTTGTACGTTTCTCATCTACCGTTGGTTTCAAAATCAATGAAGCCAAAACAAAATATATGATCACTTGTTACACATGATAGCTGTGTGGGAGGGCATATTAAAACGCGTCTTTTCGCTGGCAATCTTGCTTGGAATGCTTTACGTCCATTGCTAATGTCAAAATACCATTTAATTGTCGACATGATGAAGTTGTACAAGGTGTTGATCAGATCCTTTGTCATGTATGGGTGTGAGTGCGACATTGATGTATGAGTATGCAAAATAATGACATTTAAGAGAAGAATAATGCGCATGATATTTAGCCTAAATGCTACGATGACGATATTTATCGCCGATCTTAAATAGATGGTGCAGCGATGTCTACAAGAAGTGTAGGTGAGATAGCTCCTCGGGGTAGAAAACGAATTATCTTCTTCGAGTTGTCTAGAACAATACGAAGAACAAGATCGGGTTCAAATCCGCTAAAGCCAGAATGTTGATTAGGTACGGGCCAGAAAAAAGCATGTTAAATAAACGGTTTTAACATGCTATTTCTGGCCACATGCTATTATTAAGATAACGGAAATCTGCTTATTAGATTTTAGGGATTAAACGGCTATTTTATCATGCTGTATGGATGATAAATAAAATGCGCTGCTATCAATTATTATCTTCCAAAACTTTAAGCATTTCCTAAACAGTACTTTGATTATAATAACGTTATAGATAACGTCATATGTTCCAGAACCTAAAAATGTAGTTAACGGATGTACTTTCATCACCGGTTCTATTTGCAATCTGTGTTCGACACCAAACGTTATCTGCAGTGCTATCAAATTTTCAAATGATATAGTGTGAAATTTTATTTTGTCTTGCTGTGGATGAAGGCACTTGCATGTCTCGTAAATTAGGTAATAAACGATTTTTGCTTATGCTTTTTAGGCTTTAGCTATCTATTGACCTGCTTAGATACGTAAAAAAGTTTATTGTTATTGTTTAATTCAGCCGTGACATTTGCTTTTTATAGAGGATGATAATTAGGTATGGCATTTTAAATTATGTTACGGTATTATAATAGAGTCAGTGCTAATCCTTGCATGAAAACCCATTAAAATAATTATTTTTCAATGAAAAGATTTCCGCGAATTTCGGTTATTAGAATAGGAAAATATTGCTTTTTGAATAATTTTGGGGCGAACATTGTAATTGGATCCCAAAATGTATAATAATTTAAGTAGATAACCTACCAACATGTTTTTCCAAGTTACTCAGACAAACAATGAATCGTAAAAATGTTCATTTATATTGTGTGCATAAAATACGAGGGGATGATCGAAAGAAATATTTTTGTTTCTTCAACAAGTTGTAACAAATATTCAATAACAAAAATAACATTTTCCAGTAATTTTCTCATTTATCATCAGCATAACTTCTCGCCACAAATACCAGTCGGTATAGTAATATTTGTTATAGTAAAAATTTATTTTTATATGAAAATCGTGTTTTTCGTTTGGTTTTTCTTTTTAAGTGTAACGTTGCTTTCTATTTTTAAGTTTTTCTGTAGATTTTCTTTTTTATTTTACTTGCAAAAACAGAAAAAAAGAGAATATAACAATTATATTTTAATTAAAATAAAATTTTCTATCTACATCGATGTGGGCTAGTATTTTTTAGCTAGGAGTAGATAGAAAATGTAAACCTAACAAAAAAAAAATTATATTAGTATGTATCTTCTTTTTCTTTTTTTTTTTTGCTAAGTTTCTTAAAGGCGTCAATTGATTAAACGCACCTTTGAAAACGATTTTTTTTAATCGATAGAAAATTTATTGCGATTTGTTGTTGTAATCTAAAAATATCTTAATTATTTTAATTTTTTTAGCGAGATAAAAATTTTAATTAAAAAATAAATAATTTGGGAAAAATGTAATCTTTAACTTTTGATTGATTTATTTTAATCATCACTTCTGGATACTAATGGTAATGGATTGTATTGAGGTATATATAATAGTTTTCTTTATATATTAGTTCAGGGTCGGATATTATATTTTTATATCACGGTAATAATTTGATATTTCGGTCGATCTTCTCTCACAATAATCTTGTAAAGTTTACGTATAGCTATTACGTATAGCTGTATACATATACAGTACACACGTTTACAAGCTATACGATTCTACTATATAAACATATTTTAGCAAGCCAGACAAATATATGCTAATACTTTACTATTTATTACTATATATCGGGAATAACATTTTTTAAAATTGGTTCTCGTAATCAACAAATTCCAGACAAATAAATCAGAAACATTTTGTATAGAGTAGCGGGCGCCAAAATATTTAATTTATCATGTATTGATTATTGAATGTTCAAGTTAAATTTTTATTATTCGCCAATAATTGTAAGACTTAATTACCGATGTCTTAAATATAGAAACATCAAATCGTTTAACTAAAAAACCGACTAAATCAAATGAATATAACAAACCAGTAAAAAAGTAAGCGATATCAGAAAATTTATAAGGTATTCTGATAATAGCAGCTGTGGTTTTTTCATGCTATTTGAAGTTTCTTGTTAACCCTAATAAAAGTACTACCGCTATCAGATATATATCGATACATAATCCTCTCCGACCAACAAATCTGCAAAAAGCTGCCAGAAATGCACCAGTTGTCAAATCTACCCACAGTTCAATATGTACTGCTTTGGTGCTTTAAAAAAAAAAATCATTCAACCGAGTGCTACCTGGAAATTTTTCTTAAAATTATTAACCAATTTAAAATAAAAAAATTTTTTACAACCTGTTTTTCTTAAAACAAAGTTAGTTTCAAAATATTTTAACAATTCAAAGTTTTTATGACTCTAATTTTCACGTGTGATCGTTTGTGCTAAATTTTCAGTTTCTAAAGTGACAAAGTGATTAAGTTTTTTAAGTTGTTACATTTCTAGTGTACAATTTAAATAATATTTTTCAAAGTTTTGTTTTTATTTTGTTTCGTGCCGAAATATCGTTGTGAGTGAAGTGAACTATGCAGCATAAATATATATTCATATTCAGTATTAAAAGTAACAAAATGAAAGGCAAAAAAGGAAATAGTCAATAAGCAGAGTGGCTTACCGCAATGGAAAATAAAATACGTATGCTTTCGGAGCAACTTAAAAATGTTGACCAGGTTGATAGCTTTCCGTGCCAGCAGGAAGCGCAAACATTAGCTATTCAAAATGAGGCAGATTCAATAGCCTTGCCAGTGCTATCCAACAAACGAGGCCATGAATCTGGCGAATAGGAAACCTCGTTTACAGGAATTCCCTAAACAATTTATTCAAAAAGGGCTGCCAAAAAGCCAAAGAAAATTGAAGAGGAGATTAAAGCTTTGCTAGACGATTCGTTTTCCAGCATAAGCTCTGTACGAGACGTATCGCAAAAACGGGCTAGTACGAGACGTATCGAAAAAACGGCCACTGTAAAGCGACCACTGCCAATCATTCTGCACAACGTACCAGTAGAGAAAATGGCGGAAACAACACGGCAAATAATTACCACAGCAGAGGGAAGAGCCACATTCAGATGCACGGGGAAATCAGTCTCCGTTATCACCACTGAGAAGCGTGACTGGACCTAAATAAAAAATAAAATAACAAAAGACCAAATTGAATATAACACAATTTGTGTACACAAATTGAATATCGTACACGCACGGTGGCGGCACATTCTTCTCTGGATCCAGAAGAGATAGAATTAAATCTTCGAGAGATTCACCACATCGACGCCAAGGTCTCGCAGATGACCTTCAAGAAGAAACAAGGGGAAGGAATCACTTATTTCCCGATGCCGCTGTTCCAAGTAGTAAACGACAAGGCAACGCCTGTCGAAAAAATGCTAGCTATTCAGGACATGAGCCATTACAAAGTCACCTGAGAGAAGAAGCGTGGTCGAGCCCAGTTGACTCAATGCCGAAATTGCCAGAGATTTGGCCACACAGCGTTAAATTGTGGTAGAGGTTTCCGTTGCATAAAATGCAAGGAAACCCATTAAAGAGGATACTGGAGGATCATCACAGAGGACCGGTGTGGCCGTTTGTGCTAAATTTTCAGTTTCTAAAGTGACAAAGTGATTAAGTTTTTTAAGTTGTTACATTTCTAGTGTACAATTTAAATAATATTTTTCAAAGTTTTGTTTTTATTTTGTTTCGTGCCGAAATATCGTTGTGAGTGAAGTGAACTGTGCAGCATAAATATATACTCATATTCAGTATTAAAAGCAACAAAATGAAAGGCAAAAAAGGAAATAGTCAACAAGCAGAGTGACTTACCGCAATGGAAAATGAAATACGTATGCTTTCGGAGCAACTTAAAAATGTTGACCAGCTTGATAGCTTTCCGTGCCAGCAGGAAGCGCAAACATCAGCTATCCAAAATGAGACAGATTCAATAGCCTTGCCAGTGCTATCCAACAAACGAGGCCATGAATCTGGCGAAGAGGAAACCTCGTTTACAGGAATTCCCTAAACAATTAATTCAAAAAAGGCTGCCAAAAAGCCAAAGAAAATTGAAGAGGAGATTAAAGCTTTGCTAGACGACTCGTTTTCTAGCATAAGCTCTGCGAGTACGAGACGTATCGCAAAAACGGCCACTGTAAAGCGACCACTGCCTATCATTCTGCACAACGTACCAGTGGAGAAAATGGCGGAAACAACACGGCAAATAATTACCACAGCAGAGGGAAGAGCCACATTCAGATGCACGGGGAAATCAGTCTCCGTTATCACCACTGAGAAGCGTGACTGGACCTAAATAAAAAATAAAATAACAAAAGACCAAATTGAATATCACACAATTTGTGTACACAAATTGAATATCGTACACGCACGTTGGCGGCACATTCTTCTCTGATTCCAGAAGAGATAAAATTAAATCTTCGAGAGATTCACCACATCGACGCCAAGGTCTCGCAGATGACCTTCAAGAAGAAACAAGGGGAAGGAATCACTTATTTCCCGATGCCGCTGTTCCAAGTAGTTAACGACAAGGCAACGCCTGATTGATTGATTGATTGATTAGAGTGTACGGCCAAGGACGAACCAGGAACTCCCGGAATGCCGGGCACCACCGTACACCCGTGTTACATATAACAAAACCGAAGGAATGGAAGGAATGTTAGTTTGACAGACTCGAACCGGTTACTGACACCTAAGCGATCGATAATTAGTATTTTTGTGGTGTAAGGAAAAGAGAGGTTTGTTAGTAATGACTGAATTGGTCCGGTTACCCGGTAGCCAATATTCAAACTAGTGTTTGAAGTGTTAGCACAAGACAATCACAACCTTAATGAACCGCTCTGCATCCTGTCATCTCTTATCAGCAACATTAGTGTCAGCAACGCCACCATTCAACTGTAATCTGTAAAAGTTCTCTGAAAACAAAATCTATTAAAGAACTAATTGCTCTTAGTCACAGGCTGTAACAAATTAAATTCATTTACATCTGCCATTATACATTGATTAATCCAAAATATAACAATATAATTAATACAACAATACAATTTCAGCAGTTCTCAGGATGAAACAGACTAGATAAGTTTCCTCCTGAAAGCACAAACTTATTCAACTTTTCCACAACAATATATTAATATAAAAATATCAGAAACCAAAATTAAGAAATATATTATATAAAATATAACCTTTCAACAACAATTTTTAATTAATTAACTAAATACTCTTAACCATACCCTGTAACACAAAGCATTAGTTTCAACGGCAATTCAGAAACTGAATCCTTCAACTCATGTTGCCAAACTTCATTAAGCAAGCTCCCATTTATATTTATATTTACTTATATAGAAATAATATTACCAAATTCAATTTAATAAAATTTTATAAATTTAAAATTTAAAATTTAAACAAAACAACCAAACGCTCGAACTCAATCAAACCAACCGTTCCATAACAAACACACAAGCACAACTTGAAATCCCATTTATATTCACTTAAATAGTAATCCACCCGCATCCATAGAATCCACCCGACCATCACCATTACTTGATCCTCTTTTTATACATCCTGTAATAGCCAGAATCTATGTACACCCTAAATAACACAGATCCATTTTATCAATCACCCCTATACACCGTGTCATCCCATTACCGAAATTTTAGTTCTTATTCATTTTTCTTTATACTGACTCCAGCAATACTACAAACCAGATCCACAAACATTTATCAACCAGCATGACTCAATTTAATCAGCCGCCTCATGTCAAATACGTCATATAATCATTAAATCCCACCCATTATCATTACCATCGACACCAAGCTCAAAACCAATGTAACTTGAATACCAGCACAACCCACCTGACAATTCGGTCTTAACCCCTTATCCGTCCCCCTTACTAACCATATACCAGCATACTAAGTCCCTTATTCATATACCTAAATACCTTTTAGTTCTTTGATTAATACTAATTCTTTTGTCTGCCATCTGTGTAGTAGAGCCCAAACTACATTTCAATCTATAATAATATACCTCATGGTGATTATAATAAACTCCATGTGGTTTGTATTAATTTGACATATCACCACTATTTATAGACCATATTTCTATTTCATACAAGTTGCTATACTTAAAGTGCTCCAATTTTATTAGATTTACAGTTTTCAAGTGTTCAAATAAATAATATCAATTAAACTGAGATTAAATTCATATTTATTTGAAACCCAAATGTCCGTATACGCTATTCTCCCCGATGGGAATTGTCTTTTTGGTGCTATAGTGCATCAATTTGGCATCATATACCCAAATTGTCCCCCTTATTCACCTCATGATCTTCGATCCGAGGTGGTTCACTATATCAGGAATAATCTTAATGATTATATTCCTACCCTCCTCGATTCTATATACCATTCTAACTTTTATCAATCCTCCGAGTTGTCCGAGACCCAACTTCTTCAGAGGTATGTTTATTTTATTTATTAAATATATATAAGGAAATTTACAACATATAAATTAATTTACAGGTATTTGTCCGCCCTTCAAGAGGATGGTTTCTGGGGAGGCGCCGAATGCCTCTCTTTAGTGTCTAGGCTAAGACAACGCAAAATAATAATATACCATTCTGATGTTAGTCGTCAAACCATCTTTGTTCCAGAGAGCGGTAAATATACCCATGAAATTTATCTTCAATATAATGGCACTCATTATAATAGTTTCGTGCCCTCTTTACCCCCTTCCTTCCCGTCTTCCTCGTTTGCTCAGCTTTCAAATAATTCTAGCATTGTTCCACCTATCGCTAACCCTGTTCATCGTGACCTTCATACATTCCATAATCCCTACACCCTCTTTGATACTTCTCCATCCACTCCTATCTCACTTCCATTTACATCTCTTTGTTTTGGTACATGGAATGTACGTGGGATTAATGATTCCAAAAAACGCAACGAGCTCGATGAAATTTTGCAAGCTAACAATATTGCCCTCTGCAGTATTCAGGAAACCAATATGTCTTCCGGTGTCTGTTCCACTTCTAACTATACTTGGTATTTTACTCAAGACCCGACTACTCACCGCAGAGGAGTGGGATTGCTTCTTCATAAAAGTTCAATCATATTTCCCAAGCGAATTAAATATTATTTCGGGAGTATAATTTCTCTACATGGTCATATTCGTGATATTGGGGAAGTCCTTTTTATTGCCGTGTGCATTCCTGCTCAAACTTCACATTCTAACCGACAACAATCTTCCAAAGTTTTTAACCTTTTGTCTTCCATTATTGATCGTTGTCCCAAAACTCATGATATTAGTTAACGACAAGGCAACGCCTGTCGAAAAAATGCTAGCTATTCAGCACATGAGCCATTACAAAGTCACCTGAGAGAAGAAGCGTGGTCGAGCCCAGTTGACTCAATGCCGAAATTGCCAGAAATTTGGCCACACAGCGTTAAATTGTGGTAGAGGTTTCCGTTGCATAAAATGCAAGGAAACCTATTAAAGAGGATACTGGAGGATCATCACAGAGGACCGGCAACCCGCAGAATGTGTTAACTGCGGTGAACAACATCCAGCAAATTACAGCCAGTGTCAGATGAGAAAAAGATTTTTATCCAATATTTCTCCACCTAAACCAGGTCCTACCCAATTTCTTTCTCGTCTTGGCACTCGAAAGTTAGGGATCTCATACGCTAATGCAACAGCTAGCAACATTCACGGCTCTAGAATACTCGCTAGTTTTTAAAATTATTTATTTATATTTGTAATTTAAATAATGTTAAATAAAATAAAACTAGGTATAAAAAAAAATAAATAAAAAAAAAAAAACTTCTTCGAATAAAAACAACTTTTCTCGCATACTTCAAGACTGCGAACAGTTATTTGGTATTAACCTTGCTAACCTCAAAGAAATATGCGACCACTTCTACGTTGAATACGATCGGGTTCCATCATCTAATATCATTGAAAAACGGTTTGCCTTCATAAAATTCCTCACTTCCTATAGCCAAAACTTTTGTAACGGCCGAAACTGAGGCAATACTTTTAAATGTTGGTACCCAAAACAAATATCTCACGTTTTGCTCTATTTACGTGAGACAAGTCAAGAGTCATGATTAAGAACATCTTTTTAACTCCAGTAACAATGTTATCTTGGCAGATGACTTTAATCCACGCCACACCACATGGAGTTGCCCAAATAATAACCAGAATAGTCGTTCACTTCATAATTTTTGCAATAATTCTAATATCCAATTAAATGCTCCTAACGAACCAACATTCCCAAGCGGAAACTCGGTTCTTAATTTGATTCTATCTAAAAATATCTCTTCAGTCATTCCACCACGAGTCTTGCATGAATTTTGCTCAGATCATTTACCAATCGTATTCACAATCCCTTTCAAGACCCAACCACAAGAAACAAAAGTATTTCGCAACTACTCCCAAGCCGACTGGATGAATTTAAAATGTATGTTCATCGAAACCTCCCAGAAGACTCAGAAGTCACTACCGCTACTCAAATTGAGGAAAAAACGGTCAAGGTATCTAACGTAATCAAATTAGCCATCAAGGAAACTGTACCTCTCATTCAGAGCAAAGGCACTTTAAAAATTCCTCCTGAGCTCCAAAACCCCATTAAACTACACAATGGAATGCGTCGGCTCTATTACCCAGGGAATATCTTAAAATCTGACGTTAATTTTTATTCCAATATGATATCGTGTTGTTTCAGCGAACTAAGAAATTCTGAATTCACAAGTAGAATTCCCGATAATTCTCCTGAAATCTTCAATAAATTCGAAATTCTAGTCCAATCATAGATCCTAAAATAATTGCAGAGGAAATCGCGTCTCACTATGAAAAAGTTCATATACAAAACGATTCTCTAAAAGATCCCTGTTTCAAACAGTTAGTCAATAATTGTGTCAACAATTTTCTCAATTCTCCTTCTCTTAATCCAACCTTAATTGAGATCGATAAAGCAGAAGTTGCCAACATTCTTCAGCATCCTAAAAAAAGAAAAGCTCCGGGAGACGATAACATAGCCAACTCGGTATTTAGAAATCTTCCAGATTAAGAAATATCACAACTTACCGATATCAATAACGATATCTTAAAGACAAGCTACTTTCCAGATTGTTGGAAACTCATCCCTATTCCTAAACCAGGAAAGCCCTTTAATAGTATAGAGCATACTTGCCCAATATCACTCCTAAACGGAATAAGTAAGGTGATGGAAATAGTTATTCTTAACAGGCTCCAGCCCCTACTAGAACCCTATATTCCAGTAGAACAATTCGGATTTCGTGCCGGCAACACTGCTACTCAAGCAGTGCTGAGGCTGCAAAACTATTAAAAACGCCAAGCGATTTGGTCGTTCAATAATCGCAGCCTTTTTGGAAATAGAAAAAGCTTTCGACACGGTCTGGCATAAAGGCTTAGTCTATAAATTAATTCAATGTGATATTCCTTACTACCTCATTAAACTAATCGATTCATACTTATCAAATAGGAAATTTTTCGTGTCGTTAAACAAAACTGTTCTAGTACCAAATCAATCGCAGCAGGAGTTGCACAAGGTTCAATTCTAGGCCCACACTTTTTTTCATTCTTCTATCATGATATCCCGAAACCCGACAACAAAAAAACCAACATCCAAATTTATGCCGATGACACGGCTATATTCACATCGTCAATTAGCGCTCGGAAATCTAGTGAAAGATTGTCCAAATATTTAAACCAGTATTCCGAATATGCAAAGGAATAGAAAATCAAGGTAAACTCTTCTAAAACCGGAACTATCCATTTTCACCAAAACCAATATAGTAAAATGCCAAAAGCCAGCCCTATAAGTAAGGTGATCGAAGGTAGCACTTTAGAATATAAAAACCAAATCAAATACCTATAGGGATGATTATAGATAGTAAACTATCACCTCTCTCTCACATCAAAAATGTTCGAAGAATAGCCTTTGCAGTTCGCAACTTACTTTAAAGATTTTTTAACCGCAATAGTCACCTCTCTGCCAAAAATAAATTATGATTATATAAGGCATATTTGAGGCCCATAGTAACCTACGCTATCCCTGCATGAATGGGAGAATTGACGGAGATACAATGGGTTAGTCTATCAACCTTGCAATCAACCAGCCTTAGATTCGTGTTTGATGATTGGCCTAAACCACCAACCTAAAAATGCACATCTAACAAAGATTCCGAGGAACGCGCTAATATAGAAAGCCTCAAAAACTTCGCTTGACGACTTCAATCGAAGTTTATTGATCGGATAACCAATTCTGAAGCGAAATTCCTTCGTGCGATCCCTCATATGTATATAGTTTAGGTCATATCATATGTATATTGTTTAGGTTAAATAGATAATAGTAGTTTAAGTAGTCAAAATAAAATTAATATTTCTCAAATACTTAAGAAATTTATAAAACAATAGATGTAATAATAGATGTAATACTTATTAATAGTAGATGATAAAGTTTAGGCCAAGAATCTTAACTAAGAAAATTTATGTAAATATTAACCAATAATAAAATTTTGTTTGATATTCATCAAAATAATGCGAAAAAGAGTAAGTGATATATTAACCTACATGTTGTGTTCTTGGTTTTGCTCCGTAGCCACAAAACTCATATACAATTATTGGTGTGGATTCTTCGATGCCATTTTAATATATGAAATTTACTATTCTTCTAAATCTTTATTCTATGGTTTTATGTCAAATGCGTCATGCAATCGCTGAAAATCTAATTTATGTACACTTTATTTGACACAAAATTTTAAAATTAATATAAATTAGATTTAAAAAAAATTGATTTAACATTACAAATCAATGGAATTAACCATTTTATGACAAATACCGGGGTTATGATATTGATTATAATAATTAATAATTTATTTTTTCTTTTCATTTCAGGTAATAATTCAAAATTTATTGCTGGCAATAAATTGTATAATGATATTAACGTCGTTTATGTAAGTAAATACGATTATCTGTAATTTTCGATTATGTGTCAGAACATTTCACAAGTAACAAAGAACATTTACGTTTCATGATAATCTCTTCCATCTTACTTCGTTACAGTTCCATAATGTGAGTGGTTTACATTTTCACATGGCCATATGGTCGAAGGATGCTGCAGCTTAACTGCAATTTCGTAGTAAACAATTTGGATAATTTTTTTTATTGCAACATCTTTGCAAATTTTACAATACATTTCAAAACAATTTTTTTAAAGTTAAAAATAATAAAATTACTAAAATAGCTAAAATTATGAGCATTATATAAAAAATGATTTGTAATAAATTGCCAATTTTCTAGTCATACTTGCGAATTCAAAAAATATTATTACTAAATTTCTTATCTCAAATCAAAAACGTGTTTATTTTTTTTTTCATTTTATACTAGACAAACATAAAAAATCGAATTTATCATATTCTTACTTTTATCTATAATTTTCATCTAAAAGAAAAACATATTAATGACGAAGAAAATACAAAGTAAAAGAAAAGTACGATACAGATATATATCTTTATCTTTAATGGTTAATTAAAATTGTATTTTCAATAACCATGTAGTGGTGTTCATAGTTACAGGATATATGTTTTTCGTGCTCTAGAGATTTTCAACATTTTCTTTTTTGTTTCGTTAAGAAGTCGAGAAAAATGTTAATATCTCACGACTTATGATTTTGTGATAAAAAAATAAAATAAGAAAAGTGTAATACAATGGAATATTTGAATATATCAATAGAAGAGTTGTCTTCCCTCGATATATACGTATAAGATTTTACGTATGAATAAATATTTCACTTCATTGTATCATATGCCTGAAGTGAATATTTTTAATCAATTGAACCAATTTATTGTTTATACTGAATATTTTTGTTTGGCAACCAAGGGTTGTCATATCACTGTTGTCCAGTCAAATTACATATATATGGAGGTCTTTTTACAATCGTTAAACTTGATTTTCTACTTATTTTCATCTGCTTATTTCCCAATTGCTTTCTTTTTGTCCATATATATTTACGCCATGATAGACGTTTGTTGAGGTGAATAGATAGTTGTTCATTTGTTTTGGTGGTCTTGTTCTTCTTCGCATTATAAAGGTACCATGTTTGGAGTTAGCTTCATTAACTTAAATTCACCATTTTTTTATCATTACTAGAATACTTTTAATATTATCCTGCAAAACTTCAGTCGCTTTGATGGGGTGTTCGTGTGATGAGAGTACTGCCGTTTCGTCTGCAAATGTTGCGACAGTTACTTGAAAGCTTGTAGATATATATCTGCGGTATATATCAGATATAATATCGGGACAAGCACGCTATTCTGTGGTATACCAGATTTAATTAGACGGACTTTTGTATACATGTTAATGAATACAGAAGACAAAATCTTTTTTCCTCCAGTGCTTCTTGAATTCATTCTCTGTTACGTTATACCTTAAGTGGTTTCTGTATATTCTTTATATTTGTAGCCAGAGTGGCTAACAAAGAGAGCCGAGTGGTCGAGTTGACAAGTCCAAATATGGCGTTGCTTTAATGTAATTACTTGCGTTCCTGTGGCGACGCAGAAGTCTTGGATCTTTCTTCTATTCACAGGTTGACACATGAAGAAGAATATATTTTTTTAAATTTATTTATTTATTTAAGAGGCTCGGCCTCTTGTTGTAGTTAGTCTTGAGCCTCACTCTTGTTGTTTTGCATAATAATTACCCTCTGCTACTAAGCGACGATCCAAAGAATTATAAAAATGATCAAATTGTTCCAGTTTTAGTGCATGTTTTGGTGGGCAGTATATGTATGTAACCGACATTGTTATAGGACCTAGCCAATCTTCTATTACTACAGTAGTTGCTTGTAGATGCTCCTTTTCATACTTTTTTATATCACGGTTCATCAGAATGGTTTGTGTCATAAATGGTGTATCTTGGTATTTTTATAAAACTTCTGCTGGTGTTATGCGTTTCGGATATTAGCATGACAATGATTTCTTGATCTATCAAAAAACATTTAACTTCTTGTCCTTGTTGTAACATGCCGTTGGCTTTCCAGATTGCTAATTTAAGGGTTCTGGATATTGAATGATTTGGAGACAATCGTTAGAATGTTAAGAATAAAATCCATTTTGACCATTAATTTTGCCATCATAGTTTTCAACCGTTGTGTGGAAAACTGCTCGGGCTGTTGGTTATGAGTTTTCGAATGTTTCGTTGGATGTTTTTCTTTGGTATGATTTCCATTCGAACTTTGATTTTTGATTAAATCTTTGAGTTTCTCTGTATATGTTGCCTCATTAACATGTTGATAAGGTGGATTTCAATTTACAGCGGGTTGCAACTTCTCCTCTATAGTTGGCTGGCTGACTACCATTACAGAGTACGCATTTGACTTCTGTATCCCATTTTTTTTCTCACCATGATTTGTGAGGTGTTCACCTGTATATTTCACACATCTGGGTCTATGATTGTAGTACGTTTTGGTAACCCGTACCTTTGACAAGTAGTGCATTGCTCTACTTCCCGCTTGACATGTGGTTTTACAACCTGCAAAACTGAATGCATCAGTCTACTGATCGAATGTATGTCTTTATTAGTTTCATTCAATCGTAGCTCGACTTTAAAAAGTGGGAGTGGTATTTTCGTACCACTTTGCGTCAAATTGCATATATTAACAACATCGTGGCCCAAGCCAATTAAGTCACTGTTCAATTCGTCAGTGTTAGTTGACGGATGTAAGTTTCGTATGACCACTTGGAAGGTTTGTTCACCTTCTGTTGAACGAATGAAATTCGGTGTTTCGTTCCGCTAGGGCTTTAATGACCGCCAGGTATGCCTCGGCATCTTTTACCTGAATTTTAAACTTGGTGGTCCCAATTACTTTGAGGTTGAATTTTTCATTAGTATACTCCTTTAACAAGACAAATAAATGATTGATTTTTTTCCACGCCTGACGCTAATATTTTTTTGGTTGTGGTGTATGTTGCATTTCCTTGGCCAAACAATTAAATCGTGTCGATAAAGGCACTGTAGATTGCGCTAACCAATAGTCATTTATCTTCATTAGTTTGCGTCTATTGTTAGGTGATAAAGAACTCGTCCCTCTACCCCTTTTGCTACATGATATTAATTGAGTATCTCCTTGCCGTACACCAAAGCTTATTCATGAGCAGAACTTTGTGATAACTTGTTCTCAACTTGGACACATCATTGTGACTGCATTACTGTCACTTTACATAAACGCACATATTTTTAAGGTATTCCCAGACATCGTAAAAAAATCAACAGCATTACAGGACGCAAAGTTAACCCTTCACTAAGATCTTTTACAAAATTTTTCAGACCATATTTTTCAATTTCTGATCGTTGTAAGTGGTCAGCCCAACGAACGATTTTACACACGATTGGCTAAGGTGCTGTGTGGTCGTCGGAGATCGAACTAAAGACCGCATTGTGCTGAATCAACACTTAAACCATCACTATACGACGGGTGACAGACATCGCAAAGCAAACCATAATATATCTCGATGGATTGAGCACCTGATGACGAAGTATTTCTATTATTTAAAAAGAATCATCCTAACCCCTGGTAAACGAACTTGAACAGTAACTGAACGATTCGGACTAAATTTTCCTTAGAACCTACAATTTCTTCCGCCAATGGTGTGATTCTCTCCAATATTATGTAAGATAGTAATTTATAAACTGTGCAAAGGATAGCTTTGCCGCGATAGTCTTCTTATTTTGAGCGAAAAGATAGTTTCACAAAATAATCCCTCCGAATATAACAAGCTCAAAGTTAATGCAATCAACCACAAGGAAAAGATTTCTTTCCAGTCTATGTAAGGCAATTGCAAATTCTTCATGGGATGGGTTCTCTATGTGCATCTCCGCATTGTGTATTTGGCAACTTTCAAATACAACATATGTCACTTATTAATCATTGAGTAAATTAGTGAAATACTCCTTCCAAGAGACGAGTACTGCATCGATGTTAACATGAAGGTTTCCATCTTTGGCCCGAATGGTAATAGACTTAGTTCTGAAGATACGGTACCGTCCGATGACTATACTATAAACAATTTACGTGAACTGAGTGGTTGTACTCTTAAGACTTTCACCATGCACGCTTTTACGTCTACAAATTCTGTATCGCTTAGCGGCTCTCCTAGTAAGGACCACTTTGTTGTTCCGTGCGATTGTTAAACAAATTCGCGCTTCTCAATTGGCTATATTATGTTACTCGACATCATGACGACACTCTTTATCAAAGCAATTATTTTTAGGTGTAATTTTTACCATATCTAGTACCAGACCATCGCAGTTGAAACGTAAGGTTCGTTTTCCTGTGATATTTGACTTGTACGATAACTGCCATTTTAGCTTTGTAGTGATCAATTGATGACCACTTGGTCATTGTTTAAATTAGTCTACGATCCCAGTTAATTTTTTTTGCGAGGGTATTAAGAAATCTCGAAACACTGTGTGTGATTTTAACCTCACTAAAAATTCCTCCCTTGATTATAACTAATCTGTTATATCGACGATTGACTTTTTCGCCATAAATTGGCACAAATTTAATATAATATTGAATAATATTAAATTATATATTGTTGCGTGAGAATACCATTCTGCCACTGTATTTGTATACTTTTATCAGAATATAAATATTCTCTTTTTAATTTTAATAAAACGAAATAAGGAACCTTGTTTTAATAAATACAAAGAATCCAATACTTCTTGTTTTATATATAAAAATAAAAATTATTTCAGAAAAGAAGTAAAACTTTCTTTAATGTGATAATAAAAATTTTTATATTAATTCTTTATCCAAATTCTTTCTAAAAAGATAAAAATTTTCTAAAAAATGTATAATATAAATTATTCTTTTTTTGTTTTAACCAGGTATTAATTTCGAGGATTACTATCCTCTTCATCAGCCTGTACTACTTTGGATAAAGAATTAATATAAAAATTTTTATTATCACATTAAAGAAAGTTTTACTTCTTTTCTGAAATAATTTTTATTTTTATATATAAAACAAGAAGTATTGGATTCTTTGTATTTATTAAAACAAGGTTCCTTATTTCGTTTTATTAAAATTAAAAAGAGAATATTTATATTAAATTATATAGTATCTATTGTGCAGCTAGTGACCGATTATGCTATAAGTTGGTATTGCTTAGTTCTATCATAGATTAAGATATAATAAAGATGGCCCATATACACATCACACAAGCAACAAAAATTTTATCTAGAAACAATAATAGGGAAAGTATAACTAAAAAGAAGAAACCATTTTTCTTTGTAACTGTATAATGAAGGTTTATAAAATATGCATTCGACAATGCAAGAATAAAAAATAAAACCAAGTAGCCTTTTTATACAATGAAATCTTTCTTTGTGGTTGAAAAATATATTTCTGTACTTTGTACAGTAATCCAAAAAATTCTTTAAAGTTTTTATTCAAACTATAATGGTACCCATCAGCCTATTAGAGGTACCCGTCATTTATTTTTATTTTCTGTTTTACTTGGAACATCTTTTATACTTAATCTATAGTTCTACTTAGTCGACGGATGTTATTGTCGACATTGAGTACGTTTTCTTTGCAATGTCGCATCCCCATATTTGGTTGCAATACGTCAAGGAAGGCTTTAAAATTTACCTGTATATCAGGATTGTTATTTTATTAAATACTGACAAATCAGAGTTTCTCCAAATCAGCCATTATACTTGTCAATATGTCATATTTAGTTCATATTTTTTCTTTTTAAATTGACCTTTTCATTTGATTTTGACAGCTAGGTTAATTCCCAAGTATTTAGCTGTATTGGCATAAGATAAAAAGATTAGTATAAGTTTATACGTAAAATTTGTATGTGGTGATTTGGCATCATCAAGCTTCATATGCCAGCCCTGTATTCGCAATCATTTACTTTACTAACTGAATTTTGCAGCTTATTACTTTTTGAGTGGGTAAACTTCGCTTTCCTGTGGAACAGCAGCTACGATTTTTTTTATTGTAGCATAATGTGGCAATGTGTACCCTAACATATCTTTTATATAAGATTTTAGTATCTCGAAACACTATCGTGGTAAATTTCTTTACAGTAGGTAGGTACAATAGTCATTCATGCCAAACATCGGATAAACGATTTACCTGGTAAATTGTCAAATGTTTATTTCTAAAGCCAAATTGATGATTTTTTTTCTACAATTACTCGTCCTAGTCTTCTTAGAAGAAGTTTCTCTAAATTCTGTGACATACACATGGCAAATGATAATGGTAATAGGTCAATATGATTCCACTTCTGCCAAGAAGTGTTTTACTTTTAATTTAAAATAAACACTTAATGAATTTTAGTTATTTGAAAGCCACATTTGGTAATTTTTTCTTCAATTGACCAGTAAAAGGTCGCCTGTTTTACTGTGTTTTATTGTTACTATGATTATGCATGGATATGTTCCTTAAGTGTAATAAAGATAATTTCTTGTTCCTACTCTTTTTCTATGAGAATTATGTTGGCCTCAGATATGCTCTTTAGAGAGCTTTTGAAGACATTAGACAGGTGCTCTGCAATTATATTTGCTTTAAGCATCGGGTTTCCTTACAATCTTGAAATTGGGGTCATTTTAATTGGCTGCCTTTCAAAGAAAGTAGTTTTTGTTTTTATCAATGGTTAGATTGCTGAAAAATCGACTAATGGTTTTATTTTTTAAATTAGGGATACTTCTTTTTTAATTAATTGCTTAGGGGACTAATTTTTTTTTTGTCACCTGAATATCTTGAAATCCACCATTTCCAGTTGGTTCTTTCTCCATTAATGTTTTAAGTAATGTTATAGTATTACTGGAGTAGGATCAGATGAGAGGTGCTCTGAATTATCCAGATACCATTGGCTGATATTCCTTTAGCTTCAAAAAAGTCAGTAAGGTCTGGTACTTTCATCGGGTCACTGGGCCAATAAGTTGGTGTACCAGATGAAAGAATATTTTATTTAAGCCGGTTTCATTTAGAAGCCAATAAGTGATCTATGTATTCTAATCACCTCCAATAATAAAATGATCACCCAATGTTTGAAATAGGTTACAATAATCAATAATGTTCTCTACTAGGTGAACCATGGTGAACATTTTATTGCTGCAAATTTGTATTCTCTATTTTTTGATTAAATGCTAAATGATGTTACATGCATTATTTGGCTTCCTATTTTGCATTTTTCAAAATGAGGAATGCTCTTTTAATTATCATTGCTGATCCACCTCTAGCAATATCTGAACCTTATAGATTGTTAGTCGAGCTGCCCGTTGTCATCTTTCGTGATCTATCCTTCTTTTATTGCAGTTTTTTGCAATCGGGCTTCCTCTGTAGCTCACTGCGGGTGATCGCGACAATTGTTTTTTGATCTGAACAACTACAGCGAATATGGATAATTCGAAATAAGTGGTTCAACAGGTGTGTTTAAAACACGGCAATGATTGTTTAAGGCTCTTTACTATAGTCCTATTGATCAATCAGAGTCATTTCGAGCAACTTTATAGTGTCACAAATTGACCGCTTGTCGCTGGGTTGTATCTTTAGTTTCCCCCCAATAAAAACTGTCAGCCACAATTAGATTTATTTATTAAATATAATCTGACGAGATAAAAAGATCAGTTAGGTACAATTGTTTGTTTTTTTTTTTGAATTGTGCAATCTTTTCTGGGGCCGAAGCTCTCCCAAACCTTTCGTGGTTAATTTTTAAAGTCCTACTTTAAGCCGTCACCAGCCAAATCGAGGACGCACGAATACAGGTTCGATTTTAAATCCATCTGTACATTGCCTTGCCCCAGTCAGCCTGTACTGACATGGACGATATATTTTGCACCATGGATGCTGGTTTGAAATTAAAGATTATAAAGAACTGCAACATGCTCATATATTCCTGTTGAGAAGTTCATCCCAGAATTCAGAATTATGTCAAAGGACTTCCCAATATAGGAGACGAGAATCTAACAATTGGAAGCTTCTGGCCACATTAAATAGGGCAGCATTAAACAGAAACTAACTGATAAGATCAAACGCTATCAATTAAACAGATACCTAAAAATGTTACACCTGAAAAATAGCCATTTTGTTTATTTCATACTACTTTTTGAGGACTATTAAGGTTTAGCATAGCATAACATCATGAAACATATAACAAGGTCGAGCGGAGAATTTTGTTTTGAAGTTTTGAACATAATCTTATACCAAAATGTTGAGTTCCATCATGCAAGCAAATATACATAATTCTGCTTACTGCATAATGTACTATATTTTGAGAGGATGATTGGGTTTAAAATAAAAATGTTCTTAGTGATTCGACGCTTCGTACTTGTGACAAATTGCTTAGACGTATGATGTGTGTCTTACTTGTTGGAAGTTGATAGATTATTGTTTTAGCCCATCTGAGTGTATCACACATAAAAATTCCGTATAAGAGTTCAAACACGATAAAGTGACAGTGATGACTCGGAGTTTAAACCGGTTTACTTTACTATTTACTGCTATTTATGAATCTAGCCACGGTACCCCCGAAATAATAATAATAATTTATTATAAATATTTTGTGGCAACATAACCTTAAATGTTTCGTATTCAGAACTCGATATTATCCGAGAATATAAATTAAGATCAAACATATTTGATACAAATTAGAAAAGCAAACAATTTTCTAAAACTACATTACAGTATTTTGCAATATAAATTTAATTTTTATGGCTTAAAAATATAAACAATAATAACTAATAAAACTTAAATTTATTTTAACATTTTCTTCTTACAACAAACAAATTTTTCTATATTAGTATTTTATTTAGGAATTTTCTATCTGTTAAAAGTTGCATTTCCGGGTAATATAAATAATTTTTTTTTTAAGGAATATACATAATACTTTTTGTTCATAAATTATATAAAATGTTAACAAATGACCAAAGCAAAATATCTCGCCGCTGGTTCAGCAATGAAAAACTATTTGTTGTTTTACAGTACGTAGACTTGCTTTTGTATTTAGCTACTTTCCGCTTACCTTGGGTAGGGGCTAGACAAAAATAGTGTGTTATGATAGTCTGATTATTACTGTACTTTATTCCACTAATTATTTGGTTTATATACAAAATATTTTACTTACAATATGCATAATTTGACAAGTTACACTAACAATATATTACATTAACTATAAATATGTTTAATAATTTGATAACTTATAACTATTACACTAACAATATCTGCATGATAACATGTTAATTGTAGAGTTAACAAATTATGGTGATAGCGGAAATAGAATTTTGTTCATTTACAGAACATACTTCCGGCCAGGATTAAGCTTCTCTGCCTAATGGTCAAGTATATTATTTGTAATGTTACTTCATGACTAAGCAGGATTCTCGTGACCGTTTGGTTGAGTCAGTTCCCATTTTTAGATTTTCTGCAGTTGCTGTGTCATTAATAGAAAGAGGACAAACTTTTGTAATAGGACGGCTAAATTTACCGCCACTGCTGTTTTTAATTGTTACTACTTTCGTTAGTAGAGACCACCTTGTAGGTGGAATATTATCTTCTTTGATCAGGACGCCACTATGTTCACGTCGGGTTGTTGGAAATTTCATTTTCCTCGCCTTTGAAGGGTATTTAAGTAGTCGGTTGTCGAGCACTTCCAAAAGTGTAAAACAAGTTTTTGTACTAACCTCTAGCGCTGAACAGGAGAAATGTTTTCTTTCAGTATGTTTGACTCTGGCTGAGCAACTAGCGATTCTCCAATTAAAAAGTTATCTGGCGTTACGAAATGCTCAGCTTTCTTGGACTGACCACATTAACGGTATTAAGAGTCGAATCTCGTCTTATATTGGAGCGTTAAGAACAACAGCTTACTACATACCACAATATTTAGCATAAAATCTTTATTTTAGTTGCATTCATGCTCATATACTTAATGCAGATTTGGGGAGCGGCCAGTAGCTATCTAATCGATGACCTGCAAGCTTTACAAAACAAATCTATAATTGCCAAGTTGTTATTACCGACCAAGTTGTTATATAATGAGAAACTTCTGCCAGTTAGTAAGTTAATAGAATTTGAATATATGGCCTCCATCTACAAAATCAAATCTGGTATTAGGAAATGGTCTGGTATTGATCTAATTACTAACTTCGAAATAACGTCTTCCAAATTATAAGTTAAGATTAACACATTAAAAGTATATTTTATAGGGGAACAGCCCCGAACTGGACATTTTAAAACTGGATATTTCAAAATAGAATTTGACAAAACGAGATAAGGTACAAAACTGGATATTTCAAAATTGGATATTTGTACCTTATCTCGTTTTAAAATATCTAATTTTGAATTATCCTGTTCCGTCAAATCCAGTTGTAAAATATCCAGTTTCGATCGGTACCCATTTTATAGGGGAGCTGTGTTGTTTAATAAGTTTAGTGAGTCTGATAAAAACCTATCTATATTACTACCGCGTTTTTTTTTAAATAATTTAATAATAATTATGAATGAATTATTAAAAGTTGTAAATCAATATTTTCCTGTATAGATATTCTTTTTGGTAAAAAAAATATCATCTCCCGTCGATCTGCAGATATTGTCGTTAGAGGTCTCGAATTCTCATATACAAGTTTGTTTTTACCAACTACTCGCTTGAGATGCTGCTTCCCAAAGTCCTCCAAAATGTGGTAATGAGGGCACGTCACTTTTCTAGTATGGATCGGGCTCCGACGAAGTTTGTTCCATTGTCTTCTGAGTAGATATTTTTACAAAGTACTCTGTTTGCTATAAACTTCTTGCATGCTGCTAAAAACCCAATTGAGATCTGATCACTTACAATTTCTAAGTGAATTGCTTTAGTTTAAAAGCATCCAAATACCGCTATATATGACTTGTATGACTTTATGCCCCTACCTTTTGAGACTCTTACTTGAGTAGGGTCTGCAAAATCTACCCCAGTATGCGTGAAAGGACATGAGGAAGTTATCCTATCTTTTGGTAAGTTTGCCATCAGTTGTGTCTTGGTGGTAGCCTGAAAACGATGACATTTGTTGATTTCCGAACGATCTCTTTGTTTAGCATTTGTAAACCAATAAACCGTTTGTAAGTAGGCTAAAGTTAATTGAGTTCCTCCGTGTAGTGTTTTTAAAAGTGTGGAAATCTTAACGTTGAACTATTCTGCATATTTCATCACGGGCTTCCTTGAGCTCTCTTCTTGATGGAATAATTTCTAAATAATCGCTAGGTTCCTTTTTTAAACAGTTTTTGATGAAGCGCCGACAATGGCATATGATGCGGAATAATCTATTCACTTAAATATCCTTTGTATCAGCTGTTTAAAGAGATTGACTACTGTAGAGCTTGTAGCTGAAAACACCCGTTTCAATTCTGGGCCTATTATATTACCCATAAACGGTTGTCGTGGCCAGTTTGAGTATCTAGTTGCAGCCGTGCTGGCCCAGTTCACCATAACGTGTGTTTCTTAAATTCGTTTGGATGAACTCCTTTAGTAACGCAATCAGCAGGGGCTTCTTTAGAACTTGTTTGTATCCACTGTACTGGACTGAATTTTCCTTGAATTTCTGAAATTCTTTTTGCCACGAAGGTTTTGTATTTGTGAGGATTTCCCTGAATCCATGATAGCTTAATCATGGAATCAATCCAGAAGCTTACGTATATTGAACACCTGCAGTGACATAGTTACCTTTTCCATCAATGTTGAGAGTAACATGGCTCCGCATAATTCAAGTCGTGGTAATAACAATATCGTTTAAATTGAGGCTATAGCTTCGTCTTTGATGAAAGTAGAGCCACCTGGATTTGCCATCTTGACTTACGTTCCTAGCATAGATGTTTGTAGCATATGTCTTTTCGGAGGCATCGCACAGCCCATGAATATAGATTGAGGATGTTGTTTGAAAGCGGACCCATCTGGGTATGGTTATCTCCTTGAACGAGGTAAGAGACATTTTTAAGTCCTCCCACTGCACTGATAAGGTCGGAGGTAGTGGTTGATCACAAGAGAGCCATGCTACCTAGAGTTCTTGCATCATTAATTTAGCCACTATTGTAACTGGGGCTAGCTATCCAAGGGGATCGAAAAGTTTTCCACTGTGGGACAGCAAGTTCCGTTTGGTCGAATTCTTGTCATTAGAAATTGGTAGTGATATGCGAAATCCAAATTTGTCTGTTGCTGGATTTCAATATAGCCAGCTCTAGGGTTTTAATCATGTCATCAAATTTGAACTCAAGAATACCACTGTTTCGTATGTCTATTGGTATGTTCTGCATAAGATAAGAGAAGAATGGTTAGCGGCCCATTTAAGTAGGTTGAGTCCCCCAGTTTTGGATAATGCGATTTGAAATGAGGTCGTTTACGTAGAAATCGTTTAGATCAACTTCTGATACTATTGGATACACTAATAATTTATCTATCGCCAACTGTTGCAAAGTCCACACGGCTAGGTATGTTGCTGGCGTTGTTCCGTAGGTAACGGCCGTGAGTTTGGTGAACACCTTTATATGTTGTTTGGTGTTTGTTCTCCACAAAATTCTTTGATAGTTTTGGTCATCTTCATCTATGGCAATTTGGAGAAACATTTTTTCGACGTCGGCTGTGAATACATATTTGTGTTTTCGCCAACGAAGTAGTATGCTCAACAAGTCTTGTTTGCTCAATCAGTATGACATCATTTAATGATGTCCCTGTGGACGTTTTGGCCGATGCCAATGCCATGTGTTTACCACACGTGGTGTGGTAAATAAAGATGTTCAGCTTCTCTATTTTCCTTCTCGATCTCTTTCATACGTCCCAACATTTCATATCGATCCATAAACTGGTGGTAATGTAAAGCCAGTTCTAAATTTTTTGAAAGGTGTTTTTCGACTTGGAGTATACGAGCAGTATCTGATTTCTTTGAAGAACCCAAAGGTTTACAGGACAATAGCTTGACGTCAAAAGGAATTCTTACTTTATACCTTCCATTGGCTTGGCGCTGGTAATTTTTGTTGTAAAAATCTTTGCATTTGATTTCTTGTTTGGTTAATTGCCTTTTATTTTCTACTTCTTCTGGCTTTCAAAACTTTTTTAGCTGTTCGTCGATTTCTTTTGCCGTTAATACCATGCTCTGAAAGATGACTCTATTTACGTTTGCTGTTGTTATGCCGGTGATGATCCATCGTAATTTCGTTTGTTGGGCAATTGTCTTGTTTGGTACGCCCTCCAACAGATTTGCCATTATCTGTCCGTAATAATCGGCACCTAAGAGTATGTCGATTGGGCTGGGTTTATGGAAGGTCGGGTCTGCCCACATCATATTTTTTGTATGGTTCCAACTGTTCGGTTCAACCATGAACCATCTTCAGGCAGGTTTCTGGTTATCTTTTTAAAGACCAGAGCTTTAATCGTTAGTTTAAAGTTTGATGAAAACCTTGGAGTAATGGTAAACTCTACTGTTGAGTGCGCTGTTTCTGCTTGTGTTTTAGTTTTAGTTTTAATTTGTTTGCTACTTCTTCGGCGATCAATGTAGCTTGCGAGCCCAAATCAATAAGAAAGCGAACTAAATTTACTCCAAAGTTAGTCGTTACTTTGACCATGGTGGTTACCTATAAAACTTAGAATTTGTCGGCAAGCTAGTCATTGCTAGAATTTCCGATTTCTTAGTTACTTCCTTTTGAGTGTCATGGAGCAAACTGTGATGACCTCCATAACACGTTTGACATTTTTTGCAACAGAATACATCATGGTAATTGCGTAAGCATTTTCTGTATAGAGCTTTTGCTTTCGCAATAGCAGTTTTATCTAAGATTGGTAAAGCTAGAAATTACTTATAGCTGGTAATTTCGTGGTTGCCGCTAAAATCAGCGCACGTTATAGTTTCATTAGCTATCGCAACATGTGTTGCTCTCTTTTGGAAGTTTTGTTGTTGTGACGAGTCCTTTTTTATTGACTCTTTTTCTTGAGAGTGCGGCAAGCGATTGGTTCTTGTTTCCAAGAAGGTGAAAAATCTATCCATTGATTATATTGTTTTTGGATTTTTTATCGAAGTTTCGTACATGCAATGACTTTCAGCATCTAGCCTTCTAATCAGAATACCAATTACCAGCGCACCCCAGTGCTCTGTTTGAACACCTAAGTTATTAAGTACATGCTGGCCAACATTCGTTCGTCTTAATATCTTGCGATTAAAGTGTTCCACGCCGTCAAATAATTATCTTCAGTCAATGTCAGATGATTAAACAGCTTCGCTGCTTGCCCTCTAACGAAAGTATAAATAATACATTTTTTCCTCATTTTATCTTCATTACAGTGCACAGTTTTACTAAACAGGCTGTAGAAAGTTGTCCACTGCTTACTGTCCCCGTAAAACAAAGCAATTTCTATTGTGGGTAATTTCACCTTGGTATTCCGTTTAGTGTCGTCTTTACGTGTATCTATTTTAACTTTGTTCTCCAGCTTCTCCTGCAAGTAGAAGATGACGGCCTCGTAGTCTAACTCCAGTTCATCATATAACTGGTTTTTTAAGTATTCATCACCAATTTCTGCTTCAGTAGCTAAAATTAATCGTGATTGCGACTAAAGGAGACTCATGCTTCTGTTATTGTTTTATTTGTATCTCACAGTATGTTTTATTGAATTTTATTAAGATGCTGTTAAAATTATTTTTTAAAAATTTAGCTTTGGCAATTTGTAGTTTGTACCGGTGTTCCTGCAATTTATCATTTAGCTTTGGTAGTTTAGGTATTGCTGGTGGAACTTCCTCATCTGCACTATAAATAATATAGGACGGGACATCTGGTTCTTTATTTTCAAACTGCTCATCAGCTTGCTGCTGTACTTTGGCAAATTGCCCTGGTGTTGCTTGCTCAATTGAAAAAATACTGAAGTTCAATTTTATTTTACTAATGAGCTTTCCAGTATTCATCTGCTCACAAAGCGCTTTCACTGTATCCATTTTATGGTGTATTCGATGTGTGTATAGAACTTAATGTCCTATTTCTCCAATGTCACGGTTGTTTGTTGGCTTCGAAGGACCAATGTTTCGCCGCTGGTTCACCGATGATAAACTATTTTTTGTTTCACAGTACGTAGAGTTGCTATTGTATTTAGCTACTTTCCGCTTACCTTGGGTAGGGGCTAGACAAAAATAGTGTGTTATGATAGTCTGATTATTACTGTACTTTATTTCACTAATTATTTGGTTTATATACAAAATATTTTACTAACAATATGCATAATTGCATATTTGACAAGTTACACTAACAATATATTACACTAACAATATAATATGTTTAATAATTTGATAACTTATTACTATTACACTAACAACATATGCATGATAACATGTTAATTGTAGTGTTAACAAATTATGGTGATACTTTAGCGGAAATAGAATTCTGTTCATTTACTGAACACAATTATTTTAAAATTTTTAATTTTATTTATGTTACCATCTTAAGATTTTAAAAATTCCACATAATTAATGATAACACGTGTACACTATATAGAAAAAATAAAAATAGTTTTACCAAAATTCATCACTATTTTTTTCTATTAATCGCAGTTTAAGGTCAAATCGGTAATTATTGTGTGTTCCTTTGGAAAACTTATTTCATGTGTTGTATATACAAACTGACAATTAACATTAAATATTTAACTACTTTACAAAAGCAAAAAAAAAAAAACGTAAATATTTACTAAATTGAATTTTCTCTATATTCGCTTCACTTGGCCTCTAACGCTCGCCTTCTGTAAAATCAACAAACCATTAATTTTTATTATATAAAAAAAAATTCATTTATATCTATCTATATCTATGTGTTTTCCGATTTGATATATTGAATTTGTTTGGCATTGATTTCATTTTGATGTATCTAAAGAATTTAGGTGTCAAATGAGTAGTATATATATAGTACAAGATACAGTACGTTAATACTCATTCAACGATAGTTAGATTTTTAGCACTAAAAGAGATGCAACACACAAAAGTCATTACTGTTAAAGGAAGACATAAATAATTTACAATTAAGCTTGAGAAAACCACTTCTTAATCGATTGATCATTTCTAACTAGAACCTGGAAAACAACACGAAATTCTCCTTATAGTCCAACATTTTTAATCCGTTAATTGAAAGAAGCAATTGAATCCCAAATCATACAGGTTTTCGTAGCCAACACTCAACAATACAACAAGTACACAGAATAATCAATATTTGATAAAGTTTGGCATGAAAGACTGAACCAGAATTTTCTTACCAATGCAATGCGCTAAAATAATGGAATTACATAAATTTGAAAGGGGTACCGGTCGAAACTGGATTTGACAAAACAGGATAATTCAAAACTGGATATTTTAAAACAGGATAAGATACAAAACGAGATATGGTACAAAACTGGATATTTCAAAAATGGATATTTCAATACGAGATAAGGTACAAAACAAGATATGGTACAAAACTGGATAATTCAATACGAGATAAGGTACAAAACGAGATAGATAAGGTACAAAACTGGATATTTCAAAACATGATATTTCGACATGTGATTTAAACTTAAAATGATTTTTTAGGAAACTTCTGGAATATGGTCAATTAGGAAGGAACTTTCCGAGTTCTTAACCGATTATGATGAAATTCGATATATAGAATGAAAATGTTGATGAAAATTAATTAATTTATCTCACATAGATTCTCTAAAGTGAAGAAAAGTTATATTAAATAGAAGAATAAAAAGTAGATGAAGATAAATTTTGCTGACAGTAAACTCGATCAAGTCAATGTTTATTTTAATAACATGAAAAAAGCACCTATTAAAAAAACCATTAAGTGAAGAAAAATTCTATCTCTCTGCTTAAAATTATTCAAGTATGAAACCTTACTGGCCATATTCCTGTGGTTTTCCCAAAAAAGGTTTTAAAATCCAATTTAATTATACAATTAAAGAAAAAAAACATTAAATGAAGGAAAATTCTATTTCTCTCCTTAGAAATATTCAAGTATGGAACCTTACTGGCCTTATTCCAGAACTTTCAGAAAAATCATTTTAAAATCCAATTTTCATCCTACATATCGAATTTCATCATAATCGGTTAAGAACTCGCCGAGTTCCGTCCTAATTGGCCATATTCCAGAACTTTCCTAAAAAATCATTTTAAGTTTAAATCACATATCGAAATATCGTGTTTTGAAATATCCAGTGTTGTAGCATATTTCGTTTTGTACCTTATCTCGTTTGGAATTATCCAATTTTAAAATATCCAGTTTTATACCTTATCTCGTTTTGTCAAATCCTATTTTGAAATATCCAGTTTTAAAATGTCCAATTCTGAGCGGTTCCCATTTGAAAGATAGATTATTCAGAACATAATTAGATGAAACGTATTCTTTTTTTTTATTTATTTTTTTATTTGTATTAGAAGAATTGTCACAAAATTGTTTCTATTATTGCTGTAAATCCGTTGACATAAGCCTCTTTGAGAGATAAATCTCTTAAAGGTCGCAATAAAAGCTGCAGTAGTTAAATCGCTGACTATTTCTATGTGCACGGCTTTAGTAGCAAAACAAACACATAGCGCTATATATCCCTTGTATGATTTATTTTCACGTCCTTTCTAAACTCTTACTGATATGGGCCCAAGAGTAGTCTACTCCTGTGTTAGTAAACGGACGTGATGGCGTGACTCGTTCTTTGGGTAAGCTTACCATTAGCTGTTGTTTCGTTGAAGCGTTGAATCGATGACACGTGATATATTTTGCTATTTCTGAGCGTAAGTTACACAAGATCCAGCCTTAATGACATTAAACCCGAATGTATCTGTTGTTGGATTCCAGTGTAGTCCAAGAGTTTTAATGGTTACGTCAAGTTTGGATTCCAAACGATTTTGGTTTCTTAGATGTTTTTTTTTTTTTTTTTTGTTTCTGAACTCTGCAATCTGTTCTGGGGCCGAAGCTCTCCCAACTCTTTCGCAGTTAATTTTTAACGCCCTACCTTACGCCGTCACCAGCTAAATTGAGGACGCACGAATACAGGTTCGATTTTAAATCCATCTGCACATTGCATTGCTCCAGCCAGCCTGCACTGACAAAGACGATGGTTCGGCCCATGGAATCTGCACACCAATAGGAGGTCATAGTTGTGTTCATCGTCATCACCGATCGAAATCAGGTGATGAAAAATCCCTTTTACAACCCTCCCCCGTTGGGATTCGAACCCGGTACCTCCCGTCCCAAACACCGCAGCTTTAACTACTGCCCCAATTGCTCGGTTCTTAGATGTTCTGGTATGGCTTTCAAAATAATCACATTGTTTGTTGCCCATTTTGTTAAGATAAATCCACCGCTGTTTAGTAAGTCAATGGTTTGTTTTTGGATGAATAAGGCTTCTTCTAGTGTGTTTTGCCCAGAAATCAGATCATCCACGTAAAAATCATTTAACACCAGGTTAGACGCCCTTGAATAGTTTTTTTGTTCATCGATGGCAAGCTGTTGTAATGATTTTACCACTAAATAAGTAGCAGCTGCTGTACCATACGTGACGGTTGTTAACTTATACTCCATGATATCCTTTTCTGGAGCCTCTCTCCACAAAATGCGTTGGTAATTCTGATTATGATTATCAACTATAATTTGTCTGAACATTTGTTCAATGTCAGCTCAATGTCAATGTCAATGTATGATCGTATTTATGTTTCCACCACCTTAACAGTATAGATAATATATCCTGTTGAAGAGTAGAGCCAATTAACATCACGTTATTTAACGATATTCCAGTTGTACTTTTGACAGACCCGTCAAAAACTACCCTTAATTTTGTAGTTGTACTCGGTTCCTTTAAAACTGCATGATGTGGCAGATAGTAGTAACCAGAATCATTAGTTACATCAGCAAGCTTCATGTGTCCTAATGCGATATATTTATCCATAAACTTCTTATATTGTAACAGACGCGCCATTGCGATCTTTTTGAGCGTCCTAATGGTTTGGCAAAGTACAAGTCAATGTCAAAGGGAATTTTGACTACGTAACAGCCATTTTTAAGACGTGGCTGCAAAATTTTTTTCACATTCTAGTTCTTCTTTGGGGAATGTTCGTTTATGAGGAACTTCTTCTATTTCCCAGAAGCTTTTTAATTGAGTATAAAGTCTGTTCTTGTTGCCATTGATTGTATCACTGTTAAATTGTGACAATCGACACAGCCTAAAAATATCTATCCCAATTTAGTTTCTTATGAGCAACTGGTTCGTCGATGAGGCTTTTATTATTATATTCATCAAAATTTCTCCATAATAATCGGCACCCGCAATAATAAGTCAATTGGTCCAGGAGTATAAAATGATGAAACAGCTTATAGCACATTTCTGCCATGTTTCCATTTCCAGGGGTCTAGAGGCTGTTCTGGCATACCCGCGTAAAGTTTTTGAATACTAACGCCTTTACGGTTAAGTTACATTTGGAGGGGAACCTCGACTTTATGTTAAATTCAACGGTTGAGTTCACTACTCCAGCATCGGTTTTTGCCATGCCTGTTATTGCTGCATACGCTGTGCTCTTTTTTAACTTAAGTCTCTGACAGGCTTCTTCTGTAATGAAGATTGCTTGAGACCCAGGATCTATCAGCACACGAAGCATTTCATTATGACTAGCTGACGATGCTTTCACTAAAATGGTTCCTAATAAGATACACTTCCGCCGATTCTACGATTGTGCTGCTTGTAAGTTTGTATTAGCGGGCTTTATACTTTCTGGTGCCCCAGTTCGCGTACTGTTGTCACTATGCAGCAGACTGTGATGTGAACCCCTGCATAATTCACAACTTTACTGGATGAGGTTGTTTATTGTATATCTCCTTTTTTATATGTTTTATCTCGAGATAGGACTCCCAGAGATTGGAACCTTACTTGTAGAAAGGCTAGAAAATGTTTCACTGTTTGAATTTCTTTCGGGTTCTTCAAAGATGTCTCGTACAAGCGGTGAGTTTCCCTGTCTACCTTCTTTGTTAGAATGTTCATCAATACAGCATCCCAAGAATCTATTGATTCCTTGATTTTTAATTGCATGAAGACATTTAAATACATTATCATGCAATAATCGTAAACCATCAGCGGATTCTGATAATAATTTCGGCAAATCTAAAATACTGTTTATGTACGTATTCGTGAGAAATCGTTTATCATCATATCTGGAACGTAAAATATTCCAAGCAGTGTGATAATTTTCCTGCGAGATGTTGAGGTGGCTTACGAGCTTAGCTGGATCTCCTACAATGACTGGTAATAGATAATGCATCTTTTCTTCACCAGTTAATTCATCATTACAATAGATAGTTTTATTGTCGAGGCTTTGAAAGCTTGTCCATTGTTTATAATCCCCATTAAAACGGGGTATTCCGATCCTGGGAAGTTTGATATTGGATCGTTTTACTTCTTGTTTTGAGTAATCTTTCGCTACAGCCCTTGATGGTCTTGAAGATATATTATAGTAAATTCATAATCTTGCTGTAGGTTCTCGAATGTTTCTCGGCTAAAACACTCGTTTTTAAGCTCTTCTTTGCGTGAGTTTCTAATTATCTCTTCGTGATTTTGTGTAATCGGGATTCATGAGTCGGTTAAAAATTTGATTTTTAACTTATAATATGCCTTGGAGTATTGTTCATCATCTTTTACTTTATGTCTTTTTTTTATTATTGGTTGTCATTGACTTGAACAACCTTAGCTTGAGAGTCGTTTGGCTGTTCCTCATCCGTTAGGACATATGATGAAGCATCAGCGACCTGTTTATCTAAGTTCGCCTTTTTTCATCATTTCCTGCTACTTTTAGTTTGGCTCCTAGTAGCAGTTCCTTAGTCTTCTCGAATGCTTGCTTTACTTGGTTGTAAAACTGTTGTTCGATGTATGGATGATTCTCCGGAAGTGCGTGGAGTAGGGCTGCATCGATTGTAGAAAAATTATCGAAGAGTAACTGCAAAGTTGTGAGTGTTCCTTTCCCTTAGTTGTTGTTAGTCGGGACCCCTACTAAATATTCTTTGCATTAAAATATTCTTTGCCGTTTTTTTTTTTAATTTAATTTTCTCTTAGTACTCGTATAATTTCTCTAACATTACAATATTTTTCTGAATTGCCCAAACTGACTAATACAACTGCGAATAAACGTATCAATCTAAGTTCGTAACTGCAAATGAGTCTTTTTTATGAAAGTCTCACGATACGAATGATTACAATTTTTTTTAAAACGGATAGGAGTGGCTGTTAAAGAAGCTTTAAGAAATAATAAATATGCTTTTTATTTCCTCCATAAAATTACATTTTAAGGCATTTTAATTTGTGGATTCGAGTTCCATTCACAAATAAATTTGGACATTTTTCTGTGAGGTTTTTCCTGCTTTACCAATGCGACTAATATTCCCGAGATAGACGCCGAAATCATCGAAAAGTTATTGAAAACTGGAGTGACAGAATGGCTTATCTTCGCTATTGAATCTGATGATACAAATTTATACGCCACTTATTGCTACTACATAATCATCGTTTTTGTTAATTAGATGTTGAAAGAAATCTAACTAAACAATGATTATATATTAGCAATAAGTGATCAACAGAAAATGTATAAGAATTATTTGGCTGAATTTATACACATCTGGGTAGTGCTATCTCATATTAAATTAAACAAATTATGACTAAAGGAAATTGTTGAAGTTTAACTTTTAGTGCCGGTGAATTGTGAATGAACGATATCACGTATTAAATAGAAAAGACCAACAATATCTTCTGTTTTGCTTTCCCAAGTTCAAAAAACATGTTTGTTAAAGCTTAAGCCTTTTACATTTTCTAATTAGTATCCGACATAATTTTATATGTGCCCAATTAAAACAAAAAGCTTACATATACAATATTCCAACATAAATGTATATTTTTTCAGTTTCATAATCCCAAATAATTAACATTTATATACACTTCAAATAATTTAGGTTTTGCCAAAATCAATTCATTCATAAATAATTGTATTGGTTTTATTTTATCCTCAATTTTTATTAACTTTTGCGGTAAGTATACTGTAGGTTTTTATAAACTGTTTTGTGGCCGAAGCTCTCTAAACTCTTTTCCAGTTATCTTTTATCGTCCATCGTTACGATTCAAATTTTAGTCGTTACAAAACAAATCAAGGACGCTTGAATTGGGTAACATTGTGAAGTATAACTGTGAGCAAAATAATATTTATAGCTATCCGTAACCATTTTGTAAATTCGTGTACCACTGAAACCCCGATTATTCCTTCTCCTGATAAACCACAGATAAAGGCTCTGGAACCAGAATTTATTAATATTTTATCCTGGTAAGTATAAACTTACCAATAAAATTATTAAACTTATAAAGTTCAATTGAGGTGAAAGCCGGTTCCGAAGTTGGAAGCGGTTTTTTTAGAAATAATTTTCAAAAAGTTGTTTTTGATAAAGCTATTATTTAAAAGAAAATTACAAAAATTGCCCTCGTTTTGGCTTAGAGGTAAACATTTTTTAACTGAAAAACTTTCTTTTTGCTGTAACAGAATAACAAATACTTACAAAAATGTACAACATTTTTCAATATAAATTGGATTTTTTCTAAAATTTACATTTTCCTAATATTTTGAGTGGAAAAGCTTAAATTAAATGATTACAGTAATAGTCGGCTTAAAATTTATTTTATTAAATAAAAAATAAATCCAATTTTCTGGAATAAATTGTTTTTAGAAAAATGAAAAACATTTTCATGTTTTTTTGTAAAAGGGAGGTTTGAAGGGCCTATTATAATATTTTCAAATTTCAAAACAAATCAATAAATTGATATTACACACGAGTATTATATTGTAGTCGATATAAACGTAAACCAAACAAATCATATCTACATTTGACATTTATTAATCAAATGTTCCAAATATTCTAAATAACCGAAAATAAATCGAATAGTTGAGTGCGTATCAAAAGGAATACGATAATATTTTGAATGTTTTTTTGTATTTACGCAAATCACCGATAAATTTTAATACATTTTTTCCTAATAAGATGGAAAATGATGAGCCGATAATGTGCTAAACACTTCAAAAATAAACTATAAAAACGAGAATAAGTATTTCTTGAGAGTAGAAAAAAATTCTTAGTTGCAAAAAAACTCAAAAAGACTACAACAAAATAGCAAAATGATTACTGGTTTTAAGTGGAATTTATCGTTTCAGATGGTTATTGATTTTTTTTTTGGTTTCGTTTTTTTTTTACGAAATCTATAACGATATGGTATAATGCGATGATGACATTATCATATACTAAGTATAATTGTGTAGCAGGAAATTATTTTATGGCCAGATTTACATAACTTTTTAATAAATGTTTAAACTATTTTTATATGGTTATGATCATCTTAATTTATTGTATAGGTACAATTTTGTAATATTTTGTTGTGGTTGTTAAATATTGTATCATTGCAGTCATTATTATTTGTATCATGGCAACGGGATCATGCAAATATTAAATGATAAAGAAAAAGCTGAACAAACAATTAGAATTTACCTGAGTCATCGTGGCCGACTGCCACCTCTGTGTCTCTCCTCTTAGAGAACGCTGCACAGAGTTAATGAAATCAACCACAGGGAGACGTTTTTTTCTCTGCATGGCCAGTTTGAACTCCTCGGTGGATAGGTAATTTATGCATAACTCGCCAATCTGTATATTTGGCAACTTTCAAATATAACATTTCTCACTTGTTGAACATTGAGTAATCTGAGAAATGCTTCTTCCAAATATTAAATGGTCAGTCGATTTTAACACTTGGAGAATTTCGTTCTAGTTTCCACGGCAATAGACCTAGATCTGAAGATATGGTGCAGCCGGTGGCTCCTTTAAAGAAGTTACGTGAATTGTGCTCATTGCTGAGTGGTTGTACTGGTAAGACTTAAAACTTTCATCATTCACGTGTTTTTAGTCTACATATTTGCTCGGCGGTTCTCCTAGCAAGGATCGCTTTGTTGTTCCGTTCGATTGTAAAACGTATTCGTACTTCTTTATATACTATACACTGTTGCCAGACAGAAAGACGCCACCACTAATCAAACCAAGCATTTTTGAATTTAACTTTTACCATACCTAGAGTTACCTATAGAGTATCAAGATTTAGACATTGTGTTTTCTTTTCTTCGGTTTTTAGATCTTCGCAGTCAGTTTCGTTTTCCTGTAATCCCTGCCTTGTACGAAAACTGCCATCTTAGCTTTGCAGTGACCAATTGATGATCACTTCCTACAAATTTGACAACCGACTGATAAGATCACACATCTTGGATGCCCCGAGACCTTAACATATGGTAATTTTGACTTCGGGATGTCTTACAAGAGTGTGCACGTTTCCTAGCGGATGTACTTCACTCAAAAAAAAAAAGAAAGCATTTTTTACTTAATCACATACGTAACTCCAAAATTGTTAATTTAACTTAGTTTTATATAAATTCTACATTGGCTACGCAGAGAATAATTATAAATTAGTAATATTAACTTATTCTACGTAAATATAACAAAATTCGAATTGTAAAATTGCTAAAACGAATTTCGCTATAATTTAAGTGAATTTAACTACCTATTTATGTGATCTTTACTTACAGTAAAGTTAAATTTTTAAAGAGGCAATTATATTTACTTACTAACAGGTTATATTAACTAAACAATTATGTGTTTACTAATATAAATTCTAGTTTAACATTATAAATAATGTTTAAAATACATACATAAATGTTAAAAAATTCTTTAATGAAAATCTGTTGTTCTAGTAATTATTTTTACTTAATATCTTGTAAAATACTACAATTAGATGTAATTTCTACTATTCAGTTGTTAAAACAACATAATATGCATTACCTATTTTTACTATTTCCTAATTGGCTAACGTAACGTTTCTGGCACATCCACTGAATAATGCGAAATTCAGTTTAACTACGGATGCATCCAACACTGCCGTCGGCGCAATGTTGCAACAATTCATGTTGAACTAGTTTATGGACAGACCATTAAATTACCTGGAGAGTTCTTCATCAAAAATCCTCTTACACTTTTGCCTACTCACGACACGATTCTCGACCAACTACGCACCAGAATGCAAAATCTTATTCGAACAGCACCTCGTCAAACGAAACAAGACGATATATTCTTACCGAAATCACTGGAAAATTGCGATTTTGTTTTCGTCCGTGTAGATAAAATTCGAACTGGTTTACAACCGCCATATGAAAGTCCATACAGAGTAATTCGCAAACTACGAAAAACTTGTATAGTCGAAATCAAAGGCAAGCAGCAAACAATCTCCGTAGATAGATTAAAGCCGGCTTTCGGAATAACATGTTCTGCTGAACGACAGCCGAACAATAGATCGCAAAAAAAAGTCAAATTTATAACCTGGATCTCGTGCAATTTAGGGTTCATTTACTCGCATGATGGAACTCGAGGATCGAACTTAGTTCATAAGTACCTGATCCACCTCAAAGTGACAAACCTTCTCAAACACTGTTTCGCATTGCCAATCCAATTGGATTCTCCCTCAATGTTCACATTTAAACGTCCAGTAAGAAGGATAAGAAACTATCCAGTTGACTATCGCCAAACCAGCTTCAATCAGCTGAAACGTTTTTCGTCGCAAATCTTATCTTACACGAGTAGTTAGAAATCATAGTGTGAGGAATAGCGAATCACGATTCCCCAGGGAGGTTTCACTTGGGAGAGGGTGATGTAGTGACTAATAATTTTGAATAAAAATTATTGGTCACACATAAAATAACGATCGTCATGCGATGCCATCTGCAAACGGTCACGTGCAACAGTTGTGTCTAGACTGCTATACAGTCTCGCGATGGTACTACCAATGTTAACGACGATCAACACCACGACGATAACGAAGTTATAACGAGTTTAACATAACGAATTTAAACAATCGACCGACAATGAGACGACTACGAACGAAGATAGAAGATAAAGGTGGTATAGATGGAATTAAAAAACGCGGTTTTGGTCTTTCATTGCCTTTTCATATTTTTGGATGTCAAGAAGCGGAGCTAGTTTTATTGGAGTGTTTAATTTATAAAATTATAAATTAATTTATGTGAATTTAAAAAACGAAAAATTGTATTGAAATATAAATTAATACAAAACAAATTAAATAAATATTTTTCTTATTAAATGGTTAAATAATTGATAATTTATAAGTCGACTATTTACATATTGTTTACATTTACATTTATAGTTTACATATAGACTAAGTTTTTTACCTCATCATTTAACTACCCCTCGTTAATTTTTATTAATGCTTTTTTTTATTAGATACGAAGCCATTGAAAAAAAATTTATTTGCATATTTTAGATGGTCAAATCAAAATAAATTCAGCGATCGTATACGTCAAAGTGTTCTATATTGATGCAAAATATTTGGTTATAATTTTTAGACATCTCTATTCTGTTGCGAGTAGTGGTATTGGTCATAAAATGGTTAATTCAAATGAATTGTAATGTTTAATCAATTTTTTTTAAATCTAATTTGTATTAATTTTAAAGTTTTGTGTCAAATAAAGTGTATATAAATTAGATTTTCGGCGCTTGGTCTCACAGACTCATCAATCAATCAATCTCTACTCTGTTGCGAGTAGTGATGGCAACGGGTTTTACTCCTCTTCAACTTCTCTATTATTTGCCTTTGCGTATTATGCTGCTTGCCATTTTCCTCGCTGATTCTTCTTCCACCACAGTAATCTTGGCTTGTCTTGGGAGACAACTAACCAAAGGTCTGTATCGCTGGGCTGATTACCCATATCTCGCTAACGGACTTACGTTAACGGGCCCACGGTTTAGGATTAGTACGTGGAACAAACAATCGCGGACAAAACCAGTTGATGGCACTATATCAGTCATGAAAGATGTAACGATTCCAGCGTTTGGATCGCACTGTAAAAAATTGTTTTTTATTTACACATAAAAAATATGGAACAAGCAAAAAAAAACATCGAAAAGCAATATTCTGCGAGTTTGTTGGTGGAAGAGAGAAATTTTGGTTAGTGGTGATCAGTAAAGAAATACCATCAGAAGAAGTGGCCGCATAAAGTAAAAAAAAAAGAAAACAAAAAGTGTTTTGTGGAAAAAACGATTTTTTCTTGTTGGTCGGTGAAATTTAAAAGAAAAACCGAAGTAAAAGTTAAAACCAGGATAAGTAAATTGTCTTAGTAAAGTTTGCCACATTTGTGACACCGCCACTACGGACTACATCTAGAATAATTGTATTAGCATTGCATACAACGCCAAATCAGCTTAATGAAAGTTGAGGCCATGAATTTATTATTACCAGAGAATAGCCCACAACGAAACGAATATATGATTCAATTCAAGTCTTCAAATCAACATAAATTTTAACCTTGGCAAAGATGGTATCTAAAGTTGAATAGATCTGCCACATTTTAAATCAAATGGAATAACCAGGAAAATCCTAAGAGAATTACGTCGGACACAACATAATCACGAGGGATACCATTAAAAAAATACTAACGTGGTTCTAGAAATTTTTTTTGTTTTTTGAACCCTGCAATCTTTTCTGGGGCCGAAGCTCTCCCAACTCTTTCGCGGTTAATTTTTAACGTCCTACCTTACACCGTCACCAGCCAAATCGAGGACGCAAGAATACAGGTTCAATTTTAAATCCAGAATCTGCACATTGCATTACTCTAGCCAGCCTGTACTGACATGGACGATGGTTCGGCCCATGGATTCTGCACTCCCACTATGGGGGTCATAGTTGGGTTCTTCGTCATCACCGATCCAAAATAGAAAACAATTTTTTTTTTGTTCTAGGCGACATTTTATTATTATTAATATAATTTTTTTGTGGTATAATTGTTGTTAAATTTTTATTGCATTGTTAATTTTTTTTTTTTTTTTTTTGTATTAAATGTTAAGTCGATTTTTTTTCTCTTTATACTAATTTAAGTTAAAATTATCGAAATTATATTTTGACAGTTACAATTTGTGAAAATGAAGAGTTAATTGAGCGATAGGTTGGAAGGAGGGCAGTAGTAGATTCCAGTAGTTGAAAGCGAAATTGTAGTTACAAAGCACATGAATTAAGTTGTATACGGTGAGTATAACATGGGTCAGCCCTGACAGCCGAAACAGGGATCACTGTTAGTGTTAGAGTTTTGATGATTTAATTAAATCCCAAACAGTCACTCTAATAAAGCATCCAAGACTCAATGATTTTCCTAGAAGTGTAATTTTCTACCTTTAATTTATTAAATTCTATTTTAAAATTTTATTTTATTTTAATTTTTTTATTTTTATAATTTTTTTGTCTCCCTCTGATGTATATAATATCTGGTTCTTCTATTTAGTCATTGATTGATGTCAAAGTAAGTTCTTGTATTCTTAATTATGGTGGACGGGACTAGGTAGTTGTGCATTTTAGAGGATTTAAAATAAGTTTTTTATATTTCATTTTTTTTATTCCTTATTCGTATTATACCCAGTAAGGTAACAATTATTAAGAGTGATTAATCGAGGGATGCTGATTGCATTTTTCTCAGTCATCTTAATTTTGGATTTTGTTCTTTGGGAGCTATACGATGCTTGGTGTTTAAATTGAAATTTGTAGTTTATATTAATTTTGTTTAACTTTTTTATATATTCATGGAGTCGTCAATATTAAAAACATTTCAATATATTTAATCTGTTACAGTCTTAATCATATCAGGTTGGCTTTTATTTTATTCGATTGATGCAGATGAGTACTTGTATTCTCGGTAAACGTAAGGGAATAATCTTTATTGAGAGTTAGTATAAAATATCATTTCTTGGTTAACTCAAGAAAGGCGCATTTGTCATCAAATTCCCATGTTGCATTAGGATTTTTGCTACATAAATAAATATTTCTAAATAAGAACAAAATTCTTCTAGTCAAGATTACATTTGGCCTGGATTTTTGACATTTCGACATGGTAAAGAGTTCTATTAGCTATATCTTGGTCCATTCTGATGCCGGTTTCATTCATCCGTCATACAGTAGCAAGTGTGTTAAGTAACTTAACACCGCTTAATATATCTCTTAATTGTATCTCTTCATATATTGGGAACTGGAAATTTCTAATTTGTGAGTAGACCAATTGTTTATTACAATTTCGGACAGTGCCATTATAGTAAGATTTTTGGTGAATTCTTTTTGGCTTTAATTTTTCAAGCAAAAAAATTTAAAAAATGTCGAAGAAATGTAGTGGACATAGCTAAAATAAAACAAATGTGATTGGCCCAACAGATAGAACACCCCAATAACCAGTTGTTTGAGATGCATATTTCTCTCTAATATTATTAGTAACAACATAACATTAGATCATTTCCTGAAAATATTGGGCTAGAATCTTTTATTTGAAATAACAAATTGGTACCGCGCAAGAAATTGGTGTGAGAGATTTTCTATTTAGAGTAGAAACTTTCGCAAAACGAGATGGCTTTCCTAAGAATAAATTACCATTCATAATTCACAGTTTTGTTAGAGATAATGCTGACAAATGGTTTACACGATTGCAGAAATGAGTCAACCAATTTTATCACGATTTTCAGAACAGCTAAGTGAAAGACGTCTGATTAAGATTCGAATGCAAAAACCTCGTGAAGAGTTTAGTGATTTTTGCTTAGATATTCAAAGCCGTAATACACGATTAACAAATAAATTGAAATCTTACGGGAAATTATGAACCCAGTACTAAGGACTGCCACGTTATGTGGTAGCTTCCAAACCATTGAGCGCAACTTAGACAAGTTTGTCATAAATACGAAAAGCTTTGGTCGGATTCGCGCTATGATCCTCTATAGTAAAGATAGAATATTATAAGCGACGCAATATAATAAACGAGTTAAATCCGGTAAATTAAAGGATTAATCCGGTAAATAAAAATGAAACTCATGTTGAAGACGGTCGGTTGTCAGCTGTACAATTAAGTTCCCAATCTCAGATACAACCGGAATTAGATAAGCCCTCAGTGATTAAAATCACCAATGCAAGAACCCAAACAGATGGTAATATTTGCTACAAATATTGTAGCAAATATCTACCCGAGTACCATTACAAAGAGTATCGCTTGGAACTCGTTGTTTCCAAGAAACTCAGCGGATAAAAAGTAGAGACCATGTGTCTAACGACTATATTCGTTGCTTAACAGTGGCGATAACTTCAATCTTGTTGTTGGTGATCTTTTATGGTCCCAGGTGAAAAAGGCCTTTTTTAGGTTTCAAAGCAATTGATATGTCGTATGTGTAAGCTATACGTTTACTCATGCGACTAGCTCACTGATGTAAGCCAACCGAAAGATAAATGTTAGCAACATATATAATCAGATATGATATCGATAGCTAGTGGTATCTTTGATGACGGACTGAACGCCGCCATCAACTCTTAAAATCAGTATAAATAAACGAACGTTGCAATTATCTATCCAAGTTTCTTGAAATCTTACCATGCCGATGTTCCTAGACAATCGGCAGTGCTTCACATAACTGGAGACCCAAAGAGAAATTTATAGAGGGGCATTTTTAGACCGAATGATGGAAGTGAACGTGATATATCTGCAGGTATAAAAGAAAAATATGAATATTGACTATTTGCATGTGGAAGGATAAAAACAAGGCAAAGAAGACACATCCATTGATACATAAATCCGCATTCATTTGTTGATCTTGTTCGTTTAAACTATCTGCGTAACAAGTTAAAGCATTTTACCATAAAATGGAATATTTAAAATAATTTCAGTTTGGTCACTTCTTCAAACATCTATTATTACTTTTACTAATCTTCTAAAAAGGTATAGCTGGTATTTAAATAGTTTTTTAAAGCTTTATTAACATCTACTAGGACAATAAAAATTTTCCATGTAAAACACTTTAGAGGTTTCCCAATACTCTTCCGAAATACCGAAATCATGCAAGAAATATCACAAAAAAATAAAACGAATTAAAAATTAAAATTTTTTGAAATAAATGTTCAGTTGATTGACTATTGATTTAATTTTTATTTTTTTAATGTAATTCGTGGAAAAGGCATGAAAAAAATAGTAGTATTTTCTCCATGGATAAAGGTAAAAGTTCAACCCATTTTTTTAGTTACTTTACTTTATTTGAGACAACAAAAATATCACTTTTAAAAAATATCCCTACGAATCGATATTTAACATAAATGTTAATTTTATTTACATTCTAGCTCGTGTTTTAAGAAAAACAATGGCCTTCATCAAGAAATTCGTGGAAAATGAAAACATGAATTTAGCCTTGTGATTCTTGCTAACGAAAATCAAGGCATACGATTTTAATATCTTCACGTATATATAGATGTCACCTTGGCATGAAAATAAAAGTTTTGTAAAATTTTGGCGGTTTTGATTTGGTCACTGAAAATATCATCAAAATTTTAAATTAACATTTTTCTACTCAGCAGACTTTAAATAATTAAAATATAATAAGCTATCATCAAACGACGATTGATAGAAATATTTCTTACCTTTTAACGAACGTCATGCGTACATGACATTTGGAAACAGTTGTAAATTTTTAAATTTTTTTTTTATTACAAAGGAGGTATGGAACACAAATCTTTTAACCTACTTTTCGAAACTAAATGAATAATTCATCGGTGAATCAATATTCCATAAAAGGGTAAAGTTCGACCAAAAAAGTTTTTAACATTCGATTATTCAAAATAATTTTCTCATGACCTTTAATTTACAGTTCAAGCAAAAATTATTTTAATCGAATTTTAATTTTATGTCCGTAATAATTTATAATTTTTCCCAAATTACGTACGGTGACATTTTATTTATACATTTTCTTTTTCAATTATATTTTTGAAAACCAAACTATAAAATTGTTGAAAATAAGTTTCCATCTAATTATAAAAATGTCAACAATTCTGAAAATAAGTGGTAACAAAAAAAAAAATGTTACAAAAAATCTTTAATATTTGAAAGTTGTTTTGCAAAATTATACTTGTCAAGTGTACTTAAATTGAAAAGTTTGATTTCCTATCGGAAAATATATTTTTCTTCAAATTAGTTATTTCAGTAGGTCAAAATAACCAAAGTGTTTCTTGAATTGACCAAACACGGAATTTATTATGAAGGTGGACTCAGTTTTCTGATTAGTTCAAGCACAAAAACAGTCACCTAATTTTCAAAATAAAGTTCAAGTTTTAGTTTCGTTCTTTTATGCAATGGAAAAATGTATATATTGGCTGCAGACGAATACCCGGGTAATTGCTACTTTTACCCCAATTTTAACAGTGTACTAGGTAAATTGAAAAACATTGTACTAAAAAGCTGGGTACAAATTAAGGATCAAAAGTAAATGATTGTTTTTATTGTTCGTTTGACGTTTGATTTTTTTATAATTTAAAGTTTTGTGCGTTATCGATATGTAAGTAAATAGAATTAAAATTTTTTTTTCATTTTTTGCAATATTACTTACATTTTTTTATTTATTACTTACATGTTTATTTTTTCTTGCAGTTTGTTGGAGTATACATATAGAAAAATGAATATAATAAATGAAAAATCAAAAAAAACATATTCCGAAAGATGTAAGGCTAAATTTTTTTTATCGTTTTTTTATTTTAATTTAAAAATAATATATTTTTTTAGGGACTTTAGAAGAAGAGCGGTTGCTAATCCGATAAAGAATTTTATTGGATCGTGATTTCCAGTCCAGTCATTCTATTCCCAAACAATGTTGGGAGTAAGTATTAAGTTAAATATATAAAAATACTATTTTCAGTTCAATAGTACAATATTTTTTTGTTTAGAAAAGTGATAAGAGAATCGGGGTTTATCAAGTCAACAAAAAATGTTAAACAGAAGTGGCAACATTTATTAAAAAAGTACAAGGTAAAATATATTTATTAGACCAATTTTTTGTATAATTCATTCATTTTGTTCTTGTTTCAGAAGATGATCCAACCGCAGTCCGGAGTATCAACGGAAGGCGGGGAAATACTGCCTACTCAGTTTGAGCTGTTTAACGAGCTTCATGATTTTTTAAAATCGAAACATGGACTGCATCCAACTTATATTATTGACTCCGATGTGACGAATGATGAAGGTGCAAGGCTTTCAACTACAAATAGCTCGTCATCATCTACTAACAAAGTTTCCAGTATTTCCATGTCCGACATAATTGATGTGGACTCTGAAAATATCGAAGGTACTCCGCAAAAAAAGCCACGTAGAAGCCAAACCAATAATGAATTAATTACCCACTTATCAGCTACTGCAAACGACGTGCGCAAAAGCGTTAGAAATATAGAAAAGTTGGTGAGCTATATGACAAAAAAAATGTTTCCACATGAAGATTTTCTGGAACTGGAAAGAAGTTCAATGAAAAGACATGAAAGACTGAATTTTATAAATAATTTTTATTTAAAAAATGTATGAATTGTGTACCTATGTATTAAAAAAATTGATAATATGTAAATAAAGCAAATTAAAAAATGTGCGTAATTTTTTTTACAAATTCATACATAAATAATCTCTAAATTGAACTGCATCTGCATAATCCTTTGAACTTCTTGGTTCATATTTATTATTAAGCTCGATATTCTCTAGTTCAATTATGTCATCTACCGATACACAAATGTTATGCATTACGCAGCAAGCAAAAACCACTTGAACACATCGCTTAACCTCCAACTCCAAAGTTTTGAAAAAAATGGCTCGCCATCTAGTCTTAAGCATTCCACATGTTTGCTCGATAGTGATACGAGCTTTAGAATATGCATGATTGAACCGAGTTTGTCGCTCAGTTAAATTTGAGCCTTTGTAAGGCGTCAAAATTATAATTGGGTTCATCATGCACTTATAGCCTGCATCACCCAATAAAAACTAACCTTCAGGAGGAAAATATGCATTTTTATAGAGGCTGCTATTTATTAGCACCCGCTGGTCGTGTACGGAGCCAGGCTAACCGACACACATGTTTATTATTGTAAAGTTTGGGTCACACATGGCTTGCATCTAGATGGAATAGTCCATTTTCCGATTTATGTACTGGTCTTTCTGATTTGGCGGACATTTAATATTAATATGGCACCCGTCAATTGCACCCACTGCTTTCTTAAATACAGGAGAACGAGCCTAAAAGAAAAAAAGAAAATTACATTGATTGATTTTATACAAATAAATAGAAACCACTGAGAGTTGCGTATAGATTGCAATACTTGCCTTATTTGCGAATTTAGCTCCAATATCATCTAAGGCTGAAATTAGTGGTAATTTTTGCACCACCGTCGATGAAATCTTTTCAAAAATATTTAAATATTTATGAATTATGTCCTTCACTGTTGATTATCATAGCCTTCGACACCACTCAGTAGCTTGTTCCACATCCCAACCAAAATAAAAAAAAAACAATTAATTCAACCTCTGTGCTCCGCATCCATGAGTTTTTAGCGGAATCAATTCCACGATCTTACTAAAAGATGCCAGCGTTACTCTGATGTTGTTCTTTGTTTCTTTGAATACACCACTCAAAATATCCACAATTATAGGTGGTTTATGATCCTGGCAATAAGATAATTTTGTCTAAAAGTTAAAATAATTAATAAACTAAATTTTTTCGAAAATAATATAGTTATTACCTCTTGTGATTGGTACAGTGGTTTAAAAACTTCTTCCGCTAGATTTATAAACATGTTTCCCAATTTAACAATTTCCCCGCACATTGTAATTAACATTATAAAATTATTTTTCTGTTCCACCGACATCTGATCAAAATTGTTAATTTCCATAATTTTTAATAAAATAAACTTTTCTTTCCGCGCACAAACAAAAAAATAATTTTTACATTTATTTTAGTATCAATATACCAGCGAATTTAACCCGTCAACCATATAAACTTTACCCTAGAAGCCATATTTTGCTAATATATTTACTTGAAAATTCGCACGGTAGGTGAGGTAAATATGTTCTAAAACGACAATTTACTGCACCAAACCATTTACCTGAGTATTCGTCCGCAGCCATTCTTTGCTTTCATTTTTTTTTTTTTAATTTTAGAATGGTTCTGAGCTGCACATTTTGAATGGTTGTAAATTTTCCAGATGTTTCTCAGATGAAGAACATTATCCAATCATACAACCTTTATTAAAAATATCTCATTTTAAATATTGTCGATCTATTAACCCGTATCATTATTTCCTGAAGGTTGCAAAACACAAGTTTTTCCAATTTATATAACATTTTTGAGTTCATCGCAGTATAAGCTTCAGTAACTTTTACATGTTTGCTTTCATATTTTTTCGCCAAAAAGCATGCTTGCTAATACCGCATTCTCCAGACAGATGTTCGCTTTTATTTTAAAATAAATTATATTAACTGAAAATTAAACTACAACTTGCACCGGTGGCCACATTATGTGTAATAAACTTCTTACAGGCTAAACACCTATGCAACGGTAATGAACAATTTTTACCAGGTAGTCCGAAAAAGTTATTGGTATATCTAATATCGTCTCTTGCATAAAATTTTCAATATTCAATTTAGAAACTAATTCTGAATTAAAACTAGTTTTCAGTATTCTTTAGCGTCTAATGAGATTGTTCATGAACACTGGTCTATGTAAGAATCTGTTCGTAAAATCAACATAATATTTTAAGACCGTAATATATTAGAGTGTTATTTTCGGGTATTGGTAGATCTCGTCGAATATACATTATAGATTTAGCACTAGTTGGTGTATATTTTCTTCTGGAACTCCAGCTCTGGTTTCCTTTAGTTTAACATAGTTTTCCTAACATATAATATACATATACCAGTATTTGGCTGTACATATGTTGAAAAGCTATGATTTGATGGAGCAAATTTTATTATTTTTTGTTTGATCGATTGGTAAGTGCTCTTTGTGAAATTTAATTTGGCGATCTTAAATAAGATTACAATTTGGCCAATGAGTGAAGCCGTGAAGTTTACTTCGGGGAACTATGTAATATAATATAACTATATTGCTAATTTTTGATGTCCTCTACAAAAATCGGACCCTACCCAATTTAGAACAGAATGTAGGCGGAATTTGGGGTGATCACGGTGTTTAATTCCATTCTTTGTTTTATTTTTTTGGTTGGGTATCGTAGTTAAGTTCGGTGGCATTTACCATTTAATGTTGGGCTTTGTTTGTTTTTGGCATACAGCTAAAAGTAGTTTCAGGAAATTTTAACAATCATTATGGTTCAAAAATTGCAGAGGTAATAGATGGTGTTCTATAAATCTATACCATTACAATTTAAATCTTGTGGGGTTGTGTATGGAATAGAAATACACACAATCATTTCAAATTCCAACATTGAACCACCATGAGCCAAAAATGTTAAAATAGGCCACTCGTAAACAGGTTGGCTTAAAAATGAGGGTCCATGCCACCATAATTCATTCGATATTGATTCCGAGGGCATTATGCCTCTGGATATTAAATCTGCTGGATTTACATTAGTAGAAATGTGCTTTCATAAGCATTTAGATGTGATTTCTTGAATCTGTTTTACCCTATTCGCAACGAAATTTTTGAGAGTATTTGCTTCTAATTTTAACCAAGCCAAAACAATCTGTGCATCACTCCAAAAAGTGACAGAAGATACTTCTAAACTCATAGCTTCTATTACTACACTCATAAGATTTGACAATAATAAAGCGGCATGGGAGCTACCCTTGCTTTGCTGCACAATAATGTGGTATAAACTTTACCGTGGCCATTGATTGATCTAGCATATACGCATGCACCATACGCCTTTTGTGATGCATCTGCGAAGTCATGCAATTCGAACGTTATATGATTAGGAATTAATGCTTGTCGTAATAAACTGATTTGACTTAGGCTGCTTACATTTTTGCAGTAATCCTGCCTCATTAATTTATCACTGTTTGATAATTTCGATGTCCCAGTCTAAATTATTACATTAGCAAAAGTGTATCGTGTTTGTTTAGGGTCTGAGCGGTTCGGTGATCGTTGTCAAATATACCTTTACTTAAATCTTTTATATCTTCCTTTTACAATTGGCAATCATTGTAGGAGATCAGCCTTTTACGAATAAGTATTTATATCACATATGATTTCACAAATGTTTAATAGGAGGAGCTTAATAATGAAGTTAATTTAGTATCATCGCTATAAAATAGTGATTTTTTTGATTATTTTTAATTGATATTTTTTTAATAATGTTAACTGCAGTGAACAACATCCAGCAAATTATAGCCAGTGTCAGGAAAAGTTAAGGGTTTCATACGCTAATGCAAGAGCTAGCAACTTTCACGGCTCTAGACCACGCACTTCTTCGAATAAAAACAACTTTTCTCGCATACTTCAAGACTGCGAACAGTTATTTGGTATTAACCTCGCTGACCTCAAAGAAAGATGTGACCACTTCTACATTGAATACGATCGGGTTCCATCAACTAATATCGTTGAAAAACGGTTTGCCTTCATAAAATTCGTGTCCTCACTCCCAGGCCCTTCATGCTAGAACAATTTCAACTCCCTGGGTATACCACTTTCAAGCTAGATGCAATAAATACCAAATCTGGAGGCACTGCCATCTTAATCCAGAATGGCATACCTCACTTCCTAGCTAAAACTTTTGTGACAGCCGAAACTGAGACAATACTTTTAAATGTTGGTACCCAGAACAAATATCTCACGTTTTGCTCTATTTACGTGAGACAAGTCAAGAGTCATGATTTAGAACATCTTTTTAACTTCAGTAACAAAGTTATCTTGGCAAGTGACTTTAATTCACGCCACACCACATGGAGTTGCCCAAATAATAACCAGAATGGTCGTTCACTTCTTAATTTTTGCAATAATTCCAATATCCAATTAAATGCTCCTAACGAACCAACATTCCCAAGCGGAAACTCGGTACTTGATTTGGTTCTATCTAAAAATATCTCTCTAGTCACTCCACCACAAGTCTTGCATGAATTTTGCATAGATCATTTACCAATTGTATTCACAATCCCTTTCAAGACCCAACCACAAGAAACAAAAGTATTTCGCAACTACTCCCAAGCCGACTAGATGAAATTTAAAACTCATATTCATCAAAACCTCCCAGAAGACTCAGAAATCACTACCGCTACTCAAATTGAGGAAAAAACGGTCAAGTTAACTAACGTATTTAAATTAGCCATCAAGGAAACTATTCCTCTCATTCAGAGCAAAGGCACTTTAAAAATTCCTCCTCAACTCCAAAACCTCATTAAACTATGCAATCGAATGCGTCGGCTCTATTATAAATACCCAGGGCATATCTTGAAATCTGACATTAATTTTTATTCCAATATGATCTGTTGGTTTAACGAATTAAGGAGTTCTGAATTCACAAGTAGAATACCTAAAATTCCCGATAATTTTCCGGAAATTTTCAATTAAATTCGAAAACTTAATGGTAAAAAACAAAATGTGATTACTTCAATAGCTAAAGATCCTAGTTCAATCATAGATCCTAAAATAATTGCAGAGGAAATCGCGTCTCACTATGAAAAAGTTCATATACAAAACGATTCTCTAAAAGATCCCTGTTTCGCACAGTTAGCAATAATTGTGTCAACAATTTTCTTTATTCTCCTCCTCTTAATCCAACCTTAATTGAGATGGTCGATAAAGCAGAAGTTGCCAACATTCTTCAGCATCTTAATAAAAGAAAAGCTCCGGGAGACGATAACGTAGCCAACTCGGTACTTAGAAATCTTCCAGATAAAGCAATATCACAACTTACCGATATCATTAACAGTATCTTAAAGACAAGCTACTTTCCAGATTGTTGCAACATACTCGCCCAATATCACTCCTAAACGGAATAAGTAAGGTAATGGAAATAGTTATTCTTAACAGGCTCCAGCCCCTACTAGAACCATATATTCCAGAAGAACAATTCGGATTTCGTGCCGGCAACACTGCTACTCAAGCAGTGCTGAGGCTGAAAAACTCCATTAAAAACGCCAAGCGATTTGGTCTTAGGCTATATAAAGACTTAGGCTATAAATTAATTCAATGTGATATTCCTTACTACCCCATTAAACTAATCGAATTATACTTATCAAATAGGAAATTTTTCGTGTCGTAAAACAAACACTGTTTTAATACCAAATCAATTGCAGCAGGAGTTGCACAAGGTTCAATTCTAGGCCTACACCTTTTTGCATTCTTCTATCATGATATCCCGAAACCTGACAACAAAAAAAAACACGGCTATATTCACATCTTCAATTAGCGCTCGGAAATCTAGTGAAAGATTGTCCAAATGTCTAAACCAGTATACCGAATATACGAGGAAATGGAAAATCAAGGTTAACTCTTCTAAAACCGAAATTATCCATTTCCACCAAAACCAATAAAGTAAAATGCCAAAACCACCCCTATTTCATTCGAAGGTAGCACCTGAGAATATAAATACCAAATCAAATACCTAAGGGTGATTATAGATAGTAAACTATCACCTCTCTTTCACATCAAAAATGTTCGAAGAAAAGCCTTTGCAGTTCGCAACTTACTTTATAGATTTTTTAACCGCAATAGTCACCTCTCTGCCAAAAATAAATTAACATTATACAAGGCATATATGAGGCCCATCGTAACCTACGCTATCCCTGCATGGATGGGAGAATTGACTGAGACACAATGGGTTAGTCTATTAAACTTGCAATCAACCAGCCTTAGATTCGTGTTTGATGATTGGCCTAAACCACCAATCTACAAATGCACAACTAACAAAGATCTCGAGAAACGCGCTAATATAGAAGGCCTCAAAAACTTCGCCTGTCGACTTCAGTCGAAGTTTATCGATAGGATAACCAATTCTGAAGTGCAATTCCTCATTCATGGGACCTGGCACTCGCGGAGGAATACAAGATATAAGTCTCTCACCTGACACATAACCCGATAATAATTCTCTTTTATTTTAGGAACAAATTTACTATTAAATATTTATGTTATGTTTAACATCTATATCATGATAAGTTTAGGTTAAGTAGATAATAGTAGTTTAAGTAGTCAAAATAGTTTTAAGCCAATAAATATATCTTAAATACTTAAGAAATTTATGAAACAATAGATGTAATTCTAAAATGCTTATGAATAATAGATGATAAAGTTTAGGTAAGAATCTTAACTAAGAAAATTTATGTAAATATTAACCATCAGTGCTTTTTTGATAAGTACATAATTTACACATTCGAGAAACTTCTGAAATAGCTAACAGAAAACCGTTAAAGAATTAAACCTTAAAGCAAAAATCAATGTTCTTAAATTTTTGGAAACTAAAACTTTGGCGAAAATTGAGATCAGTAAGACTACTGTGGTAATTATTTTAAAAAACTAGGCCGATCTTTTTGATCGTTGTGATTCGGAGATGATGGAATAAGGAGAAAACGATAAAAAACTAAATTTTATGAAATAAATAAAGCCGCACACTTAAATGGTTTCGAAAAATTAGGTCATTAATAGGGTTGCCAACTATTTGAGATTGAAAAAGCGGACATTTTCAAAAAAAAAAATTTAATCCAATATATGGCATATTTTCCGAATTATAAAAAATAAGTTTTTTATTTTCAATTTCTCAATAAAAATTAAATGGAAACAATATTATAATATAAAGCATTTCACAAATTAAGTAATATCCATAAAAAAATTATTATTAACTATATTAATAATTCAATAATTATAATATTCAGTAAAAATATAAATAAAAATACTTATATTTTTTTTATAAGCATAGTTGTACAAAATAAAAAATTTAATATAATTAAAATAAAATAATAATCAATTGATTATGGCTTAAATTTTTATTTCTTGTTTGATTTTGCTGCTTCTAATAACATTTTATTTTCTTTCTTGAAAATGAAACTAGAAAATTCTTGGCAGTTCATCCGATAGTTGAATTTTATCTTTAATTCCGCTTTAACCATTTTCGTTGTTAAACGATATCTTTCATCAGTCCATATATTTCCCATAACACTGAATATTCGTTACACATAACAATTGTTGGATGGAATACAAAATATACACTTGCAAATTTTCAATAAATTTAATGAATTATTACTATTCGTAAAATATTTTATCCATGTAGATATAGGATCCGAATTACTTGAAATTGCAGGAAGTACCTTATTAAATAATGAAATTTCTGTAAATAAATCATCACCATCAAAATCAATTTTCAGAATGTAGCCAATTTAGATATTTTTCCAATTTCTAATTCCTTCTCTAAATTTAGTGCACTACACAATTTGTAAAAAGAATTTTCTCCAAAATCAAACCATTTGGTGAGGTAGTCAAGCATTATTCTGTAAACTAACTTTGCGTCAATTATAAACTTCTCTTGTTCTTGCTTAGACAAATTTTTTAGTGCTTGGTTCACTTTAAACCCATAAAATTGTTTTTCAATTCGGTTTTGTAATTCTATTTGAATTACTTCAAAAAATTTGAAATAGTGAAGTTGCTTGAAATGTATTGCTTTCTAATAATTTGATTTTTTTGTTGAAATAGTGCATTAAGTTGTGAATAAAATATATAAACAATTCCGAAAGTGATATATCCAATGTTATTTCATGTTCATTGCGATGAGCCACAAGAGTCCAAATATTTTTATTGACATCCTCTTTACCTTTACTTAAGAAATACGATTTTAATCCATCTCAATTAAGAAGAAGTCGATCAATTGCTTCAAATAATGATAGAAATCTTGTAGGAATATGACGTAGAATGGTGGAATATTCTGCATTTATAAATTCGTAAAATGATTTTAAATTTTTAACTTCTTTCGCTGACGAGGAAAATTCGGAATAAACCTTCAACACTAAGTTCTCGACGTCATAGTTTATAACGTCGATTGACCTGCAACGAGTTTTGGTAAATTCAGTTTGTTCTTTAAATGAACAAACAGAGATTTAGTTTTTCCGAAATTTACGGAAGCATTATCGGCTCCGTAGGATACTAATTTATCAGAATCCAGCTCACATTTTTTAATACCGGCAATTAATTTTTCTGAAATAGCCTCTCAGGTTTCAGCAGCGTCTTCATAAAAATCTATTATTCCATTACATATACCTTTGACGGGATGGAAAAAGCGAATTGCTATAGGAAACATTTTTTTATTTCCTTTGTTAGACGCGTCTGTGCAAATGAAAAATGGACTATTTCCTAACTCTGCTAATAAAATTTGGAGCGAATGTGGTGCTAATACTTGCTCAACAAGAGCTTCAATTTTTGTTCTACCACAGCTAATCTCTTGTGCTTTTTTCGATTCCTTAAATATTTTTTTGATTATTTTATTACCACAATTCTGAGAAAGGTAACTATGGTGGTGTGGTAAAATATGATATGTGAACACTAATTCTGCTGCGATTCCATTTTCATTTTGATTGCCTTCACGAAAAAATTTCGACACTGTCTATAGAAATAAGAAAATATAAACGAGAATACAATAACGAAAAATGAAATATAATTTGAAAGTATATACCTGAGATAACTCAATACTGCGAGTATTTTGGATATGCTTTTTACTTTCTGAATGTTCTTTTAGAGTTCCTATTCCCCGATATGTTATATTTAGTCCTAAGCGGCAAAACTTAAAAAACACTAAATTAGATTTCCCTTTCACCTCACTAATCCAAATTTTAAATTTTTCATCCTCTAACCATTTACTCTTAAATTTGTAAACGCGCCGTTTTGCATTTTTTTTCTTTGGGGTAGTTTTATTGTAATTTTTGTCATCATATGATGATCTGATCCAGACATGTCATAAATTACAATACAGTAATTTTTAAATATGTACATATATCGAATAAACATTTTATAACGGTAATGTTTGCCAAATATTTTGTTGCAACAAACATAACTTTAATTCTCAAAATCAACTTACTTGAAAATTTAAATCTATTTGGATAACTATTAAAATATTAAAATTAGTTTCAACCACACACACACAAATTAATTATTATTATTACTATACACTATTATTTTATTTATTTATTTTATTATTTAAGAATAATATTAGCAATTCCATTCCCACTGCACTTGCACAATTTATAAATCAAATCATTTCACTCTATATAACTAAACTTTATTCACATTTGGGAAGTACCAAACCAAATTCAGCCGCTGTACTAATATAGAACAGTGTAGAATAACGTAAGAGACTATATACATCTAGGTTAAATATGCATGTACTAAAAAAATAAATTTGAATTTTATTTTTTTGATATTATTACGTACGAAGTAAAAAAAGCGTACATTTTAATATATATCAAAAAAGCAAACCGTACAGCGGACACATCAAAAATTGAACTCGAAAAGCGTACTGTCCGCGCCAAAAGCGTACGGGTGGCAACCCTGGTCATTAAACGCCAGAATATCTGGACCAATAATCCAAAAGGTCGCCCACAAATTTGGTGAAGAATTTGAAATATCAAGTTGTCAAGCGTCAAATAGATGGCTCGACTTAAAACCTGAAATAATATTAGGCAAAAAATCCTTTAAATAGGTTACGTAATATATACCTATCCTTTTATTTTATTTTAAATAAAAACTGCATGGAAATACACCATATATGAATATACTGAATATATATATATATATATATATATATATATATATATATATATATATATATATATATATATATATATGTATATATATATATATATATATATATATATATATATATATATATATATATATATATATATATATATATTATATTTATGTATATATATATATATATATATATATATATATATATATATATATATATCATTTCAGTATTTCACTAATTCAAAAATATCATAATTAACAGAGAAAATCTTACTAAGAGAAGACCATCAGTAAAATGATTCATTTGAATCCATCCTGTCTCAATCCCACGTTTACTTCCGATCTCACATTTTTGTTCGCATGTTCACTTGTATATACGAGTAATCAAACCAATTTATTTAATTGTACAAAAAAAATTATTTCTTGTAAATCGAGACAAACTGAAATGATCTCATGTCGTAGTATTTTGTTAAGAAATCACTTCCGCTCTTAATTATCTCTGATCCAGTGTTGTGCGAAACCAATTTACACTATTTTCTCAACTTTTGACAGTAGTAGCATGCATGTATGTATATGTGTAATTTGCAAAAAAATGGAATGATTCCTACCGTAATTTCATCTTGTCAAAATTGCGTTCATTGTTACAACTTCCTAGGACACAGAATAGTAATACAAATAAAATTATCTTACATAATGCTGTAGTTTTTTGTTTTATATTTTTCTTAAGACAATTGTAGTAATTTTTGTTTTCTTATCTTTTTATTTCAGATTAACTCCATAAAAGGAAAAAACGACGAAGAAATAGGGGAAGGAGAAAAGAAAAAATGACAAAAAAATTTGATTTTGATTGGCAAATAAATGTGCCTGAACCATTACTAAATGGTGCTGTATTTGATCGATGGACTGAAGAAAAAGATAATACAGATTTAGAATTGAATTGCACATTTAAAGTGGATGAATATGGATTTTTCATTTATTGGAAAAGCGATGGCAGAGTAAGTAAATAATGTAATTTATTGTTGTTTTTTTTATGTACCTAAATGTTTGTATTAAGGTTATCCTGCCGGGACTATACATTAAAATTCCATATAGATTTGCCTGATGTCCTTTGAGTCCTAAGCCTTGAGTCGTAATAAGCCTTCATTTCATGTGTAACTTCAAATAATAATAAAACAGGTGTTACAGACCATTACTGACCCGTACCGAGTCGATAGTCTGATTCTATCGGATTCGATTCCGAGCATGTTCTTTGTATTGTTCTATACAACCTGAAGAAGTCAAGCCGTTCCTTACTCGACTAGCAATCGTCGCCGATAATGACCTCTGCGGCTGCAAATGGCGGCTCTCCTTTCAAAGATCGCTACACCGGTTGCCAGCAACAAGACGAGCTTTAATATCCGTTACCACACAATTAACATGAGTGACAAGGGAAACGATGAATCGGAAACATGTCACTTCTTCAAACGTGTACCACTACTAAAATCCATTATGTCCTGGTCTCTAAAACCGGTAATCATATATTTTGTTTTAGACTCATTGATTTTGAGACCAACGAAAGCTGAGAATCGTATAAGTGGATCCAGTAGTTCTCTGGCATCGTTGCTATTTCGAATTACACAGATATCATCTGCATATGCCAGAGCCTGGTTGAAGGTGTTTCACTTTTACGAAAATTAAATCTTACATGAGATTAAAGAGTATTAGGGACAGAGAGTTTCTTTGCCGTACCACAGTGCTAATTGCAAAAGTTTGTAATAGCTTGTTCTAAACTGTGACACAACATTGTGACTGCATTCCTGCCATTTTACACAATCGCATGTATTTGTCAGGAATTCCCACATACCGCAAAGCAAACCATAAGCTATCCCGATGAATTGAGTCATATTCTTATTGGAAATCCAAGAACACCTAATGTACGTCACGAAAGGGCTCGTAATATTTAGAAAAAATCATCCTCAATGAAAAAACTTGATCAGTGACTGTCCCATTCGGACAAAATCCTCCTTGGTAGTGTCCTACAAATTTCTCCGCCAGCGAAGGGATTCTCTCCAATATTATGTACGACAGCAATTTGTATGCTTCACAAAGGAGAGCTATGCCGCAATAGTATTCACATTTTAACCGACTTCATTTTTTAAGGATAGGGCATAACGAAACCACTTTTATCCATTCAAGTTATGCCTTCGCTTTTCCATACTAATCAAATATGGTCGAAAAGATAGTTCCACAAAGTATCTCCTCCGAATATCTAGAGCTCAAGATTAATACAATCAACCCCAGGAGAACGATTTTGTTTTAGTCTCTGCATGGCCAAAATGTGGATTCCTCGTAGGATGGGTCCTCTATGCACTTTTCCGCAGTCTGTATTTGACAACTTTCAAATATAGCATTTGAAACTTGTTGAACATTAAGTAAATCAAAGAAATGCTCCTTCCAATGGTCGAGCACTGCATCGATGTTAACACGGAGGTTTTCATCCTAGTTCCGAATGGCGATATATCTAAAGTTCTGCAAGTATGGTTCACAGTTCTCGTAACTTCTTTAAATGAGTAATCGGACTGAACCATGTCCGGTTACTCATTTAAAGAAGTTACGAGAACTGTGATCATTGCTGAGTTGTTGTACTCTTAAGACATCAGTCGTCCACCATTCACGCTTTTTTGTCTACAAATTTGCTTGACGGTCCTCCTAGCTAGGACAGCTTTGTTCTTCCGTGCTATTGTAAAACGTATTAGCGCTTTATTATATGCTATATTCTGTTGCTCGACAGCAAGACGATACTCTTCATCAAACCAATCATATACCTAAAGTCGACTGGGCAGCTTTGACAACCGAAGTTATTAATACCTCCCATAGAGCGTTCACGTTATCAGATCAGGGGTTTCATAATGCTACTACTAACAAGATTCTGATATTGTGCTTTCTCATCTTTGTTTATCAAACCTTCACAGATGAAAAGTAAGTTTTGTTTTTCAAGGGTGTGTCCTTGTTTCCAAGTGGATATTTTTATGAGGAAATAATGTGCTACCCTCGTGAATAATCCGCTAGATCGTGTCAGGAATACGGACCTATGTTTTCACAAAAGTCAGTCTGTTATTTGCCATCTCTAGCATTAAAGTCACCAATCACGATTCTGACGCAAATTATTGACAGGTTGGCTAGTCGCATGCGTAAACGTAGCTTTTTGCCTCCACTTTTGGCCATCGAGTTTCCTGGAGAGCAACGAGTTCCAAGCGATACTCTTTCATGGCTAATATAGTGCCATCAAACGCGTCTGCTTTTCTTAAAGACTGCACGTTTCATGTACCGATCATAAACACCGTATCCTACCGACAAGCAAAGGGGGCTGTGGTAGAGTTCTAATAAGAAAACGCTCGTTTAAAAGTCTTAAGAGGCATAAGAGAGTGCCCTCAATCACAGGAGTGAAAGCTTTTATACTGATTGATTGATTGATTGATTTAGAATGTACGACCAAGGATTAGCCATGATCTCCAGGATATTTGGCCGGGCCCACCGTACACCTGTTTTACATAAACTTGGAAATATGAGGCATATCAGTTAAATTATTGAGATCGACCCGATTACAGACACCATGGCGGCCAATAGTTAGTAAGTTCTTGTTTGGGTAGAGAAAGGAAAGGTATGCCAGTAATGGCAGAATTAGTCCGGTTTCCCGGTAGCCGATATCTGAACTACTGTTAGCATAAGTCAATCACAATTTTATTGAACTGCTCTGAATTTGGGCGTATCTTGTCAGCAATTCCAGTATGCTTCCATTCATCTATTATCTGCAAAAGTTCCCTAAAAATAAAATTTATTAATGAACTATTTGCTCATAGCCATAGGCAAATTTATTAATTTGTCCCATTTTAGCTAAAAATTATTCAATGTAATAATAAATAATACAATAATAAAAAACACTATACTATACTAAAATTATTAAACAGTGCAAACCAATTGAATTAACCATTAAATGACCATTATACGTCATGTAATCGCCGAAAATCTAATTTATATACACTTTATTTGATAGAAAAATGTAAAGTTAATACCAAACAATCAAATCTATATTTAAAATAAACATAAAAAGGCACCCCGAAGAAATTATTTTTATTCATATAAGGAATCCTAAATATATGTGTATACATATTCATAATAACCGCATTTTGTTAAATACTGTAATAAGTATTAAAATTAAAATTTCACCTCATATTAATATAAAACCAACAAAAAGTTTGTTTTAAATAGATGCATGCTATTGTTGTAAAATTCCTAACAAAACACAGCTAACTAAGAAAACACATTTCCTTTAATCTTTCTTTTAATGCAATGGTGTTTAAATTACAAAAAAACATCGATATTAGTTTGGTGAATAAAATAAACCAGAAACATCACTTTTGGTTTGCATCTTTGCTACCACATTGATTTTTGACTTTTTGACTAAACTACCATACCTATGATATTAAAAATGTCTGGAAAGAAATCATCATTTCACACTTTAACACTACACTATAAATCTAATACAAAACTATTCTTATAAAAAGTGACACATAGTATTATTTTTAAATTTTACTATATCTATTAAAATAAATTATATGTCGGTAGCGACCAAAACACACTTCTGTTTCGATCGTTAGCCGAGGCACCTCTTTGTAATTTTCCAATGAACTACAATTTAATTTAATTCAGTTTAGTATTTGACATAGTCCCGAAATCTTACAGGCTCCCGAATCACATGCCCTGACCTAGTTAGTTACTAGGTATTTTCTTTTTTAAATTGAGGATATTTGTGAGATTTTCTTAAATGATACGAGTTGCGCCACAAAATGTTTCCATTTTCATTTTTTATTAGGAATGATCGTTGGCTATTGTGTTTTCCTATAATTTTGGTAGGTTCCCAAATTGGTTTTCTCCTGAATACTACAGGTTGTCCTTCCTGAAATTTTGGTCTTATCTTTGTTTGTCGATCATAATAAGTTTTTGAACGGGTGTGAAGTTTTCAACAAATAACAAAAAATAACAAAACGTATACGTATACGAAATTTGTTAAATTAACAAAAAAATTTACATGTATTAGTAAAACAGTCGGTAAAAGCAATGTTGTAAAATAAGGAAGAGTTAATTAAAATAATTTAACATTTAAACAAAATTATTAAGGAAAATTTTTTATTGTTATTCTTGTTCAAATAAAATTAGCTTCATTCTGATATGATGGATTATAGACCTTGTTATCATAAATTTAAAACTTTTCAATGGATATTAAAATGGTCGGAAACATTTTACGAGAATTTTGAAGTTTTAGCCAATAATGATATCCGTGAATTGGTTTGTAATTTAACACAAAAAAATACTTCGTGTGTTCTAACATTTCAAACTATCCACAAGCTTTCTAAGAAGCATCAAAAGACGTTAGTGTATGGTTCGTGCAAGGATAGTTTACATAAGCAAAAATTTAAATTCGACCTTGATAATAAATCTAAAAAAATGCAAATGTATATCCAAGCACCAGAACTTGAAATTATTCACTCTGCCGAGAAAGTGTTTCGTCAGTATCGAGGTATACGGCGAGATCAAATCAAACTTGCCTCTGACAATAAAAGTGCACATAATATATATCTAGATTTAGTGAGCGCTACAGATTTAGAACTGTACAAGCAACGTAACACTCAAGACATGACGACTCCCGATGTTTTACGCAAAATTAAATCAGAATATTATAAAAAGGACGATCTGGTTCGGGTTTGCGATTTAGTCGATATATATTTTAAATGTTGTATGCAATCCCGACACAATAAATATATATATTCTGTAACCGAACCGTTCCAAGTGGTATTAATAAGGAAGTGCCAAATCGAACTTTTGCAACACCATGATGTTAGAGCGATCCATTTCGATGCAACAGGTGGTATTGTAGAAGTTCCGACATGCCACAAGCAACATAAATATAAAAAAAATTATATTACGCATGTGTTGTGAAAATTAATTATAATATAATCCCTGTTGCAGAGTTTATAAATTGCCAACACGATGCGTGGTCTATTGGAAAATTTCTCATGGATTTTAGAAAAGAAATGGAAATTTGCAAAATAAAAATGAGCGGACGCTATTTCATCATTGATTGGTCGTGGGCACTATTAAATGCCATTACAACTACATTTAACTGTCTCAGTATCTCGGAATACATTGATATTAATTTCAACTTTTTAGAAAAGGGTACACCGTGGAAAAAATCTATTACTCCAATTTATATCTGCTGCTCTCATTTTGTGAAAATTATTACCGTGCAAATCAAGAAAAAACTTCCAAATATAGATGCTGAACATAAAAATTTAATTTTAGATTTCTTCTGTGCAATTCTCTGCGCCAAATCGGTTGAATGTGTTGACGAACTATTTCGACAGCTATGCCTTATAATGTGTTCGCCGAAAGTCACAGCAGTAAACAGGTCTATGAAACTTTCGTAAAAACCCTTGGAAAAATTTACAGCGATAACTATGCCGACTCTGAAAATAGTAAGCCTATAGAGATTATAAATACAAATATTATTGCATGGCCAGAAGATACCGCAAATGATCAAAAATGACCATTTATCGACCTAAATAACAAGATCTATAATCCATCATATCAGAATTAGGCTAATTTTATTTAAAAGAACATCCCTTGATATGTTACTCACATAAGCGAAATCCCGGTGAAAAATCTGTGAGCTGGCCTCTAATAAACTAAAACAATAAATTCCAATTTTTATGAAATATTCAATTGTTCACAGTCAATAAAAAAAGGTTCAACCCCATCGTAATAACTATTGACTATTATTTTACTACAGGTCTTCATAGTCTTAGCTAACTTTGCGTATATGTCAAGTCTATTGGAAATTTCTGGGAGTTGGCCAATCTTTGGCCACTAAAACAACTAAATTTGACGTATTTAAATATTCTTAAGAACTTTTATTTGTCGGATAGTATTACGAATTATTATTGTTTTTGATTTTAGAAGATATTTTGTTTTACTTGTATTTAGGAATAATAAGTTTCGAACATTTTTTGAGTTTACGAATATATATTATAATATATTATTATTATATATTATATTATATAATAATATATAACATATATAATATATATAATGATAGTTAGAGTTGGTAAATTAACAAAGAAATTAACATGAAATAACAAATTTTTGGCCTACTGTAAAATAAATTACCAATACACATACAGATTTTGTTATTTGTCGAAAACTTCACACCCGTGTTTTTGACTTCTTCTGGTTAGATTTTAATTTCTCTAAGATATTTATTTCTATTTTAGGTTTAAGCAGACTCTGTCTCATTGGTACTTTCGCGTATTCTACGACTGAAAAGTAATTGGCTTGGTGAAATATTTAAGTTTGCGACCGAATGGTTCCTATACTCTAAAAGGGCATACTGGATATCCCCATTATCTTCATTTGTTTTTTTTTAATAAATTTTTTTGCTATGTGGACTACTTTTTTAGCCTACCGGTTCGACTGGGGATAAGTTGGACTTGAGGTTTTTATATCAAATTCCCATTTTTTGCTGAATTCAAACATTTCTTGTGATGCAAAAGGCATATTGTCACATATCATGGTTTTAGGTATCCCATGAGTAGTTAAAATAGTTTTTAAATTGATGATGATTTTCGAGGCTCGTTTATTTTTTAACAGCAGTGCCTCAATCCTTTTCGATTAATAATCAGTTATGACTAAATAGTCATCACTTTCCACTTGCATAATATCGCAGCTACTTAACTAAATGGAAGTTCTGAAATTTCGTGTGAAATTATTGGTTCCTTGAGATTCATGTAGTAGCGTTAACATTTCCAACCTTAAATTAAATGGTACAATTACCCTTTTACCCAAAAACACAATAATTCGTATTTTTGAATTTCCAAAATGGTTTTACCACATCTCAAAGCTTGTTTTTTGAATTCGGCCAACCATCTTAATACATGTCTAATAAATTTGATAAAGCTATATCCCTCGCAGTCTCTTTTCATCTGAGATATTTATAGTATGAATCATTTCCTCAAATTCTTGAAATTCTGTCGCTGGCTCGTCCGCTAAGAAGCTGCATGATAAATGATCTGCAATATGTAATTCAATTTCATGCGCTGAAGTCTTAACGAGTTCACTTTGTGTATCTCATTTCTCAGTACACCAATAAGAGGCTTATGATTTGGCCGAGTGAATTTAAACTTTTCTCCCAAATATATAATTATGGAACTTTACGCATTCATAAATTATCGCCAGAAGTTCTTTTTGGACGAGCATATTCTTTCTCTGTGTCATTCAAGCTTCGTGAGGCATAAGCTATGGGGTTTTGTTCCCGAAATAGGACGCACGTCACACCATCCTTGCTTGCATCCGTCTGTATCACAATCTCTTTAGTGACATAAAATGATTGCAAAATCGAAATGGTGCCTGAGTCATCATTTCGTTTAATATTTTCATACACTTCTCATGTGGTTGGAACCATTAAAATTCTACATTTTTTAAAAATAATTGTCGTAGTGGCTCCGCTATATATGGGCCAAATTAGGTATGTAATTTCTTAAGTAATTGACCTTACCTAAGAATCTCGGTAATTCTATCTTGTATGTTGGATCCTTCATTTCAACGATGGCTTTGATCCGGTTTGGGTCACAACTGACCCTATTTTTGTCAAAAACATGGCCTAGAAATTTTACTTCTTTCACTTTATATTGTACCTTGTCCCGATTAAACGTAATATTCAATGTTTTAGATCTCGCTACCAATTGTTCTGAATTGTAATCACGTTCTTTTTCATCTCGTCCCATTACTATCATCAATATATATGAATGCACTTGGAATATTTCCAAAATTTTTCTCATTTAGCCTTTGAAAAGTTTCCGGAGCTATATTAATCCCAAAGGGTAATCGTTTAAAATTATAAGTCCCAAGCAGTGAGCTAAACGCACAAAGTTTTTTCGATTCATCGTCCAGTTCAATTTGATAAAATCCATCTTTAATATCCAACACCGTAAATAGTTTTGCACCAGTTAATTTAGATGTGGGATGTTCTAATTTAGATATTTCGTAAAAATCATGTTTAATCGCGACACAGTAGTCGATTAACTCTATCTGCAACTTTGTCGACTGTGGCCTCTGTTCGTGTAGCGATCGACTGAAGGGGATAAGCATTGCGTCATTTGTATTGCCTCGCCATTCGGCCTGAACCAGGTTGCCATTGCTGTCGAATGAGTGCGGGCTGGTGCGTAAGAGCCTTTATTTATGGTCAACAAGTAATTATGAAGCACGCGAGCGCCACTTTTTCGTTTTTTCTGCGTCCAAATTGATTGGCTTCTGCAGAACGCGAAAACGTTCCGACATAATGCCGAAGACATTTTCGATTATGCGATGTGCACTGCTAAAGCGGTAATTAAAGACGCGCTGCATCATTTTGAGACCACGTTGGCTGTACGGCTTCAAGATGTTCGGACGAAGAGCAAATCCATCGTCTGTGACGAGAACGTACGAAACAGGTGTTTCACGACTGGGCAGTAATTTTGGTAATGGCAAATAAAGCATAAGGCTGTCGATCGCTTCTGCAAATGTGCAGCGATTAAACACGCCACCATCAGAAAATCGACCGTTGCGGACAACGTCGACGTAAAGCAATTTATAATTGGCGTCCGCAATGCCCATTAATATGATGAGGCTACCCACATTAGGAGGCACGACCATTACGTGCTTTCCGTCGATAGCACCGATGCAGTTGGGGAATTGCCATAACTCGTTGAATTGCTGAATTTGAAAAGTGAAATGCTGATGTAAACACTCGACTTCAGGAAGTCGCCTACAAGAACTTTGCAGATCGCACTTCCAGCACTTGCTCAAGAATGGTGGACATGGTATTGTGTAGAATGCGGAAAAAGTACTGAAGCGAGCGGAAATAGTCGCTAGAGACCAGGAAGCGCAGCGTCAAGACCAGACGCATCAATGCCATACTGCTGGGGCGCATAATTGTATCGGCTTTCTGAATGCAAGGCATTACCAAAGCAAGCAAATGATCAAATTGTGTGGCCGACGTTCGGACAAAATTGCGATACAATTGTGGCTCTTCGGCACGCATTTCAATGAGCAATTTTGTACAAAACCCTTCCGCCTCGCGGTTTTCCAGCCATTGCTTTCTCCAACAAGTGAGGTGGCAATTCAACTACGTTTTGTTGGCTTTCGCCTTTATCGTCACTATAGAGTAAATACGCGGCCAAAATGATCGCAATACATTTTTCCTTCAATATTTTTTTTTATATATTTTCACAGTGACATGAAGGAATGGTGAAAATGTGTATTTATTTAATTAATTTCGTTGAATGTTGCACATACGAGAACTCGCAATTGAATAAAAACTTATTTGACATAATACACAAATATGCACACAAATTTAATTTGTGTAGATATACACAAATTGTCTGAACCAGAAATCTGCATACAAAAATTGATTTGTGTGCCAGATTTGTGTATGAGCCTACACAAATGAAATTTGTGTATTTGTGACTACAGTAAATAAATCACCGTCTAAATCACCAATAATTGTAGCATGCACAAATCACATTTGTATACAAATTTGTGTATATTTTGTGTATGTTATATACAAATGAAATTTGTTTATATACACAAATCGTCTGACCTTAGCTTAATATTTGTTTTTTGAATATTTTTACTATCTAATTTTTTATAAATTGATAAGTGCAGGATATGCACGTCTGACCCCATATCAATTTTAAATTTAACTTAACATTCTTCAATATAATAAAATTCGAACCAGCCCTTATCATTTGGTAATACTAAATTCTCCAATTTCTTGACACATGATTCAACACTTTCTATACAATACGCATCATCATTTTGCATAGTGATGCTTACCTTTACATCTAGAACAATTTTTGATGGACCTTTCTCGTAACTGAAGATCCCTTAGGCTAAATACTATACGATCTCTCACCATCGAATCCTTGGCTGATTCGAATGCACAAGTGCCTGCCAGCTTTTACAACTCTTTTCTAAATTGTCTAATGGTTCGTACTCTTTTTGCTGTCGACCGTATTTATAATAGATGTCGTTCATATAACACATTCACTTTCGGCGTACAATATTTTTCAAATGCTTCTATGCATTTACTTAAGGTGAAATTCTCATTTTGTTTTATCTCCAATGTATTCATTAGCTCCATAACCTCGCGAACAATTAAATTTTTAAAAATTGCAATTTTACTTTTTTCACTAGCTATTAAAAAGCCGGATAAATCAATTCATCCGGATAACCAAGCAAGAGGTGGAACCGCTGTTATAATAAAAAATTATATTAAACACCATGAATGCCAGCATTATCAATCACCTGAAACCTAGCTTACCGTAGTAGAAATTGCATCTACCAAGCAACGCCTTCAGATAGGAGCGGTATATTTTCCACCTAGATACAACCTGAAGAAATCAAATTACTTGAATATCCTACAACATTTCAATGGTAGATTTATATTAGGAGGTGATTTTAATGCAAAACATGTTGACTTTGGATCTAGGCTTACAACAACCAAAGGTAATGAACTAAAAAATGCAATAAATGAAATAGGATGTAACATACATTCCACTGGCAAGCCGACATATTGTCCTACGGACGCAGGTAAAACTCCTGATCTACTGGATTTCTTCATATCAAAAAAAATTTTATCAAATTTTATTGAAGTAGAGGATAATTCAGATATGGTCTCTGATCATTCTGCAGTGATACTTACCATAAGCGACAAGATAATTAGGAAGGAAACAAGACCAACTCTTGTCAATAAAACAACTGACTGGGTTAGCTTCAGATCTGAATTAGAAAGCAACATTAACCTACAAACACGATTAAAAACGGTAACGGAGCTAGAGGAAGAGGTTGAAAACTTCACAAATATCATTCAATTAGCTGCGTGGAATAACACTAAAAAAACAGCATCCAAAACTACTGGTAAAAGCTACCCAACAGAAATTAGAAACATGGTCGTAGAAAAAAGGGAAGCTAGGAAAAAATGGCAACAAACGAGGAGTCCATCTGACGAAACGATCCTAAATAACAAATCAAAGCAGCTTAAGCGAGAAATTCAGAAGTTAAATGAAAAATCGTTTTCTTCGTTTCTTGGAAAGTTGACGGCTGATGAAAATACAGACTACTCATTATGGAAGGCAACCAAAAGAATGAAAACCCCAATCATGCAGATCCCTCCTATTAAGAGAAGTGATGGCTCGTGGGCCAGGGATAACAAATCAAAAGCTGAAGTGTTTGCCGATCACCTGGCTGGTATTTTCCAACCGAATGAGACCGAATCGGATATTATAATCCAAAATGGAAGCAACGAATATGGGGGCAGAATCCCTCTAATAACCCAGAAAAAAGTTAATAGGGAAATAAAAATCAATCTGAAGACCGGAAAGGCTCCTGGATATGATCTTTTAACAGGAGAAGTTCTAAAGCAACTACCAAAGAAAGCTATTGTCCAACTAACCCATTTGTTTAATGCTGTTATTAGATTACGGCATGTTCCTTCCGCCTGGAAAGTTGCAGAAGTTATTATGCTACCGAAACCAGGTAAACCGCCAAATGAAGCTCAATCATATCGTTCGATATCCCTGCTTCCTATCATCTCAAAGCTAATAGAGAACCTTCTTCTGAGAAGAATGACACCAATAATAGAAAGTAGAAACCTAATACCGGATCACCAATTTGGATTCAGATGTAAACATTCAACAATTGACCAGGTTCACAGAATTACAGACATTATAGAAAAGACATTAGAAAATAAACAAATTTGTTCTACCTTATTTCTGGACGTGGCAGCAGCTTTCGATAAGGTATAGCATGAGGGATTAATACATAAACTAAAAGTTTTGCTTCCGGGACCACATGTTGATCTTCTGGAGTCGTGCTTATCTGAAAGACTTTTCAGAGTAAGACAAGAAGATGAGTATTCTGAACTGAGAGAGGTAAGGGCAGAAGTCTCACAAGGCAGTGTTCTGGGTCCACTCCTATATCTACTTTATACAAGTGATATACCACAGTCCGATCATGTAAGCATAGCAACGTTTGCTGACGACACCGCTGTACTAGCAACAGCGAAAACTGTCGAAGAGGCGGCGAATAAACTTCAATATGCAAGTGAAGAAATTCACCAGTGGACCAAGCGATGAAAAATCAAACTTAGTGAATTAAAATCTGCGCATGTCAACTTTACGAACAAACTATTGGTTAATCCGCCGCTAATCAGCATAAACGATGTCATGGTGCCATACGAGAACTCCGCCAAATACTTGGGTATGACACTAGATGTTAAGCTCAAATGGAAAGAGCATGTGAAGAAGAAAAGAAAGGAGCTTGATCTTAAATATAGACAATTGTACTGGCTAATTGGACGACGGTCAAAATTAAGCACAGACAACAAAATATTGATTTACAATCAAATCCTAAAACCGGTCTGGCTATATGGTATTCAGCTTTGGGGCTGTACTAAAAATGCTAACATCAAACCTACACAAAACTTCCAGAATAAGGTACTTCAGAGTATAGTCAATCCACCCTGGTACATTCGTAATAAGGATTTGCATCGAGATTTGGGGATACCGGATGCAAAACATGAAATAAAAAGATTTGCAATGAAGCATGAATCGAGGCTATTGCAACATGTTAATGCGAAAGCCTCTCAGCTACTGGATAATAAAAACTTGGTTAGAAGACTAAAGTGAACCAAACCCTTCGAGCTCGTCAGTATGTGAGCAGCTACCTATTAACGAACAGGCATTGGAGCATCGCTGGATCAACAGTGCCTCATTATAGTTTAGTTATTAAGAATTCAGATGTAAATTGATGGTTAGTCTGAAAAGACTAGTTTCAATAAATAATAAAAAAAAAAAATATAAAAAAAAAAAGAAAAAACTAGGTATTAAAAATATCTCAAAATCCGCCTTAAATGCGTTTCAATTATTGGATAAATTTCCCTTTATACTTAAAGGCTTTGGTTTGTTTAAACTTTAACTTTCCATTTTAGAAAATGTCTTTTTTCCAAATGCGTTCAAATTTTATTTATTTTTTTTTTTATGTATACTAACTAGTAGGTAACTTATTTTCTTAAGTTTTCAATTTGATGCACCTTTACTTCAATTGCACCATGTTTTATATTGGTTAACCACAAATAATAAAACTCTTAATATGGTTCGTTATAATGCTTTATTTTCACTCCATTACCACATGTCTGACTGTCTTTTTGACATCCCGTTCTCAATTCCTATACGTATCCTACGTTTACATATATCTATATTTAAGTTGCGTTTATACAATACTTTTGATTGCAACTCAACCGTAATATATACTACAGTACATATTATATTTGATTTTTAATTTATTCACGTTGGATGAATGTACAACAAAAACAAATTTTGTTGGTTTTCGTTCAAATCAATTTTAACATTTTATTTGAAGTTGGCACATTAGAGGGCAATAGACGACAGGCAAACTTTTAGCAAACTATAACTAATGAATTGAATGTAGTGTAGTATTTATAATTTTAATTCTCACAAAAAACCACAGCTAAATCTTGAAACGCGCACGAATTGTTTACAAATCAAGTTTCGAAATGTCATCATTCATCAACAAAAAAAAGTAAACAGCGTGCGTATATACACTGCCAGAAACCAATTACTTAAAATTCCTATGGTAATGATTGATATTTATCAGCAGAGAATTATAAACAAACGCCATATCATCAGCAAACGCAACTATTTTACCCTTGAACTTTTGATTTAAAACCGAATTAATGTAAATTAAAAGCAAACTCGAACCAAGCATCGCTGAAGAACTCCCGCCTTCAGAACCATAGATTTACTAACAGAATCATTACATTGAACTTTTTGCGAACGATCAACAATAAACGACCTGAGCCAGTCAAATATGATACCCCAAAACCCTATATATTCTATAATTTATCCAAAAGAACTTTATGATCAACCATATCAAAAGCTTTGGTAATGTCAACTATTTTAAAATTATTGAGACCTTCATTTTTTTTTATTAAATAATAGAACAATCTTATCACATGATAATTTATTACTAGTGATGATATGCACGTATTTGTAACAAATAAGTGGAACGAGTGCGGGTTTACAAGGAATCAATATTCTTCTCCCAACAACGGATCCTCAATTATTAGATGACTAGCTCATGCGGTTTGATTCTCTTAAGGCGTCTTAGTTCTTGCGTTACGTCAAAAAGTTGAATTGCTTCAGTATTGATATGATGGAGTAATATGCTTTCGTGATTGTTAGCAAATTCCTGAAGCACTTCATCACTCCATTTGATATTTAGTTCGTTGTGTAATTCCTCGTTGGTTACGTAACGGTAAGAATTCGTTATTGCACGAGGAAATTTGTTTTGACAACGTTGAATAATTAGACGATTTGATAGTAAATGAAATTATTTACCCCACCGTTGGATACCATACGTCCAAATTGTTTTAATTCTCGATTCGTAGATAAATCGTTTACAGTGTATAGGCTAAGCTTAGAATGTTTTCCTACAAGCCAGTACATTTCACGTTGCTTTATTTTAATTTGTTCAGATTTTTGTCTAACGTGGTGTTTCCAGTTCAATCTTGAATCGCTGATCCATAGGCTGATTTTATCGAGTGCTTGTTGTAAGAATTCAACTGCTCGCTTCTACGATTCGCTTGATGCCCATACTACAGTTTCATCAACAAACATTGTTTCCGTTATCGGTATATCGGAAGTGTAAAAAAGATATAGGAAAGGCCCTAATACGCTACACTGGGCCGCTCCTGCTCTCGCTGGGTAAAAGTTAGAGTATGTATCTTCGTGTGATACTCTAAATTAACGTTTGGAGAGACACGTCTTGAGTAGTTGACAGTAATTTTGTAGCACTATTTTACTTATCTTATAGATGAGACCCTCATGCTACACACTATCGAAAGACTGTGATACGTCTAGAAATATGGTAGGACAATATTTCTTCTCTTGTGTTTGTTCCTGAATTCAAGCTGGAAATCAGGTATAATAATCATTGGTTTCAGTCGTTTCAATAATAACTTCTCAAACAACTATCTCAAGTATGTAACAAAGAGATCGGCCTGTATGATTTCAGTTGCTCCTTGGGTTTATCTGTTTTTTTATCATTAATATTTTTGCAGCATTGAAACACTCAGGCACATATGTAAGTCGAAAGCAAGCATTAAATATATAAGTTAACATAACTGCTCTCTTTGATAACTCCTTACAGCTTTGGAGAATATGTTTGTGGAATTTTCCATCAATTCTAGGTAACTTTTTGAGGTTCAGATTCGTATCTATTTCTTGTGCGACATCTAGTGTGGTCACACTTCTAATTTTTAATGGAGATCTATAGACTGGTTTGGGATCAATCCTAGATTGAATATTGTGTGGTTGAAATACTGATGCCAGAAGTTGTGCAAACAGTTCCGCTTTTTCATCATTTCGACACACCCATTTTTCATTTGTGTTTCTTATAGGTGGCACTTGGATTATTGGTCTCTTATATCTTTTGGTAGCTTTCCAAAGAAAATAGTTTTTGTCCGCTCCAAAAGACTCTTTTGACTGCTTCGCGAATAGATTTAATAAAATATTCAGCTTGTATTTCAAGTTCTTGCTTAGTTTTGAGACAAACTTTTAACTCAATCAGGTGGTCCAAATTCTCTCTAAATAATTCCCAATCTGTAAATTATTAACGAGATTAAGTTTCATTTTCTTTTTAATGACTACTGTACTCAGAGTCATTAAGACCCATTTGTGATCAGAAGTAAGGTTATTCAACTTCAATGTAATTCGAAGCTATCCTTTCGAAATATAAAAATCAACTAAATCAGGAACTTTGTTGATGTCTGTAGGACAATAAGTTGGATTACGCGAGGAAAGATATTCACAACCTGACATTTCAGTTTATTTCCTTTTCTTGGTGTTGTTATTTCGTGGTGGACAGTAGATCGCCTCTAAAATTAATTCAGCACTACCATGGTTCATGGTTGTTATGGTAGCTTGCATACATTTAGAGTTTGATGGACCAAATTCTTTGAACTGGAAAACCACGGTTTTTCGTTTAAAACCCATATTCGAAAACCGTTCCATAAAACCGTCGGTTTTTGGATTTATAGAAAAAATAACAAAGCTTAGTGCATAAAATGTAATTATACATAAATTGTCGTAAATTGTTTCGAACTGGGGATGCAGTAAATTTTATTGAGACGGGAGAACTTGGATGAATTGGCGATAGTTCTAGCAACGAGTTTAGCTGTGACAATACCAACTTTTAAATAAAAAACGAAGTTACTGTGAAATAGTAGTGAGACTTGCGGCTCAAGATGGTTTAACAGTTAATGGAATCTCTGTTGGTACATCTCTGATATAAAAAAAGATCACTTGAACAGTTATACAAAATATCACTCGAGATTGATATAGTTGCAATGACAAACGAGAAGTTATGGGTAATGCATATTTGACCATATGACCTGTGATTCTGCAAAAGAAAATATACTATATAATTGGACACAAACTTCAACTTAAGCTCCATTGATTGAAATAATAATCGAATTTAATTCGTCTGGTTGGTTTCGTCACATATTTCTATCAATTAAAACTAGTGCAAGTTCTGCAGCCAGTCACACTTAAAGAAGAAGCTTTACCAAGAAAAGATGCAAATATGCTATAACTGAATCTGGTATAACTGAAGGAGCTTTAATTTTTCTTTAAAAATATTGGAAACCACAAGTAATCTAAAGGCCCTGTGTGAACTATTTTATGATTATTTTAAATTGTGTTTAAAGGAAAAATTTTCAGTCAATAGCCAATAACCAATCAAGAAGACATATTAACCAATACAAATATGCCGGAGAAAAATAGAGAAAACGACCATTAGAAAAGAAATACTTTTTGAAAATAAATTTTTAAATGATCCTCAAAAGAAACAAATTTCATCTTTAAAAACAGAATTTCTCCCATTAAATAAATCCAAACATTGAAAAGAAAGTTTTGAAAAAATTGTAATGCACTAAAAAGCCATTTCATTTACCAAATCGGTGAGACTGTTCTCAACTCCTACACGTTTCGCTGGAATACTCTCTTGTGGAAAACTCTTCTGTGGAATTTTCTGCAATAAGAATTTGAGGTTTTAATTTTTTCCTGAATTGGTTATATTTGAAAACCGATTCGAGAACCGCGGTTTTATAATTTCAAAAACCGAAAACAACGGTTTCTCAAAGTTGAAAAATTTGCTCTAGTAGCTAAGCTTTCCACTACTAAAGCATTACGATCGCTGGATGTCGAAGATTTCCAATCTCGATCACTTTCCGAAGTCGCCGGTACTGGGTATCCTAAGCTCATCGCCATATGAGATTAAACTATTCGAAATTGTGGAGGATGCTAGCACCTTTTACTTCGTATTTATCATTTTGTATTATATTTTTGATGTATTAAAATTTAAGCTGAAAATACAAACTTAATAATTGTAACAGTTTCAGTTTGGAAAAGTTTACTAATTATAAAATCTTTAATTTGAGCCAATTCGGGTCAACTAACAACATTTAGAATTAGAACCATTTATTTATATGATTAAAATTTTTATTTTTTTTTTATTTGTGTCTTTCCAGGAAGGTGACGTGATAGAATTATGTCAAGTTAGTGATATACGTGCTGGCGGATTACCAAAGGTTTTTAATCATGAATTGTAGTATTATGTTACTCGTATTAATTAATTTAAAAAAAAAATACTATTTTAGGATGCTAAATTAACAAATCAATTAATAAATAGACATGGAGAAACGTTAGAAGATAAATCGCTGACAATTTGTTCAGGTACAGATTATATAAATATAAATTATCAGCATGTGGTATTGCCTGATGCAGCGACCGCCAAGGTAAAAATAAACATTGATTTTTAATAATTTATTTTTGTTATTATTAATTAAACAATTTAAATTCGCGTCCACCATAACAGAACTTTATAATTTTGTCAGAAAATATGTCAGAACATTTAAACGATGGCACAAAATGATACAGAATACAGAACAATATTATATGTTTTTTTTTTTTAATTATTAAAACGAAAATTAAAATTTTATATTTATCAATATGTGATCTAAATATAATCTATAATCTATATATGTTTAGATTTGGTTGGATGGACTTAGACAAATAACGCATAATGTTAAAGCGAATAATGTTTGCCCAATGACATGTTTAAAAAAACAGTAAGTTTTCTGAAAACCAAAACAAAAAAATAATAATTTTCATTTACTTTCGCTCTCTCGTTTAATCTCTGTGTTTTTGGAATGGAAATTATGCTGAATATTTTTTAACGATCATTTTTTTTAATTATTAATTTTTTTTTTTTTTAATTTTAATGAAAATTTTTTCGAACGTTACATGTAAAGTTCAAGATTTATATATATATATATTTTTTTTTTTGTATAAATTATTTTATTTGCTGAGTTCAGTTTGGTTTTTAAATAGTTTTCATTTTCTTTTTTGGTAATTTTTTTCATCAGAAATATCAAATGGTGCATGGGTGTTTAGCGTATATTATAAATTTTCACCAGATTTATTTTATTTTTTCCTCATTAGTGTTATATATATTATATAGTCCTTAACAGAATTATTTGTACCTCGCGAATATTTTATAGCTTATCACACAATTAATTTATTTATGGTTCAAAATAAAATTAAACCAAAATAGTTTATTTGTCAAATTTACAAAAAAAAAATTAAAGTATATTTTGAAAAATAGAGATTACATGATATTCTCTAGAAGATACGGCGTACATGGATAAAGCGTGGGTTTAGTAACAACTGCTAAGTGAAAAAAGCATTGATGTGTAGTAGAACCTAAAAAAAGCATTGATGTGTAGTAGTAGAGTAATACAGGAAGATTTAAATGAGAAAATTGAACAGACAACACTCACCTAACAACCATCATGGGTAAAAATGTGTTGAACACAAATCAGCTATTTATAAGTGACAATAAGTTTCCTTACAAAAATGAGTACAAATATGCATGTAAATCACTGGATGGTAAAACTAAAACTCAGATAGACCATGCAAAGGTGAACAAAAAATGCCTCACATCACTACAAGATGTCAGAACTAACTATAAGAGGCCCGGACGTTTACACCGATCATCCAATGGTAATAGCACAAATTAAAATTAAGGCAACAAAACAAAAACAAGCAACATCAACTTACCAAACCTCAACTGGGATTTAGTTGGTTTTCTTTAGACAAATTTGGATATTTCTATAAATTTTAAATTAAAAACTAAAATTATAATAACATAATTATTAAAATTGAGCGAGTGTGTCGATTTGAAAACTTCGAACAATAATAATAAAACCTTAACTAAAACTCGGATCGGTACACCGTAAACACCGCTTACTCCTTCCTTCCAATTGCCACCGAAAATGATAAGCGGTACAGTTCATTTATCTCGAAGCCACAAATACTTACTTTTCAACTGCGAAGGTCTGATAAACGGAGATTAGAAAGCACAATACCGGAATCTTGTTAGCAGTAGCATTATAGAAGCCAACCCCCGTTCTGAAAATATGAACGCTTTATAAAAGGTATCGAAAACTTCCGTTGTCAGTGCTGCCCAGACGACTAGGTATGGTAACAATTAAACCAAAAAATGATGGGTTTGATGAAAGAGTGTCGTCTTGCTGTCGAGCAACAAAATATATCCTATAAAGTAAGCGCGATTGCGTTTTACAATCGCACGGTAAAACAAAGCGATCCTTGCTAGGAGAACCACCAAGTAAATTTGTAGACAGAAAAAGCGTGAATGGTGGAAGACTGAAGTCTTAAGAGTACAACAAGGGCGCAGGTCTTATGGCTTCTTAGAAGGAGTTACTGTACCATACCTTCAGACCTAGGGCAGATTCCGGGACCAGGATAGAAATCTTCATATTAACATCGATGCAGTGCTCGACACTCGGAAGGAGACACTGCTAAAGTCAAAATACATTGCGAATGCCGACAAGCTGAAGTTGTACAAGGTGTTGATCAAACCCGTTGTCATGTATGAGTGTGAGAGCCGCCATTTGGCAGGCGCAGAGATCGGTGTTTGCGACGATGGCTCCTAGAGGTAGAGAACGATTTATCTTCTTCGGGTTGTCTAGAAAAATACGAAGAACAAACTCGGGATAGAAGTCGATGGAGCCAGAATGCTAATACTGTAAGGGCCATCAATGACCTATAAAAACCGAATATTATTATACAATTCTGACAGAAAACCACAAAAATTAAAAAAAGCTTGACAATTATGATTCCTAAGAAAGGTGACCTAATGGAGTGCAAGAACTGGTGAGGTACCTACCTCCTCGATACAACAGTACAAATATCTTGACAGAATTTCACTTGCAGGGCACAATTAATACAAAATTAAAAATCGATCAAGCTGGTTTCAGGCAAAATTAATTGAACTTATAGAAGAAATGTATCGAGATGCTGGAAATCGAGTGCAATACAGAGCGTAGTATTCGTGGATTAAAGTAAGAATGCGTACTTTCTTGAATGATGTTCTTAGATATATGCATTTAACATGATACATAACACCTGGTATACCTTTGTCCTGTCCCGCAAGACCAAGGTACGAATGTTCAACTCGTGTGGAAAATCATTATACTACTATATGGGAATAAGACATGGAAACATATAAAGATCAAAAATCATACAGAACTTTAGATGTAAGTAAATATGTGTCTTCGACGAATATTGAAGAGATTCTAGCCGGACAACATAACAAATTAACTGCACAGAATTACGAAGCAATTAAACATTGAAACCGAATTAAGGAAATGGAGAAATGACAAGGAGATATGTCACTGGACTGAAACACGCAACGTAAACAAAGTTAAAAGAAATGCAATGACCTAGAAAATAACTGTACTAGCACAAGCAAAAGAATTTGGCAAAGCATGGGTAGAAATAAAAGCTGTAGGTCCAACGGCGTAACATGATCTTTCCTATTAAAAACATTTTGTTCTTATGAATTGACGTAACTCACTACCGCCTAAAATCTGCACTTCCAAATACTTGCTTGAAGTTATGTTTTCGGGTGGAATATCAATTTGGCGATTTATGCCCTTTAATATAAAACCTGTACAAACGATTATTTTGCCTTCTTGTGTATGGTGAAATGTCAGAATACTTATAGCAACATGTTATTTTATGTGACAACGTCAAATTGGTCAATATTTTATCGATTACTGATAAATTACTAGGATCAGTTGATTTGAGAGAAAGTGACATGATTCCAACTCTCTCAAACTTTATTTGTTTGTTTATGGTTAGAAGGCTATCTATTTTCGATAAATTCGAAATAAGCTATGTAACCAAATTTGCGTCTATTCCATACCATAAAAAATCGAAAACATTTTTGAACTGTCATAATTTTATACGCACTGTAGTTTTTTGATATTACTCTAATATATGAAATTGTGATTATTTTTAATAAATTATTTTGAGACTTAATTAATTTAATTAAACAAAATGTTATAAGATCTTCAAAGGGCTCAAATAAATCTGTTAAAGACTGTATAAGTCCTTATATAGTGTATACATTGTTATATACCTATAACAATTTTTCTCGGTTTCGCATGGATTTTACTTTTTATCGGGTATGGATAATATTTGGGTTGGTTTAGTTTTGGTAGAAAATTTATTTTGTTTTTGACGGTCTGATTAGAAACTAAATTTTAAACAGGTATAGTAAAAAAAATTAAATTGAAATTTATCATTATTTTCTTTTCTTGTTTTTTTTTTTTTGTTTAATCTATATTATGATTTAAAAACACCTTTTATGGCATTTTCAAATGGAATCTGTATTTTTGAAAATATCCTTTTATTTGAGATAAAGCCAAAATATTAAAATGTAAAAAATATGATCCATCAACATGATCAACGTTCTAAAATATGAGTATTTTACCTGTTAGTGGAGTGTTTGATTTAAAAAAATACCTGGCGGTGTTTGATGAAAAAAGAGTTTAACATTAATCAGGAAGCATTATAAGATTTATTATAGATATTATAATTTATAAAAAAAATTAATTATAAACCAAAATTCGTAAAGAAATTTAAAATTAGGAATATTGCTTAATGACGTGCAAATTCTTAATAAAATATTGCATATTGACATTGTGCAAATTTTTGTCATTTTTCTTCAAAACCAAATTAATTAAAATTTTAATTTATAAATTAAAATTTAATTTTAATTAATAACTTAAAGGTCCCAATTAAGTTAACCTTATTTCGAATTTGTTTTTTGTTTTTTTTTACCTAATTTTCTGTGGTAGCTTGTAATCGTGTAGCATAAGGGTACCGGTCGAAACTGGATATTTTACAACTGGATTTGACGAAACAGGATAATTCAAAACTGGATATTTTAAAACGTGATAAGGTACAAAACGAAATATGGTACAAAACTGGATATTTCAAAACGAGATAAGGTACAAACCGAGAAATGGTACAAAACTGGATATTTCAAAACTGGGTATTTTAAAACGAGATAAGATACAAAACGAGATATGGTACAAAACTGGATATTTCAAAACAGGATAGTTCGACATGTGATTTAAACTTAAAATGACTTTTTGGGAAAGTTCTGGAATATGGCCAATTAGGGAAGAACTCGGTGAGTTCTTAATTAATTTTTCTCACATAGATTCTCTAAAGTGAGGAAAAGTTATATTAAGTAGAAGAATAAAAAATAGATGAAGATAAATTTTGCTGACAGTAAACTCGATCAAGTCAATGATTATTTTAATAAGATAAAAATAATTTAATAAGCAGCAATTAAAAAAAACCATTAAGTAAAGGAACACTCTATGTCTCTGCTTAAAATTATTCAAGTATGAAACCTTAATGGCCATATCCCAGAGGTTTTCCCAAAAAAGGTTTTAAAATCCAATTTAATTATACAATTAAAGAAAAAAAAACATTAAGTGAAGGAAAATTCTATTTCTCTCCTTAGAAATATTCAAGTATGGAACCCTACTGGGCTTATTCCAGAACTTTCACAACAAATCATTTTAAAATCCCATTTTCTTCCTGCTTATCGAATTTCATCAAAATCGGTTAAGAATTCGCCGAGTTCCTCCCTAATTAGCCATATTCCAGAACTTTCCCAAAAACTCATTTTAAGTTTAAATCACATGTCGAAATATCCTGTTTTGAAATATCCAGTGTTGTACCATATCTCGTTTTGAATCATCCAATTTTGGAATATCCAGTTTTGTACCTTATCTCGTTTTGTCAAATCCTATTTTGAAATATCCAGTTTTAAAATGTCCAGCGGTTCTCGTAGCATGATATAGTTAGTGTCCGCTCCGCCTATAATGTTATCACCAGGAACAAGAAATAAGACACAATGATGTTTTATCACTACAGGAAATTTAATTTAACTTTTATTTTTCTATTTTACCGAATATCGTTTCTGTATATCGTTTGACAGCTCTTAACACCTTAGTCCTGTGTTCCGGAAATATGTCTATGTTTACACCATAGCACAACTACAATTCGCTGTCCAACATCACCCTCCTTATTTGCAGACGTACTGTGCTAAACGAGCAGGTGGTTGTCGTTGTCGTTTTGATCGCATCCACAGTAATGATCCGTGGTGATCAGCTTTAGAGGGAATCCTGATGTCATAATCAGATCTAAAGGTAATTAGTCAGATCCGGTATGATTATTATCGGTGTAGCGATGTTTTAATTGATTGGCAGAACACCGTGACTTGCGGTTCGTGTTAATAAGACGTACTGAGTAGATAACACTACCAATTTTTTCTCGATAACGCCTCATTCCCAAAACTGTTGATTGCAGCGATGTAATTTTGCGCACATTGTCGCCTGGAAAGATACTGAGATGTCGGGCTCCGGGGTGTTGGTTAAATTGATGTTCTCGTTGAATATCACGATCCGTGCCATATTCTGGCGTAGATTTCAACAAATAGAGTTCCATTCGAATTGGACGTCCCAAAAATAGTTCTGCTGGTGATTTAGTTTTTTGTGTGTTTCGGTTTTGTTTTGATTGATATGCGTGGAAGAATTTAGTGAGTGCTTCCTTGTTCGTCCCCTCCCTCTTTGTCTTATTCAGTGGTCTCTTTAGAGTGTCGATAAATCTTTTGGTTCGCCCATTTGACATCGGGTGATAGGGACTAGCGTTAAGATGTGATTAATTCATCGAGTACGACAGAATTCACTGAATTGTTTACTGTTCCGTTATCGGTTACCAATATTTCCGGATTACCATTATGTGAAAAGAATTCGCTCATCTTCTCTATGTAAGTCTGCAGGATCGCGCGAGGTCTGTGATGTCGTAATCAATTTTAGGCCTGTATACATAGGCTTGGGCAAGTATTTTCACTACCTCGGTGTCCAAGTGTGCTTAGTGCAACTGACGTAATATCAGCTTTCGGTATCGTTGTGAAATGATTCTGTCGCCAAACATAAAACAACCGGACGCAAATTCACGTCGATTGTAAAACTGCGACAGTTCGTCGCCGTCTGGGTTTTCGCTTTTAAATTCGGCCAGTCTGATTTCAAATACTGAATGATTACTCTAAGAGTTTCACCACACTTCGATAATCACTTCGATTTGTTCAATAATTTTTCTTCGAGATGGATACAGACAATCACGTTGTCTTTATCGTTAACACAGTTTGAGGCGATGAGTCGTGAAGAGAATATTAGCTGTTCCAAAATCATTTGTCGACATGTATGATATGTCGAAGTCGAATGTTCTTAACGTCAATGCCCACCGTTGAAGTCGTTTTGAGGAATACACGGAAATCCTGTTTTTTGATCCGAAAATGCTGAGAAAAGGCTTGTGGTCCGTTACTAATGTAAATTTTCTCCCATAGAGGTTCTTTTTCTACTTGGCTATAGTTTTTCTCAGAATTTGTTAGTGTTCGTGACGCATGCGAAATCATCTTCCCCATTCTGTCTGAATAGACGTGTGTAATCGACGTGCCGACATTTGCATTCCACAGTCGGTCTAGTGGAGCTCGTTACTCTTGCATTTCCTGGTCAAACTTTCCGTAGAAGTTTATTGCTTCTAAGAATGATCGCAGCTGTGAAACATTTTCAGGTGCCAGCATTTACATTATTGTAGCAAGTGTAGATTGATCTGTGGTGAGGCCATGACTATTTACGATCATTCGCAAATAATTGACTTCGTTGCGAAAAAAAATTACTTTTCGCCAACTTCACTCGAAATCAGTATTCTTCCAATTGCTTAAAAAGTAGTTTGAGGATTGCTTAGTGAGTCTTTCACCCTTAGAGTGAACGAGAATATCGTCGAAATACGCAATGGTTTCGTCAAGGACGGCGAGCATAGCATCTATGACTTGCTAAAAAATCCCGGGGGCGGATTTCATTCCGAAAGTCAGGCAATTAAATGTAAAAAGTCAAGTCCCTTGTGTGTGTTTGCGTGGATTGTTAGGAATCGCTTTGATTTATCATCAACCTCGATTTGTCAGTAAGCATCCGACAGATCGATTTTGCTGAATACTTTACTGCCAGCGAGTTGCGCGAACATTTCTTCTGGACTTGGAAGGGGATATGGATTGGTCTCGATGCATGAATTCAGCCCACTCTGAATGCTCAATCGATGAGATGATGTTGAGTTTTTGAAGACGATCCAGTTCAACACCTTTCAATGCAGTGAGCTCAGTGGTTGGGACGAACATCCGGCTTTATGTGGATGGTCGCTTTAGTCTTTAAAAAATTTCCTGGTGTATCGCTTAAGATGGTTTGAGATTCTTTTTTCAATTCCGCAATGAATACATTATGTTCTGATTTTGTCGCACGGGTGACATTGCATTTTTTGGTTATCGGACGGTCCCAAATGCTTAAGCGACCGATCCAGTCTATATGTCTAAAACATCAACCTCTGTAGTATTTGTGACTTTACTTTTATCAGAATATATTTGCTCCATATTTTTTGTTCCCCCATTTTATTCCCCTGATACTGTTTGTTGTTCCAAGTGACCCCAGAGTTTACCAGGTTTGCTTTAAGATTATGGTCAATCTTTAGTTTCACGTTGCTTCCATTAATATCGACTTTGATTTATTTGCGTCGTGATGTTATGTCGCCATGTTTGTTGTCGTTGGTAATTCCGTTTACACGTAAAACCTGTACTCGTCGCTGATTACCCGGCTTGTTGTCCCATGGTCTGGATTGTCTGTATTCCCAGTGTCATTGATTGTCAACCATTGACGGTTTACCAGTGCTGCATACGTGACAAAATCTGTGCTCTTATTTTTAACGTTTTTAAGTTTTAAGTTTTTTCATAACCTGGGCAAATAAAAAATCCTTGAAGGATTTCGAAATAAGCATATCCTTGAATCTACCATGGGAGTTTGAGTCCAACTTGCGCAAAACTAGTCGAATTCTTTCTGCATCGTCATCTATGTTTGAGAAATTCGTAATTCCTGAGATCGACTAGGACGTGTTCAATACCAAAGGCAGTGAAGGACGAATTTATCGATTGTACAATCTATGAAATACATTAAATTGTAGGCTAAAGTGTGTAAACAAGCGTTTGTTTGTCTGCTCATAAAATTTGTAACATGACCCGACTACGACTTATACTACAGTTGTTAATAGAGAAAAAATCGATAATTTTTCGTTTAGCGGGACTTACGTCATAAGTTTTGTAGGATTATCTTACGCATTTTGGGATGTCAAAGGTACATGCTCGTAAAATCCGAATTTATAAACAGTTGCACAGCACTACAACCTTGCGTTTTAAATTTAATAACCAATAAAAATTCTTCCTTAAATTGGAACAGTTAAGTTTATTGTTTTCAAATCGTTAAAACTACAATAAATAGTCTAAGAACCTAAACTTTATAAAGCTATAATAACAGGAAACAGTTAAATAGTTACCACTTCCATGACACAATATTTAGACACACCATTGTTGATATTAATTAATTTTTGATTCTTCGAGGGTGGCATATTAACGATGTCCATTCGTATCATAATTTACTTATCGCAGTAAAATATCAGTATTTTAAATGGCGATATTTTGTTCCGGACATCCGATCGTAATATTTGATCGAATTAATTTATTTCGTTTTTTTTAATGCATGCACAACATTTAGTTTATTAATAACAATTTTATTTTTATCATTTTATCTTTTATTAATTAAATTAAATTTTATACTTTCTTTTATTTTTATGTATAAATATTTAAACGAATTTATAAAAAAAAAAAATAAAAATAAAATAAATAAATAAACAGATCTGGCAGCAAGGTCTTCGACAAATAACTCATAATAATAAAATAAATAATGTATGCCCGCAAACAAATTTAATGAAACAGTAAGTTATAGTTTTAGTTTTTTTTTTGTTAGTATTATAACTATGTATATTATTATTTGTATGTATTATATTTTTATTGATTAATTAATTATTTATTGTAAATAAAATTATTACTATTAGCTCATATACTCGTACTGTACTACTACTATTCACTGTGTATATATGATATGTATGTGAATGCTATATGTAAATATTATTGTGATAATTTTTAAGAAGAGTTATGGTCTTTAATCGAAAAAAAAAACAGATTTCTAAATTGATATGTACGCTGAGTGATGCAAAGCGAATAGATGTTACCTATATGTGTGTCTGTTTGGAATTTTTCTTTTTGGTTTCTTGATAGAAAAATATGAAAATTTATTTTTCTTTTGAACATTTTTTCTGAAAATTATTATAAACACAGATTGCAAGAAATCTATAAGAATTTATACATTCTATGCTGAAAATAAAAAGGAATTGGTTATCTGGGTCCCAAATTGGTATGGGAAAGAAATATTTTGTCTAATGTAAGAAAATACATATATTTATATGGGTGAAATTAGTAGTGAGATTATTTAAAATCAAAATGCGGATATTGATGAAATTATAGAGTACATCAAGGCCTTTGATTGTTAAATGAATCAAGCTCATTATGCTAAATGTTCATCTTCAATAAATTTTCGAAGTATTTAAAATATCATATATTTGAGCATTTCAACAAAACCATAGAATACCTGCCGAAAGGAAGCCTTCTATAAATTTAGAGAAAAGTGAATCTAAAACGGAAATAGCTAATGCAACATATTTTAGAACTAGAAATATGTTTAAATACAAAAAAAAGATTTATGCCTGATATCTGAAAGCAATTTTACTTTAACTTCATTTGCTGAAATACGTGCGTATTGTTGTTATCATCTACCAGGAAAAACGATTAACTATATTTTGCAGAAAACATCAAACACCATGAAGGAATAAATGCTGAAGAAAAAATTATGCAAGGAGCCACTCTCAATTTTCAACTAAATGATAGAAAAGTACACAATGTTTCCTCAATCGATTACCCTCCGTGGCACAATCTAAATAAAGAGGATAGCATCTCGTTGTTTAAATCTTTAGGGTTTAATTTCATTATTGGCATTGATATTAACTCCAAAAATACGTTTTAGGGATCAAGACTAAAAACCCAGAAAGGAAAGCAGCTACTTACCGCAGGTCAACCAACAAAATGCGTATTTTACTGTGGAATGTAAACCAACATACTGGTCTATGGATCCAAATAAAATTCCAGATCTCATAGATTTTTATGTAACAAAAGAGGTATGAGAAAACTACGTATTCAGCAATTGGCGCATTGGTTAAAGCTACGGTGTTTGGGACTGACGGTACTGGGTTCGATTCCCAAAGGGGGAGGGTTGCAAAAGGGATTTTTCATCACTTGATTACGATCGGTGATGACGATAAACATAACTATGACCCCCTGTTGGAGTGCAGAATCCATGGACCGAACCATCGTCCATGTCAGTGCAGACTGGCTGGAGCAATGCAATGTGCAGATGGATTTAAAATCGAACCTGTATTCGTGCGTCCTCGATTTGGCTGGTGACGGCGTAAGGTAGGACGTTAAAAATTAACCGCGAAAGAGTTGGGAGAGCTTCGGCCCCAGAACAGATTGCAGAGTTCAAAAACAAACAAACAAACAAACTACGTATTCAAAGAAGACAGTGAAGGACTATCGTTAGATCACTCTCCTGTAATCACGACTCTCAGTGCAACGATTGTTATGAAAAAGTCGTTGTCTAAATTAACAGACAAAGTCAATTAGAATGTCAATTTTCAAATGCCAGTTAAGAATTCGACACAATCGGAGGATCAATTAGAACTACTTAACAATATTATACAACAAGCGCCTTGGAATTGTATGCCTAATAGTCAAAAATAAACTCGAACACATAAACTTCTCTTTGAAAGTTAGGGAATTGTTTAAAGAAAAACGTAAAGCATAAAAACATGGCAAAGAAATCGGGTTTGACAAAGTAAAACGATATTCAACTATCATAGTAATAAACTAAAACTTATAATCAACGAAAGTAAGAATGAATCGGTTTATAATTGCCTTACTGGTCAAAAAGATACAGATTATTCCCTCTGTAAAGCAACAAAAGATCTAAAAATACCTAAAACACAAGTACCTGCAGTTAAATGTGATGATGAAACTTGGACTAAAAGAGCCAAAAAAGGCTTATTTGTTTGCATCATATTTTGAAGACATATTCAGACCTCTACCAAGACAAACTGCAGATGAAAACATTACACTAGTTAACAAAATCGATAACCAAACGAGAAAACCTGTATCAAGAGTTAAAAGTTGAAATCAGCAATAACTTAAGACAACAAATCTCCTGGCTATGATCTAATTACAGGAAAATATTTAAATCACTACCTGAACAAGGATTACGAGAGCTAATTCAAATAATTAATGAAGCGTTCAGACTGAATTATGTTCTACACCAATGGAAAGAGGCAGAAGTCATAATGATACCAAAACCTAGCAACCCATCTAACGACAAAAAATCGTATAGACCGATTTCTTCGCTTTCAACTATTTCTAAATAGTTTGCAGTTTAAGTGACTCAAATTAATCATAAAACAAAGAGATCTTATTCCTCCACACCAATTCGGTTTTCGAGAAAATATTCGACTATAGAGAAGGTTCACAGAATCACAAAAAAATATGTTCAAGTATCTTCTTGGATGAAGCACAAGCCTTCGATAGAGTTTAGCACAGATGCCTAGAATATAAAGTGCATAGAGATCTACCAAAGCAGTTTTATCAGATTCTAAAATCTTACTGGGCTGACCGATATTTTAGGGTAAAGTGTGAAAGTCAATACTCTTCATTGACGAAAATAACAGCAGCAGTACCACAAAGTAGTTGGGCTTTAGGCCAATTCTTTATATCCTATATATACAATAGGTTTGCCCAATACAGATGAAACTCACATGGAAACATTTGCAAATGACACTGCAATCTTTATCAACATGAAAATGTCGAGATTCGCCGTATGATGGATAAAGCAAATTTAGTAAAATGTCTCCTAAGAACGAGACCTCTAGAACTGGTACAGCCAGAACAAAGGAAAAATATTGCATAATATAAATCCAAAAGAAACGGAAACAACCACGTATTAACCACAAAGTGTTACGATGCTCACAAAAAAGTAAGCTCACTTAAATTTACAACTCCAGGTACACACGACGCAAGTCGAAGTTATGTAAAGAGCATGGCAAAAATAAGGCTGATATCACAAACTGGCAAAATCATTTTTATAAAAATAAACAAGGAACGACTTCAACCTTGTCTTTATTCATAAACAGGCAAGAGATAATTTCAAATTAAAATTTAATTAAGGCAATGCAAAATGCCAATTTTGCAATGCAAAATGCCAATATAAATAAACTTTAAAAGTGAAAAATTACCGATGCGCAAAGAATTTTGGCCAGAAATAAAGGGCTTGGAAATTAAAATTGTAACGACTAGAAATGTTAAATCTTCTACGATCCTTTAATGTTAAAGGTCATTTCAAAATCAATATAGATGCTTATATAGTAACATATATTTAAAAATTGCCGAATTTTATCGTCACAAATTTCAAATGTTAAATTATTGTTATGGGTTGGTTTTTGTTTATAGTCATCTAGCCGGTCTACATTTCTGTAGCGAGCTTCATTTTTTGGAGTTTCACCTGTAAGTTGCGTTATTTTACATAGTTGAGTGATAAGCACACACATGACCATGCAGTCCTATGGTGCAAAGGCGAGAGTGAGACAGGTTCCGATCAATCAAAGACCGTCTTTTTCATAATTAAATAATATTTGTTTATACATGATGGACCATCTCTTGGTCCTTTTTTCAATCAATTAATTTTAGTACTTAATGTTATGTTCTAAAAAATTCTTTGACATATGGAATGTCAAAAATAGGCCATTTATCATCATGGAGTCGTCACCAACAAAACAATCCATTTTGATTGTTGAAATTTATTATGAAAATAATCGTTAAAAAATAACAACATTTCGTAAATTACGTTTAGTCGACATGAACATCCTACTGATACAGTGGAAGGTCGTAGATCGTATCAACAAGTTCATCCAGTTCGTACTCCTAATGCAGTGGTAGCTGTTAGCGAAAGAGTTCGAAATGAACCAAGCACATCAACCAGGCATCGTTCACAAGAAAAAAACATTTCACGAATCAAATTACGACGCAATTTGCATGTTGATCTATATTTGCATACATACAAAATGCAACTAACTCAAAAATTTAGGTCACCAGTCTGTCTAAAATTGACCATTTAAATTCGAGCTGAAACTGAGGTCATTGATCCGCTTTTATTGGAAAAGTCATCAACAATTTTAATGTTCGGATGCAGGTCTGTAGACGAAGCCGCACGGGCATATGAACGATATTTTTTTCATACATAAATTGCATAGAACCAACTTTCATTATCAGTAAAACATTTTGACATCCCAAAATGTGTTTTATTTACAAATGTAAAAATGAATAACAGATGGCCCACCCTGCCTGCTTAACAACGTGCTTTGATGCGCAAGTTAATGAATGGTAAGACATATTGAAACGGATTATTTCTGTCTTGCAGCTTCTTGCATCATTACCCATTCCGGTAAATACTTAAAAGTTATGTATTTAAAATATCGGAATTTTTAAAAAAAATTTGGTTTTGCGTTAAAAACTACCAAATACAATAGATAATGGTATTTTTCCCCTTCCCAAAACGGCTAGCACTGCGACCTGAAAGATCTTTTGTGCTATTGGAATTTGTTAGTCCAGGAGCTTCTCTACTTTCCTATTAAAGGCGATAATGCTGCCTATAGAGGCCAATTTACATTTTTACGGGATCAAATACCTCTGTTCAAAATGAACCCACCTTAGTGTGCACAGAGCAACACACTTACATAGTATGTGTTCCGCAGTTTATATCTCTTCTAAACAGAGTCGGCACTCCGTCTCTGTGGAAAGGCTCATTTTGTTCAAATTATAACTCAGGTTGCAGTGAGGTAAAGAAAACTCACTAGCTTCCTAATATTTCCTTTACTTGAATTGACCGCCAAGTACTTGTGATGAAATGGTCTGATCAAAGTTTTGGCCTGTCTAAGGCCGGGAATACAGTTCCAATAGGTCAAGCACTGCATTTTTTCCCATTTACTAATATTGTAGACTACTGAGGCCCACGGGATGCCACATAAAGGCTCAGGGCCAATTGGTGTAGCTGATGAGCCTGTCCGCACAAGTTCGTCGGCTATCTCATTTATAGTGATACCCCTATGACCAGGTACCTACCACAACTTAACTTTGTTATGACAAGAGAGAGATTGTAGCAGTGTATAACAGCTTTCAATGCTGCTTGGCTGTCGGAGAAAATGTGGATAGAGGCGCCCTAAAGACGTTTAGTCATAATAGTTGAGACGCAGGTTTCGATGGCGTGAATTTCGGCTAGAAAAACACTGGAATAAGTTCTCAGGGACTTCGATATTTTGTTGTTGGGCCCAAAGACACTAATGCCTACTCCACTATCCATTTTTGATCCATCCGTGAACCTGAGTAGGCTGCTGGGTTGCATAAAAGGTCCACCAGTAAACCAGACGGTTGTATTAAGGACTGTTACCCCGAAATTACTGCGAAAGCAGAGTTCCTTGGGCATCACGTTCGGGACTCTAAATAACATATCCAAGTCAGAGAGTTCATTCAAAATGTTCAGATAACCCATATAATCATCATGACCATATTGATTCACCAGCTGTAATCTAGCTGCACAAGTAGCAGCTGATTTTTTGACGTAAATATGAAGTGGAGTGAGTCCGATGAGGGCTTTCATTGCCGCCGTAGGACAGGTGATCACAGCAGCTTGTTAATAATAAGTTTTTGCTTTACCTTCGGCCACCAAACTATGGACCCATAGGTTACAATTGGCCTAACTATCATGATGTACATCCAGTAAATCATTTTTGAGCTGAGGCCCCAAGTCCTGCCGAACATACGCCTACAGACCCACATGGCTCTGACCGCGCGATCGGTAGTTGATTTAATATGAGAGTTCCAATTCAGTTTCTTAGCTAGGACAACACCCAGATATTTGACTTCATTAGAGTATCTGATAGTAATATCATTTAGACTAATTGAACCAAAGTTCAATTTACGTCTTTTGGTAAATGGTACCAGGACTGTCTTGTTAGTGCTTATCGAAAGGCCCTCTTTAGTGCACCAATTCGAAAAAACAAGCAAGGCCTGTTGCATGCTGACATCATACAATTCATGCCCACCAGAGATTATGATAACCAAATCGTCCACATAACCAATGGCGTCATAATTGAGTAGATGTAGCTCATCAAGGAACTCGTCGATCACGAGTGACCACAGCAAAGGTGACAAAACACCGCCTTGTGAGCATCCCTTTACTGCCGTAACCGTGACTGATGCATTACCTAATTTCTATGTAATCTACCTACTAGCCAACATGGAGCTAATCCAGTAATTAGTTGGATCATCAATACATCTCCGCGTTATTACCCTAGCAATTGAGTCGTATCCAGTATTGTCGAAAGCTCGCTCAATATCCAAAAAAGCGCACAGCGCAATTTTTTCCGAGCGGTATGCCGCTTCAACCTTAGTAACAAATAGATGCAGCGCCCTCTCTGTTGATTTGTCTTTTCTGTAGGCAACGTGATTAGGATTAAGTGGTCTGGTTACAGTTAACCAGTCTCTGATATGAAGATCTCACAGTTGTTCCATAGTTTTTAGGATAAATGATGTAAGACTGGTAGGTCAGTAGGACTTAGGGAGTTCGTTCACTTGGCCGATTGCCAAACTTTGGGTTGAAAACCACATTGACTTGGCTCCAAGCCTGTGGTATGTGACTCAAATTGAAGCTAGTTCTAATTAAGGCTACCAAAGGAGAGGTAATCAAATCCACGCTCCTTTGGAGAAGGGCTGGGAAGATTCCATCTCCGCCTGGAGCCTTGAACGGCTGAAAGGAGTTAATGGCCCATTTGATTTTTTCCGGAGTAAACAGCTTACCGGAGTAATAAGCTATTAACCCAACCCATATTTGCACCCATATGTGTACTAAATATAGAGTTAGTTATTGTTGTTGTGTTGCATACAGTGCAGCCCGGAAAGTCCACTTGAAGCAAGGTTTCGAGTGACTCTTTGCGCCCCGATGTATAGTTACCATTGGATTTCAAAAGAAGCCCAATCTCGTTGGACTGGTCCTTAGCTAGAACTTTATGGAGTCGAGCAGCTTTAGGTATATCCTCGATCTTACCACAGTTTTTCCTCCACGTAAGGCGTTTGGAACGACTTAGTTCAGTATTGTAATTTGTTAGGGCTTGCCTATATTCATTCCACTCATTAGAATGCTTTGCCCTATTAAATAATTTCCTAAACCCCTTACGGAGTTTAGTCAGCTACTCGTTCCACCATGAAACTTTGCGATTAACCGCAACGTTACGCGCTACACAGCTGCTTCCGTAAGACGATAGGAGCACATCATTTAACAAACAAGCTGAAGTTTCTAGGTCACTAATTGAACTCAAAGACGTTGGCAGCATGTCTGCTTTGTTGAATAAAATATCCCTGTAGGTCTTCCAGTCTATAAAAAAAGAGATACGACGCTCTGCCGCCTGTGTGATCACTAGACAAAGAGGCAGCGGGAACAGAATGCTCTTCAGCGCTACTGCTCTGAGCTGCTCCCTCGTCGTTTGTAACTCCTTCTGAGGCTAATAAAAAAATTGCATAGCTGGAGCTGACTCCAGTAGTTTGAGTGGTGGAGAGGGATCACTCTTCAAAATGAATCTAATGTGGCCGAAGCGGTAAGACACATTTCCCTTGAACTCGCGCAGTGTCTTCATTGAAGTATCTCTTATGGCCATGACCAAACGGACGAGTGCTCCAGTTGTCGTCCGTTGTAGAATCTTCAATGAATTTGCCGCGAGACCATTGTTCTCCGAAAGGAAGCAAGGAATTGAGGCTGATAGGTTGGACCTTGCGTCTCAATGATAAGGTCAATGACACACACCTGTATGTTTGCCATTTGCTCCATTCTTTGCTCCATGCTAAGAGGGTTGCCACTGAGATCATCCGGTATGATGTCTAGCCTAACACTGCTTGCTACATGCCTAAAAGAAACCTTGACCGAAGAAGGCCCACTTTTAGTTTTTTGCAGGTGGTTTGGAGGATTTCAAAGCAACCTCGAAAGACCTCTCGGGCTTACCGCCAGACCTACTGTCTAGGGTAGTTGCTACAGGTTTCAGAGGTGCTTTGACGGGGCGCTCGGACTTAGCAGCAGCTAGAGCTTCCTCTCTAGTTTTGCCTTCCCTGAGCCCCTTTTTAAAACGCCTTCTTTCGAATGAATTGAGCTTCACCCATTCACTGGAGTTGAGGGACACGTTCCCAACACCAACCACAATGATTTAGGTTGCCCGATGTTTGTGAGATGACGCTATTATTGTCATCGCAAAAGATGCCCGTTGTAAGAGTAGTGGACTGATTCACTATTTCCCTTTTCCCGGTAATAAGATATTCTTTGGAGGTGGCCCCAGAGGCATCTACCACCACATCTTTTCCTGTAGTATAATCCAGCACAGGAGCTGGCAAAGTTGATGCTTTTAAAGAGGTATCACACTCTATATTTATATTTAAAGGATTCATAAAAGTCCCACGAGTACTCAAGAAATGAAGGTCACCCACAGCAAAGATCGGTATACTGTGGGAAGGCAAGATTTAAACCGGAGGTTGCCTGGTATCCGAAGTTCACATAATAAAGACTAAGCCCCGCCTTAGCCACGCTGGTCTCGGCGTATGTTGTCTGACCAAAGTTTGGGGCAATAGAAATCTGCCATTGCACGGCGTTATTAGCTACATTCTAGGTTTCGTTGTCCGGTTGTTGGCACGAGGAGGCGTAACTACACTAGCGGGAAGTCTTGAAAATCGCGTATGCCTAGAAAGCTTTAACTCCTAAGACCAAACCCAAACAACCTAGATAATGGTCTACATAATGAATTTATTAAACTTATTTCAAATAAAATCAAATGTCACATAATGTCAAGAAGATAATAGTTAAAAATGCCAAGAAGTGCATAAATAATATTTAATAATTGTAGAATGAAATCCCGATAAAAGCCACGTTGAACAAATGACGCTAGTTGCATTTGTGATTCAGGAACATTTTAGGGGCATGATTCCCGTGAGCAACATATCCGGAGAAATGTTAATAAAAACGTTGTTGAAATATAAATTCCATAACAGACAGATTTGAACAAAAGAAAACAATATATTTCTTTACAATATATATCGAATTTAAAAAACAAAAACCGCTAGGATATTTTAAAAAGGTGTAAAGACTTAAAAGAGAATTTTAAAAAAATTGCGTCGAAAGGATTAGCAATGATATCACTAGATAACAACATTTGTTCATCATTAGAATATAATGAACTTGCTAATGACTTTGCCGAGCTTTTAATTCGCAAATTGAATTTTAATTAAACTATAAATAAAAAAAATTAGGTGTTACCAATTTTAATTTTATTGAATTATTTTTATTAAAATATTTCACCCGGCCCTGAGCGTACAGTCAACCTTACATCAAACATCTATGATTATAACAAAGAAATAGTATTTTAAATATCGGAATAATTGAATTTTCTGATGAATCCATTTTCCATTCCATTTGATTTGCCACATTGATATGAAAATAATTGGAAGCATTTGCTGCTATTTTTCTTAGGGTAAGATTTTAGTCAATTTCAAAATCATATATTCAACTATTCACTGATTTAGACCTCAATGAATATCATTTTCTGTGATTTTCGGTTAGCTACACAAATTATTTGGCTAACTTTCAAAATAACTTTCTTGAAATATTTATATCTAGTAAGTTTGTGTATTTATCTGACATTCGAGGTAATTCATTACCTTTCTAAATTGAACAGTGCCTAAATAAATCATTATTGCCATTAAAACAGAGTTTATAAATTATAATGTTACCGATTAAAAATTTAAAGTTAGGATAACAAAAGAATATTTTGTTACGATAGAAGGTCGATTTTAATGGACAAAAAAAACAAATCAAAGAACATCTCTTTGACTACATTAAATTCGGTAAATTAAAATTTCTTGCAATTTAATACACAGTTTAATATGGAAAATGAGTTTTTAAAGATGTTGGTTGTTGGATTTAAAATTTTAAGACAAAATCAAAAGTGGATTGAGTTTATTTTTAAGATGGTCATAGTTACCTCCTCTTATACTTTTTGTCTACTAACTAATCTAATTTTGTAAATTTTGTAATATTTGTAATAATATATGTTAAATCAGACCGTAGCTTTTTATATCTAATTCACACATAGCATGTTTACAGCATTCTTTGTAATGAAATAATTAGTAATTTATAAAAAAGCTTTCTAATAAGTATACATTTTTTTAAAAAATTAATCCAAATTTTATGATAATATTTATTTTTAAAATTTTAATTATAGTTGGATGCGTTTGGGTTTTTTAGTTGATGCACGTGGCAAAGTACCTGTTAAAGTTGTGGCAAGAACTTTTGCTTCAGGTTAATATTATAATATTTTATTCAAATTATGATAAAAATTAATAATAATTTTTTTTTTTGTTTATAAACTTTAAGGCAAAACGGAAAAAATGGTGTATCAATGTTTATCAGATTTAGGTCTACCTAGTGGAAAATCAGACACAATGGAAAAATCAGATTTTACTTTTGATAAATTTTATGCGTTATATCATAAAATTTGTCCGCGTAACGATATTGAAGAATTGTTTAGATCAATGTTAGTATTGTGGCTAAATTAACAGAACCCGCCAACATTTTTCATTAAATAAAACAAAACAAAATTTTCTCTAGATTATTCAACTCGCAGATTTAAAAATAGCCAAATCATGATAAATAATTGATTTGTCTTCATCCCATGTTTATTATTTTTTAATTTAATTTTTTTTTTATTTTAATTTTGATTAAGTATGTAATCAAATGTTGGACAGATGCCAAACAATTTTTGTGACAACATTACTTTAAGAATTGTGTGAAGCAAAAAAATTAAATAGTAGAATTAATCAGTCAACATTGTAAAAAAGTAGGACAAACATAGTACAAAAAAATTAGGATAGTCTTCGGATTCTATTAAAAATTTAGCTATCAAAATTTTTTGTAATTACATCCGGTGTTCGATAATCTTACACATGACAACATTTGTCATGTTCATATATGACTCTAAACATCCTCTGTTATTTACCGAGTTACGAAATCAATAATTTGATAAGATTTCCCGATGTTGGTCAATAATTAAAAGAACAGGAAGTATTTCGATTTGATCGTAAAAAGAAACCCACCATTCGGGATAAAGACTTGATCACTTTTGCTTACGATTATCTGCAAGTTGACATAATCTATTAACATCAATTCTTAACTTATAATTATAATTTATTTTCGGTTTACTTTACAGTACACAGGGTAAAGCCGATTCAATCAATATTGATCAATTTATAAATTTTTTAAATGAAAAACAACGAGATCCACGACTTAATGAAATTTTATATCCGTTGTATGATGAAAAACGTGCTACAGAAATTCTAGATACCTACGAACAGTGTGAAGAGGCTCGAAAAGAGAAAAGGCTAACAAAAGATGGTTTTATTCGATATTTAATGTCGGACGAAAATGCCCCAGTATTTTTGGATCGTCTTGATATTTATATGGAAATGGAGCAACCATTATCGCATTACTATATAAATTCATCGCATAATACATATTTGTCGGGTCGTCAATTTGGTGGTAAAAGTTCCGTTGAAATGTATCGACAAACGTTATTGGCTGGTTGTCGATGTGTTGAATTAGATTGTTGGGATGGTAAGAACGAGGATGAAGAACCAATTATTACTCACGGTATGGCTATGTGTACCGATATTTTATTTAAGGCAAGTCAAATCAGTTAACTTGATTGTAAACAATTAAATTTTTGTTTTATTTCAGGATGTTATATACGCAATCCGTGATACAGCTTTCGTTACGTCCGATTTTCCAATCATTTTGTCATTCGAAAATCATTGTAGCAGGGCACAGCAATATAAATTAGCAAAGTATTGTGATGAAATTTTAGGTGATTTATTACTAAAAGAAGCACTACCTGATTATCCATTAGAACCGGGTGCAGTTTTGCCGCCACCATGTTTATTAAAACGTAAAATTTTAATTAAAAACAAACGTTTAAAACCGGAAGTGGAGAAACGAGCGTTGGACCTATTTTTACAAGGTCAATTTATCATAGATGAAAACGAAGAAGAAAAAGAAGATGCAAGTGCAGCACCAGCATTAGACAAGAAACCCGAAGAAATTGTTGCCGCTGTAACAGCGGCGGCATCATCACAAGATGGTGAAGCTGAAGCTCCACCAATCCAGTACACTGGATCAACAACAAATGTACATCCTTGGTTATCATCGATGGTCAATTATGCCCAACCTGTTAAATTTCAAACGTTCGAAATAGCAGAGGGTAGGTTTAATTTGTGTATAAGTTTTTTTTGTTTACTATTTTAAATAATTTATTTCGGTTCCAGCTAAAAATATTCATCATAATATGTCCTCATTCGCTGAAACAACTGGCATGAATTATCTAAAACAACAGGCTATAGATTTTGTCAATTATAATAAGAGACAAATGTCTCGTATTTATCCTAAAGGAACAAGAGCCGATTCCTCGAATTATATGCCCCAAGTGTTTTGGAATGCTGGTTGTCAAATGGTATCACTTAATTTTCAAACATCTGATTTACCGATGCAACTCAATCAGGGTAAATTTGAGTACAATGGAAATTGTGGTTATTTATTGAAACCTGATTTCATGCGTCGTTCCGATAGATCTTTCGATCCATTTGCTGATGCTCCAGTAGATGGTGTTATTGCAGCTTCGTGTGCCGTACAAGTAATTGCTGGCCAATTCTTGTCAGATAAAAAAGTTGGAACATATGTTGAAGTTGATATGTATGGATTACCTGCCGATACGATTCGTAAAGAATTTCGTACACGTATGGTGCCGGCTAATGGTTTAAATCCCGTCTATAATGAAGAACCATTTCTATTTCGTAAAGTTGTACTGCCCGATTTAGCCGTATTACGATTTGGTGTGTATGATGAAAATGGTAAATTACTGGGTCAAAGAATTTTACCGCTAGATGGTCTTCAAGCTGGCTACCGGCATATATCACTGAGAACCGAAGCCAATTTTCCAATGTCACTTCCGATGTTGTTCTGTAATATTGAATTAAAAATTTATGTTCCCGATGGTTTTGAAGATTTTATGGCTGCTTTATCGGATCCACGTGCATTTATGGGTGCAGCTAAAGAGCGTTCTGATAATATGAAAGCATTAGGTATTGAAGAAACAAGTGGTAGTGCTGCCGATGCAGCTAAAAATGAACCAAAGAAAGTAGAAGAGCCACCACTAGTATTTGAACCGGTCACCGTCGAATCGTTACGGCAAGAAAAAGGTTTTCAAAAAACTGCTCGAAAACAACAAAAAGAATTAGATGCATTAAAGAAGCGGCACGCAAAAGAACGCTTGACAGTACAAAAAGCCCAAAATTCAACAATAGAAAAACTGATCAAGGGCAAAAGTCAAGAAGAAGTAAAGAATGATCAAAATATTAAGAAAATTATCGCCGATCAAACTGTCCAATGGAGCGAAATGGTCGAACGCCATAAAAAGGAAGAATGGGAGCTATTAAAATTACAATTACAAAATCAACAAGAAATTTTAAAAAGTTTAATGGAACAAGTACAGGGTGCCCAAATGAAACAACTCGAAGCTAAACATGAGCGTGAAGTAAAAGAATTAAATAGTAGACAAGCAAAAATATCAGTAGAAACGTCAAAAGAAGTAAACAATGATAAAACGTTGAAGACAAAGGGTGAAAAAGATCGACGGTTGAGAGAAAAGAAACAAAATAATATTAAACGGTTTATGGATGAGAAGAAGGTATGGCGTCGATTTAGTGCCTTAAAATAATTTTAATGTCTAAATCAATTTTTTTTTTTTCAAATTTTCCATTATAGAGTGCCCAAATTAAACAGGGACGAGAAAAGGACAAACTTAAAGCAACGCATGATAAGCAATTACAAGAATTAAATAATGATGTACAAAAGGTAAGCGTAACAAATTTATTGAATTCGTTTGAGATCAATTTAAATTGCACCTAAGCGACTAAGCTTTCTTATTTTATTGCTTTTAATTTGATTAATTTATTTTAGCACTTAGTTAAAATGTTCAAACGAAACCAACATATTTTGCTATTTTCATTATTTTTTCATTTTATTATAATATTTTATCAACTTTTTATTATATTTTTTTTATTTTATTTTTAGTTAATTATGTTATGTGATTTAGTGCTCTAAAGTGTATAGATTTATCTATTATTTATCTATAATCGAATATTGATTATATATATAATCGCAATATAAAAATGTAAGATTTTAAATTCAATTTCTAAATTGTTTCTTTTTTTTTGTGTGAAAACATTTGTGGTTTTCTCTTTTATTTATATAATTTTTTATTTTATTGTTTGTTTTTTTCATTTATGTATTAATTTAATTATTTAAAAAATAAGTTGCACGAATCCTCCAACAATATGCATATTTCCAGTATCTATCTATACAATTTCATCCGTTTGAATGAAATGTTAGTTATAATTCAACCCAACTCTAGCCGAGTTTAAAAAATGACTTAACAAAATTAACTTTTCCCAAAAATCGTAATTTAACATTTTATCAACAAGATTATAGCAGGCTTAAAGTTGGTGTCAATGGTTGACTTACAATTAAGACAAAACCACTTTCTACAATTTTTGTGATGCACGTTGCAACTTTGTGATCTGTGTGATACCACTCTTTATCCCGCCACATTAATGAACTAGAAGATCAGTTTTATCTTCTTCGAAGCACGGGCAGAAAAATATCGTATTCCACGTTATCGATTACTTCCTCGCTCACCATGCAATAGATGTGATCATGCTTAAACTTATGTAAATAACCACGAAAGCAACCATGTACTGTGTGGAACTGACTTATCAAGTCAGTTGTAACTACTTATAAATCTGTAACCTTAGTGAAAGTCGTTCTGTATGACTTGCCCCAGGGATCCCAGATTTTTTAGTTTCACGTTTTGACTTTGGTTAAGGAAATTACGTTTTATGAAGCCACCTCCTTGGCATTTGTTGCAACACAAGCTTTTTTGCATCACGTTTGCTAGCGAATTTTTGTCATTTTTTCTTATATTGTTCGCAATCAACATAAAGGCGATGATTTATGTCTAATTTATTTTATTTTTTTTTTATTTATTTTTTTATTTTTATTTATGATTATTACAACTGACTTATTATATAGGTTAGGTTAGGGTGGCTGCTAATGCACACTTAGACCGGTGACGATCCATGGTGATACCAAAGGATCCTACTCCCCTTTCAGGTGTTAGCTTCCTCAATCGCTACCACCTCCGCCTGTACACATTGCAGTGATCAGGAAGACAATATATTCACATTTAATTTGTCACAATAGACTCCAGCTCCGACTTTGCCGTCTAGTTTGTAGCCGTCAGTGTAGAATTGTATACTTCCAGTTTCTGTTGTTAACCTGTTCCCTTCGGATTCCCTTGAGCGGATAAGGTTCCGGAAACCTTTTTCAAAGCATACAATCGGTATTGTGTAGTTACTATTCGCCAAGTCTTCCTTAAGCAAACTGCAAATCGTTGAGTGGCCCGTCTGTAGACATTTCCAATCAAACACGACAGAAAGTCGTGCAGCCGTAGTTGCCACTCTCTGCTTAGCAAAGATGTCGAAAAGAAGAAGGTAGAGCACAGCCTCCAGAGCACGTGTAGGGGTTGTCCTCAGTGCCCCGTTTATAAGCAAGCAGGCTGTTCTTTGTACCTTCTCTATCATATTTTTATAAGTTTTCTCGTCTAGTGCTGCCCACCACACACTCACCCCATACATCAGAATCGGTCTGACTACAGCGGTGAAGAGCCAGTGTACCAGCTCTGGTTTTATACACCATCTCCTACCGACGGCGTTCCTACATGACTATACAGAGCCATGGTAGACTTCTTTACTCTCTGAAATATTGGGCTTCTAATTTAGCCTACTGTCCAAAATTATTCCCAGAAATCTTGCCTTATCAGTAAAGGCCAGTGCCGTGCCTTTTAAGGTAGGAGGGGCGACTACCGGAATTTTATATTTCTTGGTGAAGAGTACGAGCTCTGTTTTGGATTGATTTATACCCAGCCCACGTTTGCTAGCCCACTTTGTAATGATTTAGAGCGCGTGTTGCATGACTTCCCTAATCGTGCTTAGGTACATTCCCAAAACCACAATTGCTACATCATCTGCATTCGCTATCACCGCTATTCCCTCCTTCTCCAGTTCCAAAAGAAATCCATTGATTACTATGTTCCAAAGAAGAGATGATAGGACACCACATCAACAATCCTGCATTCTAGCATCTGATTTATCAACCTCCTTAAGGGGTAGTCCACATCTAAGAAAGACAGTCCTTCCTGATCTTCCTCCGTCCTGACATTGTTAAAGAGCCCTCTATATCGAGGAAGGCTACCATACAGTACTCTTTCGAGTGGATTGATTTCTCAATTGTTCGCACCAGGGAATGTAGAGCCGTGTCCACGGATCACCCTTTCCAGTATGCATGCTGAGAACTCGCCCAATTACTGGGTTTTATTTTTGCACGTATGTACACGTCAATCAGACTTTCCAATGTTTTCAACAGAAAGGATGATATAGTTATAGGTCTTAGGTCCTTTGGGTAGGCCTGTGAATTCTTCCCCGTTTTCGAGATAAAAATCACCCTAACCTTCGTCTATTTCCTAGAAATATAATTCAGCTTTAAACATGATATCGTCCGAGCCTGCCGATTTATAGGGTCTAAAGCCGTTTAGTGCTCATAGAAGGTATTTGCACACGATTTGGTTTAATTAAGTAACTAGAGCTCGTTCGGCTCGTAGATAAGATTTTCCTGAGGCGCGAGGTCTCCGAAACACCTTCCATTTTATCACAGAATAGTCTCCAAGGCCTCCTTTGCGCCTTCCTTAAATCCTTTTTATACTTTTTAGAGTGCTCCTTATTATCCTGAACTTCCCTAGAACCTTTTGCTCTGTTGAATGCTTTCCTACACCCTATACGAAGGACCAGATTGTATGATGCGCATTTGAATCAAAACCCAGTATTACTCCGATATTTTCCCGTTCCGCTTCGAGTATCAGTTCCCCCAGGTTATCCGGCGGAACCTCCTTCCCTGGGTCCATGTAGGCTGAAACCAGCCTAAAATACGCAGCCTCCCGTCTCCGGGCCGACTGCCTTTACGTCACCACTACTATATTGTGGAAGAAGAAAAATATTCAAGTTATTTTTAGAGAGAATGCAATATTTGATCTTATCGGACCTAGAAGAGTATACAATTTTATACCCTTTTAAACATAGGCCACAGATCTTGTTTTTACTAATCCAGGGTTCCTGGTGTAGAATTATATCCTCAACTGATTTGGTCAGTCTGAGGATCACGGCCGCCGAATCAGCCTTAGAATGGTGAACATTAATCTGAACCGTGCTACGCATAAACAGATTAACTTACTTTCCTTCATATACCCTCCGCTGTCGCGGCAGGGTTTTCTCTTTCGGTCCTTGGTGGGAGGTCAACAGTCTTGACGCTCCCTTCAGGTCTACCTTGTTGTCTCTTTTTGTCACCCCCTCCCCCATCGACTCGATACGATCTTCCTCGTCCAAGTCCAGGGATAGGCGACTACTCATAGCCGTTAATCGCTTTATCGAGCTCCTAACGTCCCGCATGTTAGAACCTTCGTCTCTTTCTTTCTCTTCCATTGGTAGGTCTTCCACAATCGCTTCGACCTCATCCTTTTTAAACACATTTAGGGTAATCGACCCCACGCCGAAGCCGATTACCCCCTTTATCTTAGCTAGAGGGGCTGGGGACTCTTTGTTCACCACTAAAATGGACAACCTAGATCCTCCCTTCGCCTCCTCTTGTTTAATGATCTTCCAATTGTTTTTCGGAAGATCAATATTGCTTACCCGAATCATCCGAATTATTTCATCCGGACAGGATGGCTCAATTGGCAGCCAGATATATTATATAAGTCATCTAGCAATTTTTCTATCTTAATTTAATTCACATTTGTTGGGATATAGCCTAATGGCTAGTCCCAAAAATAAATGTAATTATTTATTTAAATAAATATTTGCTATAATATAGTAGTATTTTAGTTTGTAATCACTAGATCCATTGGTTTGGTTCTTTGTAAGCATCGTATTGCTTTCGAAAAGTCCAGCATACGACGTATTTCGATATTCTCATGTTGTTGCAGGCGTGAATCATGTTTGGCTTGTTTGAATTTAAATAATTTCGCTGACTAAAAAAAATATACTTTTAATGACAACGCCACAGTTCTCTCCCTCCAGTGACAATGAAATTGAACTGAATGGGACAGATAAGTGTGTCTAAATCAGACAAAAAAAATGTGGATTAAAGTCAGAAGAATAAAACAAAAGTGAGAATATTATTTACGGAAACGTATGAGCATTTGTGTTGTTCGTCCAGAACGGGTGGTAGTTAGATTTTTACTATCATTCAAATCTGGATAATTGGTATAGAAACTTCTCCAGAAATGGGAAATTTAGAGGATTGAAAATTTTCGAAATCGGAGAAACACGGCTTGTGGCACATTAAAGCTGATTTAAGAGTTCTATGCCAACGTTCAATAATGCCATTGCATTAAGGATTGTAGCTTGTGGTTCTACGATGTTCGAAACCCAAAAATTTAGATAGTTCGGCGAAGAGGTGGAATTTGAATTTAGAACCTTGATCAGTGACTATGTAAATAGGAACTCCAAAATGTGCGATCCAACCAGAATACACTGCAAACGCGAATGTTGAGGCAGTAATGTCTGGAATCGGTATAGCTTCAGCTCATCGAGTAAAACGATCGATTAGAGTGACACAATAGTTCTGATCGTTAGAAATGGGAAGTTGACCAATGATGTCCAAATGTTTATGATCAAATCTTTGAGACGATAATTCGAAGGTGTCAAAAGGGGATTTGATATGTTTTGTGACTTTGACTTTTTGACTCTGGTATCTTTTTTGATACCAGGCCAAATCACATTTTCGGATAGAATCTTTACAGAAAATGTAATGCCAGGATGTGACAAACTATGAAAGGAGTTAAGCACTGACTGTCTGAAAGATTTAAGAAAGAATGGTTTCGGACGTTTAGAAGACACTTCGCAGTAGATAAATTTATCCGAGTTGAAAATAAGTGGAAAGCGGTTAAATTTAAGTGTGTCACTTTAAGTTCGTCATCCGTATTTTGTGCTTCGGCAATCTTCTCGTAATCAATACTTTCAGGAATAGAAATTTGATTAACTCGAGATAGAGTATCAGCGACAACGTTATCGATACCCGAAACATGCTGTATATCAGTCGTAAATTGTCCGATCAAATCAAGATGACGGAATTGTCTGGGTGATGCTTTTTCTAGTTTCTGTTGAAAAGCATAAGTGGTTTATGGTCAGTGTAAAGGGTAAAGATTCTACCTTCTAGGATATAACGGAAATGTTTGATACCGGAATAGGCGGCCAACAATTCCCTATCATAAGCACTGTAACGCGTTTGGGTTTCGTTAAGTCGGACAGAAAAGAAACTCAATGATTGCCACGAACCAGACAAATACTGTTGCACAACAGCCCCGACCGCGGTGTCGGACGCATCTACCATAATTGCCAGTTTAGCGGTAGAAGGAGGGTGTATAAGTAGAGATGCTTCGGATAACTTGGATTTGCAACGTTTGAAAGCTTCAATGGATTCCTCGGACCAATTGAGGGACCTTACTGTTTTTTTTTGTAATTTTTAAGAAAATCATGAAGTCAAATTTGGTCTTCGGGAGCACCAGGAATAAATCGGCGGTAAAAGTTAAACATCCCTAAAAAATGTTTAAGTTGAGAAGCTAGATTAAGTCTTTCGAAATTGATAATACCTTCAACGCGTTCTTTTAATGGAAGAATGCCGCCAAGGGTGACTGTATAACCGAGGAAATCAACTTGAGATTAAGCCAAAACTCATTTCTCAGGGTTTATAATAAGGCCGTACTCGATTAGTTTGGTGAAAATAATATGAAGATGGGAAATGTGTTCATCGAAAGTTTTAGATGCTATTAGAATGTCGTCTAAATAGCAAAATCAGAAGGAAAGTCCAAATAACACTTGATGCATTAGCCATTGGAAAGATTGAGCCATGATACGCAGGCCAAAAGATATCCTGGTAAATTCAAAAAGACCGAATGGAGTTATAATGGCTGTTTTGGGTATGTCTGCTGGTTCTACGAGAATTTGATGGTAAGCTCTTACCAAATCGAGAGTACTGAGCACATTACAATCAGTTAACTGATGAGTAAAATCCTGAAGGTAAGGAATCGGATACCAATAGTGAATAGTAACATTATTCAATGCTCGATAGTCTCCGCAAGGTCTCCAAGTACCATTCTTTTTCTAACCAAATCATAGATCATCATCATCATAGATTGGAACTAACCTTTAGCTAATTTAATTTTGTCTACTGGCGGGCTTTGTAAGAAATGGGTGGACTATTAGTGTCCATCGATGAGTCACATCGTGTTTTACTGCATGAACATTTAAATTAGCTCTGGTAAGTTCAGAAAATTCGGAGAGAAGATGAGAAATTTCCGGCAGTAACTGTGACTGGTCGATCTTGGTAAGTGAAATATAAGGACAATTCGATATTTTGCCGATGGAAAAAGTGAGGTTAATGGATCAATGATCCTTTTTCTTTGAATGTCGACCAAGAGATCTGTGTGTTTCAAGAAATCAACCCCTATAATAGGCGAGGAAACATCAGCAATAACAGAAGTTCATTTGAATACTCTTCTTAATGCGAAATCCAAGTTAATCAAACTAGTACCAAAAGCTTTCACTTTGCTACCATTGGCCGCGAAAAGATTAAAATTCGAGTCTGTGGAGGAGATTTTAAAAATATTGGGTGGAATTACAGAAACGTCAGCACTTGTATCTATTAAGAAAAATTTTAGAATTTGTTTCTCTTATGAGAAGGCGACTTGAATTTTGATCAACACATGTTGCCATGTGTTGATGATTTAAGAGCCTTAACTCCGAATTTGGAATGATCGAAACAAAGATTCTTATTCCTTCCATTTGAATTAGAGCGGAATCTCCTGTTCCTACTACTCGAACGATTAGGAGTCCCAGAACGAATATTAATACTGTCGATTATACGGTTCATTTCAGTTAGAATTTTATTTTTAAATCTAACATCTCTTTTGCGGGAACATTAATAAGACAATTTGGGCTTTCCACTGCATTTATTTGTAAATTGTTCATAGTCTTCATAACATTATCAGCTCTTTCGGCTAACGTGTTGAGCGGAAAATCGTTTTCGAAAGCTGTCAATACAAGTTGAACTTGTTGAGGTAATCTCTTGAGCCAGAGTTCTTTGATGGATTCCTCATTAAAATCTTTACCGGCAGTGTAACGGAATTTGGTTAGAAGTTGCTAGGGTTTAATATCTTCCAACGTCAGTCCATGTAAAACATTATTAAGTTTAGTTTTAAATGACTCGCTTAAACCCTTAATAACCTCTGTTTTAAAAAAAGAGTACGGAGTGGTTCCTTTTTCCTGAATACTCAAATCTCCGAATTGGTCGTGGAGACGACTGTCTAAAGCTCCTAACGCGTGAGAGTAACGCGTTTGTTCAGATGTAATTCTAGCAACATTAAATTGTTGTTCGAGTATCTCAAACTAAACGATAGGATTTAACAGAAGCTAAAGAACGTGAATTGTTAAAGGGAATAAAGGGTTTGAGTACTGGTGCCTGAACTAGCACCAGAATTATTCACGGAGCGAAGAGCTGTAGTGACACTATCCCCTATAATGTTTCAAAGCGGAGCAGCAGTAAGGTTGATATCTGGAGTAAAAGAAATGATGGAATCCTCATCATCACTCATTGTGAAGGACGGAAATAAAAATAAAAACAAGTCAGCAAAATTAAAAAAGTACTTACAAAATAAATATTTTTGATTGAAAATTGCTGAGTTGATTGTTGCTACTACCGTCGTTGTTGCCACTGTTGTTGCAGATGTTGTTACTGTTGTCGTTGCTGCTGATTAGTTGATTTAGTAACAGCGTTGATTTAATTTTTCGTTTGTAAAATATTTGGATCAACTGTTGAGTGGATTGCGTTACATTGCTCCCAACTGCCAAAATTGCTGTGTCATGAGCAAATGTAGCTATGGTAGTTTCTTTCATTAGTGGTACGTCTCGTGTATACAGGAGGTATAAGATGAGCCCAAGCCCAAAGCTTCCTTGCGGCACTCCTGCTGAAATTTTCTTTAGATCCAAATATTCATCTTGAATCGAGGGGATAATTTGTACCTCTAATGTCATTTGCAGGTTCGAGTGGAGTGCTCTGTATATTTTCAATTAGTCTGAAAATTTCTTCTTCAACGTGCATAGATCTTCTATATTGGCCCTTGCAGTTTAATATTTTTGTTAGTTTAACAAGTTACTATTTGGTTTGTAAGACCAAACTTTGTTAGACTAGCGAAGTGATCTAATTAAATTACCACGGGTGGGGTTTAATTAGATTTGCGAGAAGTAAAACTGTATTTCTTTTATGGTCAATTTTATTCTACCTTTATTTAATCATTTACATGAGTATATATATAAATTTTAAACCTAAAACTGCTGATCTACACAATAAAACCGTATTATTTCCTGTGACATATGATATTCATGTTTTTTCGTCAACAGGAAACAAAACTGCTTATATTGCAGTTTTATATTATTTGATTTAAAGTTAAAACCCATGTTGAGTAGTCAACATATTCCGCGGCCATCCTGATGTCTCTTAACTGGAACTACAAGTTGTATAAGTGTTAGTCCTGAGGGAGTTGTTCGAGCCGTTGAACAACTATTGGTTGAGGCGTTAGCGATTTCATTCTTTTAATCATATAACATACGACCGAGATGATAGCAGCTGGTATTGCTACGTATATCGCCAAGTAGTGATGGTAGTCATGTGCGTTAACTTTGTTTCTTGATGACCCCAGTAGCTTCTTGTGATCTTTAATGATAGACTCAATTGTTTCGATTTCGGGGAGTTTCGATTTTAAATTTAGATCCAAAATTTCGGTGGTACTTATCTTTTCGCTCAAATTGAATTGTGGTATGAAAGACTGTTTAAACTCGCTACTGTATGTCTTGTACCCCGATACTGTAAACATATCTCCTTTTAAAATGCAGTTTGGGTGTAGCTCTAAGACTCCTTCACCTAGAACGGATATTCTTGTTGTTTCAAATGTGCCGTCGATTTCATGTTCGCAAATCACGTTGCAGATTATACTCGAGTTTACTACGAAAATCCACGCGTTGTATCTGTGTAAAGTAATCCAGATAGTGTCGACCGTCCTCTGAAGTATTTGGAAAATGGCAACTGGTTGGTATATCACCATCCCGCTTTAGTAACTGAATTTCACAGCTACTCTTACTTGAGCTGTAATCAAAAAGTGGTTGTCGTATGTCACAGAGATACTCTCCGTTTACATAGGAACAATCGTTGAATCCATTTAGATAACTTGAGGATGGCTGAATATAAACATAATGCTGTTGGTGTAGTGTGGGTACTGGTATGATGTTGTACAAGATGTATCGGATTCTCTGTACTAAAGGAACTTTTACCTCAAAAATTATGGTTTCTCTAATTTTTATTGTTCTGACGGTTATAATTTTGTATAATGAAGCTATGTCTTTATTTCGATACGGGATATCTTGACTAGGCTTGAGATTCTCTATGCTCTCCTGGTAGAATTTTCCGGCTCGTTGATCAAGTACGCCAAATAATTCATTGGCTATTGTTCCAACGAAGTCGAAAGGTGATCTTTTATGACGAGTTTTTTCATTATTTCCTAACGTGTTTAATATGCTATCTTGCTCTTTCAAGTCGTTGTAGAGATTTCTCATTTGGGATGAAATTAACCAACAGTGGATTGTTTGTAGATATGTAGACTTGGAATGTGTTTTATTTTCGCATGTATCAATTAGTTGCCGAGTGGTTTCCTCCAGATGCTTTAGCTCTGCCCAATAAGTTGTCAGATTGAAGTACGTTATTATCTTCCACTCGCCATTTTTCAAGCTGCTTTGACCAATTTTGTCGAAATAGATGCCTGGATGGGATGTGAACCTTGACAAGTTGTATTTCGATGTTGTTTCGGATTATGCTGTTCCTAATATACATAATGTAGCTAGCGTGTAAAGCAAAAAGTTTGATCTGACGCTTGCTTTGGTTCTTCGGCTCTGTTGTGGCTGGTGCGTTACCTTCTGATTTGAATCTATGATCATATCACACTGGCCTGTCTCTTGCGGCTCATCTACTGGTAGTACGGATATTTTGGTGATTGCTCTTTTGTAGAGAGCATTTCCCGGGCCTCGAACAGAAAGTACACGTACCAACCCGTCCGCTCCCGGATGGGTTTCTACAATCCTACCTCTTACCCATTTTGTGGGAGGTAGATTATCTTCAATTAGAAGTACAAGATTTCCTATTTTAAGCTGCGGCGTGGGTTGAAGCCATTTTAGTCGTTGTTGTAATCGTCGCAGATACTCGTTACTCCACTTATTCCAAAAGTCTTGCCTCAGTTTTTGTAACATCTGCCATCTTGTCAAACGACGCATGTTTGCATGAGCTAGATTTTCTTCTGGTATCGCAGTTAGTGATGAACCAATTAAAAAGTGGCCAGGCGTTAGGACTTCAAGATCTGATATATCATTGGACATTGGACATAGTGGCCTTGAGTTAAGAATGGCTTCTATTTGATTCTGCAATTGTTGGGCAACAATATCATTGAATTTTGTTGTTTGTTCTTTTTGTAACCTTTTCAGCTGATTATTGGCTCCAACAAAATTCGTGCCATTGTCACTGTATATGTCAGTGCATTTTCCACGCCTAGATATAAACCTTTTAAGTGCTGCAATAAAGGATTCTGCAGTGAGGTCCGTTACTAATTCTACATGTATTGCTTTGGTTGCTAGGCAAACAAAAATTGCCATATATGCCTTGTAAGTTTTGCACTCTCTTCCTTTTGTTGTTTTTACGTGCACCGGACCGGCGTAGTCCACTCCGGTGTGTGTAAAGGGTCTTGATGGCTGAACTCTTGCCGACGGTAGGCTTCCCATCAGTTGATGATTCCCTGGATTGATTTTGAATCTGTGACATATAACGCATTTTGAAATTATTGATTTAGTTGTGATTTTGCCTTTTATAATCCAATATTTTCTCCGCACGAATGATAGGGTGAGTTCTATTCCCCCATGCATCATTTTCAAATGTACATAGCTGATTAAGGTTCTGCTCAATTGGTGGTGGGCAGGAAGTATAGCTGGATGTTTCTCTTCATAGGTCAACAATGATTTTTGCAGTCTGCCTCCTACTCGAAGAATTCCCTCTGAATCTAGAAAGGGATTCAATGCCAACAGCTTATTTTTCCTATCTAAACCTTTATTTGTCATTAGCTGGGTTATCTCTATTTTGAAACAGCTGAGTTGTGTGTGCTTCACGATAATATTCTCAACTTCATTTAAATCGTATTTATTTACTGTGATTTTTCTACACCTTCTTGTAAAATTTATTACTATTCTTACAATCCTCTTTAATTTATTAAAACTGGATATTTTATTTATTATGAAGCTTATCCTGTCATCATCTTCTTCCATAGTGGTAGTTAGATTGGTATTTTTTATTTCTGTTTCTTCTAGTTCCTCCAGCTTAAAGTAGCTTGGAGGTTCCGACAAGTTGTCATGCTTGGTTTTGAGCCAATGAGGCCCTGACCACCAGAGTTTATGATTTATCAATTCATCAACCGTTGTTCCGCGGCTGGCGCAATCAGCTGGATTATCTTCTGACTTAATATGTCGCCATTGCTGTGGTTCAGTGAGATTTCTAATTTCTGAAACTCTGTTGGCAACATAAGCTTTATGTTTCTGAATGTCTCCTTGTATCCATGCCAAAGCTATGGTTGAATCGGTCCATGCAATAGTTGGTGTTTGTTGTATCTGCAATGTTTGGTTTACTTCTTTAAGTAACTTGGCCAACAGAAGAGTGCCATTTAGTTCTAGCCTCGGTAATGTCATTTTTGATTTTGTGGGTGTGACTCTTGTCTTGGCAGCTATGAGACTGGTGCTTACTTCGTGATCTCTGTTTGTTACTTTTAGATAAACACAAGCAGCATATGCTTGTTCTGAAGCATCACTGAAGCCGTGAACCTCGATTTGACATTCGGGTGTGGTATTTGTCCATCTCGGAATTTTCAGTTCGTTGAGTAGTTTTAATTTGTCTGTGAAGTTTAACTACTGTCGGGCTATTGCATCCGGAACTGGTTCATCCCAGTTTAGGCCCATTAGCCACATCTTCTGCAACATTATCTTCGGTGTTATTATTATTGGTGCTAGCCATCCTAAAGGATCAAATAGCTTAGCAGTGGTGGATAGGATATTCCGCTTTGTTAGAGAGTCACTCAAAAATGATAGATTTATCTTAAACTCAAATATATCCGCATGAGGCTTCCAAAAAAGCCCAAGAGCTTGTATGCTTTGATCGACCTCTATTTTATGCGATTCAGTCAATGCTTTATCATCTACGTTGCTCAACAGCTCTGTATGGTTGCTTGCCCATTTTCTTAAATTGAAACCTCCTACTTGAAGTAGTTTAATTAGTTGGGTTTGAATGGTTAATACTTCTTCAATTGTACCACAGCCTGTCATGAGATCATCGACGTAAAAGTCTGTTTGTAGCACATTTCATGCCCTTGGTAAATTCCCTTTTTCGTCTTCTGCTAGCTGATGTAAGGTTTTCACTGCAAGGTTAGTGGCAGCAGTTGTTCCGTAAGTAACTGTTTAATGTTGATACTCTTGAATTTTTTCTGAAGGCGAGTTTCGCCATAAAATTCGTTGAAAGTCTCTATCTTTTTTGTTTATCCAGATCTGCCGAAACATTTTCTCTATATCGGCTGTGATGACGTAATTTTTTTTTTTTTTTTTTTTAATTTTTAATCCCTACAATTTTTCTGGGGCCGAAGCTCACCCAACTCTTTCGCGGTTATTTTAACGTCCTTACTTTACGCCAACTAGGGCCAAATCGAGGACGCACGAATACAGGTTCGCGATTGTTGAATATCCCATCTGCGCAATGCATTGCTCCATGCCAGCCTGTACTGACATGGACGATGGTTCGGCCCATAGACTCTGCACTCATGCTTTCGCCATCTCATTACTATATGCCATAGATCTGGCATATAGTATGTATAGTTGTATTTTTGGACCAGCATACATAATGTCATTTAACGAATGCCCATTGGTTGTTTTGGCGGAGGCGTCAAAAACTACTCTTAACTTTGTTGTAGTGCTTGATGGTTTGAGGACAGCATGATGAGGCATGTAGAATATTCCGTCTTTTAACTTTGATGGGTGAACCTTTTCCATGTGTCCGAGATATTCATACTCTCGTATAAATTGTTTATATTGTTTGGCCAGTTCATCGTTCCTCATGAGTTGTTTTTCAAGTTGAAGAAACCTTGCTGTCGCCATTTTTTTAGAATCTCCTAGGTCTGGTTGCTGTCGAAATGGTATTCTAAGGTTGTATCTACCGTTTGATTCTCTTTTGTAAGAATTTTGAAAATGGTGTTCACACGCTTCCTCGTCAGAAGTGTGTTTTCTTGGTGGATGTAGTTCCTCTATTTCCCAGAATTTCTTAAGGGTTTTTTCAATTTCCTCTATTGCGTTTTCCTTGGTTGTGATTGCGACGGTTTTTGTCAACGGATCGTTTGTTGACTGTGACATATTAGACCTTCCCAAAATTATCCAACCTAACTTGGTGAGCTGAGCAATTGGTTGTTGGTTGTTTACTCTTAATATATCCGGCTCGAAGGACCAATGTTAGTTTAACAAGTTACTATTTAGTTTGTAAGACTAAACTTTGTTAGACTAGCGAAGTGATCTAATTAAATTACCACGGGTGGGGTTTAATTAGATTTGCGAGAAGTAAAACTGTATTTCTTTTATGGTCAATTTTATTCTACCTTTATTTAATCATTTACATGAGTATTTATATAAATTTTAAACCTAAAACTGCTGATCTACACAATAAAACCGTATTATTTCCTGTGGCATATGATATTCATGTTTTTTCGTCAACAGGAAACAAAACTGCTTATATTGCAGTTTTATATTATTTGATTTAAAGTTAAAACCCATGTTGAGTAGTCAACAATTTTCATTTAACAATTCACGAAAAAGGATTGGTATTCCTATTGTAAAATCTTGGTGATATTTATTTTTGAATAATAGTTTCGCTTAATGTCATGATAACAGGAAAGTGATCTGATGTAAGGTCATCATTATTTTCAATTCGTATGTAGTTGTCAGATATTCCTTTTGTTACATAGAAATCTATAAGATCAGGAGTTTTGTTTAAATCTGTTGGCCAGTAAGTAGGTGAGCCACCAGATTGAAAGTCGCATTTTTATTTTTTTGCTGCTTTAAACAGTTCTCTTCCTTTTGGTGTTGTAATTCTGGAGCCCCAAAAAGTGTTTTTTGCGTTGAAGTCACCGCCAATAATGAAACATCGTCCCAAAGAGTGAAAAAGTTCTTCGTATTCTTCTTTTTTTAAGTTATAGCGTGGTGGATAGTATATACCTGAGATACTTACATCTTTGTTCTTAGTTTGAATTGTGCGATTGTTGTCACTTGCATGGACTCAGTTTTAACCTTCATTTCTTCATAGTATTTTATATTATTTTTAAAGACAATGGCAGATCCCCCTCTTGTCCTTTCTGCTGGATCTGCCGTACCCACGTATTTTGCAATATGAAGATCTATAAAAATGGCTTTCAGAGATTAAACATATGTCAATTTTTGCGGGTTTAGAAAGATTCTAGCTCAGGAATATGATGGATTAGCCCATTTGCATTCTATATTACTATTCTCAGCGTTTGTAAATTAATTTTTATGTTTATTCACGTTGAAATACTGCGATGATAGACTTTTCAATTGTCCACTGAGAATCACTTTCAGATTTCTTATTCGGATGAATTTCTAGCTCGAGTTCTTCTTCATCTGTGTGGTATTCGATGGTATCCTTATTGTTTGCATGTCGACCCGCTTGAATCATGCGTTTTAGGTCTTCATTTTCTTTCTTTAGTAAAATAACTTCGTTATTCAACTTTGACACCATTTCTTCTAGAGTCTTCAGATCTGCATAGAGATTCCGGTTTTCACTCTCTATGTTTGAGGTAGTTTTATCTTCACTCTCTTTTCTTGATGGATATGGATTATTCTTTCTAATATCTCCTATTGAATTAGCTTTTTTAACTGTTGGAGATCTCAAGATTTTGTTACCCCTCAGAAATAGGTTCTCGTTTTTCCTTGTAAAATATACTGTTACTGCAGCCAAGTTTGCCACAGCAGTAGCAGTGTTTGTTGTATTATCGGTTTCAGCTGCCAAGTGCACCACTGCTGATGCGGTCATAGGATAACGATGACTTAGAGCCTGCTTGCACACTCTCTCTAGTCGCCGGCACTGGGTATCCGATCCCTGCACTGTACGTTTCTTCCTTATCTATTTTCTCCATGATGGATTATTTTGTTCTAGGTTTCCCACCCATATACTGATGACAAAAGTAATTTAGCCCATGCATTCAGTCCTGCACTGATCATTTCCAGTTACGACGCCTGGGTTATTCCGTTTGAAATTAACCAATCAGGGCCTACTATACTGATCAGTGGTTATACTTTTGGCGTTACCCAGGATATTTTATCTGGCCGACATAAATTATAATCGTTTTTATTGGATGAAGGTCGGCCATATATTGGTATCAAAAAACTACCAAAAACTGAAATTGAACATTGTTCATAATGCCTTAGATATCGTTTAAAGCGTGGACAGCTGTAAGAACAAAAAAAAACCAGTCGATATTTTTAAGTTACGCCTACACATGCGAGTTGCTAACCTGTCCATCGTTTGTATTTACGCGCCCACTGATGTTACTAGATTGACGACTTTAATGGCTCCTATGGGTATAGAGCGACTTGTCTAGAACAATACGAAGAGCTAGCTGGGGATTGAAACCAAAGGCGCCAGATTGTTGATACTGTATAAGCTTTAGCTTAATGACCTGTAAAACCGATTATTATTATTTTTGATTATACAATTTATAAATTTATTAGATATTACCTATACTAGTATAGTTGATCTGCTCTGCTTAGCCGTCTCTATTTAAGTTTCATTCGTTTGTATGCGATTCCAATTTGTTATGATGTTAACTGCATGCTTTTATCATTTTTCTAAAAAATTTAATTCTTAGGTTTGAAGATGACTTTTTTTTATGTTTTATGTTTTATTTTTTTTTTTTTTTTGAGTTTATATTTATATTCAGCTTATATTTTGTTTTCCTTTTTTTTATACAAAAGTTAAACTTAATCTTATAAAAACTAACATACTATTTTTTATATAATTCAATTTGAATAATATGGCCATACAGTAGTCTCTCAATATTCGACTTCACTGTTTTTAACTATTATATATTTTTTTAAATCTTATTTATTGTTTTGTTACTTCATATTACTAAAGTATATTTTATTAAATTTTACTTTTGAATAAAAAAAGCTGTTATTAAAAATACCCATTCATTACATAAGGTTTAAAATGTTTTGACAAGAGATTTTGAATTAAATCGGTAGGTTTTAGAAGGGTTATTGATGGACAGAGATTTCTGTCGTATCGAAATAAAACACAACTTGCTCTTGTTGTAACTAAAGCGGAAGTGACAGAGTCTTATTTTATTTACAGACTGAAGATAGTAACAATATAAATTCATGAATGTAACAACACAGTGTTACCAACATTTAGAATACAATATTTACTTTTCATCATTCCCCCTAAATGTTGTATTTTTATTTTCCATAGCTTTGGAACAGCTGTGATGTTGCTGCTTAGGGAGAGTTTTTGTTAAAAATTAGCAATCGTTTGCTTTGTTGAAATGTCTTCTATTTCAAGTCAACGGCATATTACTAACTCCTTTATAAAGTGCTATTTGACACTGTTTCACCCTTGGATGATATGTATTCGTAGCACTCAAGTTTATTGTACTTTTGTTGTAGCAATTAAGTTTGATCACAATCGATGTATCTGGAAAAATTTCGCATTGTAATTTGTTGAGCCATAAGCCTTCTTGTGTCGCTGCTACTATAGACATATATTCTGCCTCGGTAGTTTACAGGGCCACTGTGCATTGTCGTTTCGAATTCCACGATATTGGTCCTCCCTGTATCGCAAATACATATCCAGTAGTTGATCGTCGTTGTTCAGAATCACCCGCCTAGTCTGAATCACAGTATCCAATCATATCTGCATTGCTATTTTTGCTGAATTCCAATTTAAAACTTGATGTACCCTCCAAATACCTCTTCACTCGTTTCGTAGCATTCCAATGGGCCATTCCTGGATTCTGACTAAATTGACTTAATTTGTTGACGGCATAACAAATATCTGGTCTTATATGGTGTCTGTAAAATAACAAATATCTGGTCTTGTGACTTGCGCTGCATAAAGTGGCCTGCTTATTGCCTCTTGGCACGGAATGTGTTTCATCTTTTCTCTATCTTCAACGTTTTTTGGACTCATCTCTTTAGACAAGATTTGTTTAGCATCTAGGGAGTCGAAACTGGGTTGCAATGTGTCATGTTAAACTTTCTCAAAATTTCGTTCATATAACCTTCCTGACATATCGATACTTTTCCTTTCTTTCGATTCATTTCAATTTTCATTCCTAGTACATATTTCACCTCACCGATATCCCCAATCTGAAATTTTCTCATCAAATTTTTCTTTAGCTCAGCCATTAAATCCAAATCATTGGAAAATAATATGAGATCATCTACGTATACAGCGACTATTATGATCTTTTCAGCTACTATTCTAAAGTGATTCTCGCTGATCAAAAACAACGCCATTTTTGACCATTTGACTTATTGACAGCAAATTTGCCGACAAATCCGGAATGTGCAAAACATTTGATATGTTGACTTTTGACACTTCGTTATCAAAAATTAAAGACAACTTGCTTCACCGATGCCTGTCGCATAATTTTTTTGATTATTGGCTGTTAGTACCTCTGCATTTAATGCATCACAATTGACATTAGTCATTAACTAATCATTGGTCGCCATATGTGCCGATGCTCCTAACTCGATGTACTAGCTCTCATCATTCAAATTATCATTCGCGGTGAATATACTTAACAACGATTTTTCACTTTTTGGTTTAATTTATTGTTGTCGTTTATTTGGTTTTATGCAATTACTAGCGTAGGCCCGGTTCATTACAATTGTAGCAACGCGTAGGCTTCTTGTAATGTGTTTTGTTGTTCGAAAAAACGCGGTATTTTCTTTTTTTCCACTTTCACTTCTTGAAGTAATTTTGTTTTTAAAAAATCTCCTGTCTATAAAATCATCAGCTTGAAATCATTCAGGTAAACCAGCCAAAAGAAATTTGCCTATCCATTTTTCACTTACTGCAAACTCAATATCATTTAGCATCTGTGCAGTTGACATGATAGTAGTGACGTACTCCTCCATTGATTTACAATCAATCATTTTCGTCATGATCATTTTTCGGATTAGACCAACATTTCTTGATATTTCTTTATTTGTGAATGCATTTTTTAATTGCTCCCAAACTTCTTTTGAAGTACTGGCTGAACGTATATGAACATAGTGCTGTTGACTGACCATCATTATTATTTTGGTTCTAGCCTTTGTGTCTTTGGCTGCTTTTTTAATTTTATCTTCTGTGTCATCTTCTCCTTGCGCACATGACCATAAATCTTTAAGTTGAAGGTATGCCTTCATTGCAAAACTCCAATTATTGAAGTTTTCTCGGCCATTCACTTCTCGATTAATGGTATCATTGACATCGCCATGATGGATGATAAATACTTTTATTTTGAAATTACTCACTTATTTTTATTTCGATAATTCTGGGCCCATAACCTGATGGACAGAGATTTGTTGGCAGAGTAAAAAGAAACGTGTTAACACATCAAAGTAATTCACTGAACTGTAACGTTCTTTATTTTTATATACATACATAAATACATTTACAGTGTTGAACAGGAACCTGAAGGGTTTGTTCCAAAACAAGTCAATATTGACGTTTTAAGTAATTCCTCCAACAAGATTTCTGTCGTATCGAAATAAAACACAAATTGCTCTTGTTGTAACTAAAGCGGAAGTGGCAGAGTCTTCTTTTATTTACAGACTGAAGATAGTAACGATATAAATACATGAATGTAACAATACAGTGTTACCAACATTTAGAATACTATATTTACTTTTCATCAGTTATTGTAACTGATGGGAAAGACACCCGTATTTTAATTTTTGTTTTAATTATTTTTTAATCGTTTTGTCTGATATGCTGGTATTGAATCTCAGTGCATTTTGTTCAATGTTTGGATTTATAGATTTATTATTTTTTGTTTTAAAAACATGATAAATTATTAGGATTGCATTGTGCTAGAGAGATCTTTTCTAAAACCTCTTATATACCTCTTATATACATAAACGGTATAATTCAAGTTTATAATCAATTACGACTGATTCCAGGGTTTACAACACCTCCGCCCTTTAAGATAGATGTCCCCATCTCAGATTTACAAAATTTTGTTTATAATTAATGACAAAATATTTAATACTTAGAATTAATTAAGTTGATAAAAAATAAAGATATTTGAAATGAAATTTGTTATTATTTAAAACTACATTTTTTTTTTAATTTTTTTTTTTTTTTTTTTTTTAATTCCGAATTTTATTTTACAATAGTTTATGTAATTTTGTTGATAAACGTAAACTTAAGGATCATTAAATTTTTTTATTTTTTTTTCGTTAATGCTTGTGTGTATACCTTATCTTATGATCTTTAAGCGATTATTATGGACTATTTTTATATTTCGCCTAACCCGAATGGCTGATTTTCTGGAGAAATGTTCTCTACTACCTTAAATGGACCTACCATAATGACGATAATTTGCCTTTCCTCTGCTCATTTCTTAACCATAGCTTATTACCAACATTAAATTTTATTTCGGTTGCATTCATATCGTAACAAGTCTTGGATTTTGCCTTAGCTTCTATATTATGATGACGTGCTATTTTATTAGAAGCTTGCATTCGATGTTTCAGATCAGCAAGATAATCGTCATAATAGTATACAATCTCAGGATCTTTAGAGAATGACGATGGAATCTGTGGTTTCCTTCAGAATATTAATTCATATGGCATTATTTTCGTGGAGGTATGAGGAGTTGTAATAAAACAAAACATACAATAAGGTAACCAGTGATCCCAATCCAACTTATCATGATCAACAAAATTACGGAGATATTCACGCAATGTACGATGTGTTCGCTCTAGACCGCCATTGGTTTGTGGATGGCATGCTGTAGAGTTTATTTTCTTTATTTTGAGTAATCTACAGCACTCAGAAAAGAAATTACTCAAAAAATTCGACCCTTGATCTGTTAAAATAATCTTTGGTGCACCATATAGACATACGAAATGTTTCACAAATCCTCTAGCTACATTTTCTGATTCATCGCAGTAAGTTGACCAATTAAAATGATTATCCTTTTTAAGCAGATTAGCCAATGGTTGAGCGATCTTTGAAACGTTTTTAATAAATTTGCGGTAATATCCGACAAGCCCAAGAAAAGATTTTAATTCAGTTGTAGTTTTAGGAATTGGGTATCGGTCTATTACATCTATTTTATTTGGATCTGGTAAAACACCATTTTGACTAACGATGTGACCCAAATAAGCAATTTTGGTTTTTAAAAATCGACATTTGCTAGGATTTAGTTTTAATGTATTAAGTCGTAAACAAGATAGTAATTCCTCTAGTTTTTGGTTATGATCGAGCAAATTTTTACCATAGACGACAATGTCGTCCATGTACACAAAACATTTCACTCCATTAATACCACTGAAAACTTTATTCATCATATGCTGAAATGTGACTGGTGCCCCTTTTAAACCAAATGGCATCCGTCTAAATTGGTAATGACCGTAAGACGTACTGAAAGCAGTTTTTGGTCTGTCAGATTCGTTCAGCATTACTTGGTGATAACCATTTGTCAAATATAAAGTGCTAAAATATGTTGCTCTACCTAATTGGTCTAAAATTTCACTTATATTTGGTAATGGGAAGACGGTAATATCATTAAGACGTCGAAAATCGACAACCACTCTCCATTTTTTTGACTCATCGTGTGATTTATTTGGAACGGCTAACAACGGAAAGTTCCAGGGACTGTCACTTTCTTCTATTATTTTATTATCGAGCATTTGTTTGACTTGCTCGTTTATTTCGTCCTTAATCGTTTCAGTTAACCTATATGGTTTTTGATATATCGGTACAGAATTAGGCAATAATGGTATTTCATGAGACGTAGCAGAGGTACTCGGAAGTACATCACCATCCAAGTAAAATACATCGTTATACTTTCGACATATATTTATAATTGATGAAGATTCATGTTCGTATAGATCAGAAATATCAATTTGTGAAGCTAATAATTTTAGCCTATCTTCGACTACATTGTTCCATGAAGTTAGATTAAGTATCTCATATTCGGATAAATTTTCAAATTTTAAATCTGTTGGAGTGATACTAACTGGGTAATCATTCGTGTTGATTATAGCAATGAAAATTGTATTATTTCGAGGACGAACAATTGAACTACCAATAAATACTCCCGGCTTTATTTCATTTGAACAGTGAATAAGTTCTGTACCATCTTTGACATAGAGAGATATTTTTGAAATTTGCTCAGAACGTGGTGATACTACAATAGATTCTGGTAATTGTATAAGATCTAAGACAATATTATATTTTTGAAAGGGAATTCTAAGTTCAGAGGACGAGAAATCGATTATGCACTTATTTTCGTTTAGAAATTCCTTGCCTAGTATTCCGCTGCACGGTATTGGAAAATTATTATCTACCACATAGAATTGATGGACAATATTAGGAATATTAAAAAATTTAATTTTGGCCTTACAACTTCAAAGGGTTTTTATTTCTTCGTTGGTTATCCCTTTAATATTTAAAATGGTTGAATTTTTAATACAATTGTTGCCAATTTTGGAAACTTTAATTACACCAACGTCGTCTCCAGTATCTACCAGAAATGTTTGTTTATTATTATTAGCTACATCAAGACGTAACATAAATTTTATTGGAAGAATGGTTTGAAACAAATACAGATGTAAAGTTCGATATTTCAACTGTTGATTGAATTTCAACATTTGAATTATTAATGAGTGATTGTTGCAGTTTACGTTGATCTTGACACTCCGCTATTGTTTTGTTTGGATCCGGCAGGGAGTGTTGTTTAATGTCTGCGAGGACCCACTTAAGTTTTCCTTAGCGTTGGTAGATTGGATGTTTGATGATTGAATATAAGATTGATTTCTTTGATCAGCCGCTTTCTTTCTAAAACATTGTCTTATATGATGCCCAGGTTTCTTACATGTTACATGTGCTTTTTACAATGTAATTGAAAATGATTAATTTGTTTAGGATTGTTCCGAAAACTGGATGAAAAATTCGGTTGATAAGTTTGATTAGGATTAGTTGAAGTAAACTGAATACTTTTATTTAAGTTGCAGTCTCGAAACATATGACCAGGATTACCACACTTAGAACATATAATTTGTGGAGTAAGCGATTGATTTGAATTCGATATACGCTTAGATTTGGAAATGGAAATTTCTTCATCAACTGCTTTTGAAATAGAACCTTGAAGGTTCTCGAATCTACAAGCTTTAACAATTAATTATATTGGTTCAAGCAATCCTTCTTGAAATGCTTTTATTGCAGTGTTTGAATTCAATTTTTCGATATCTGCAGAAGCTGGACCCTGTGATTCAATGCATGATTCATTTAGTTGGAAAAGCAACTTCTCTTCTCTTGAAGCAAAAGCATGCACTTCTTTATTCTTAAATTGATAAACCGAAATTAATTCCACTTTAATGTTTTCCAGCGCCCTAGTTTCACCAAATCTATTCTTTAATATACATTTTAGGCCCTTCTAAGTTTTAAACATTTTATAACAAACAATATCATATGCTTTACCATTTTGAGAGTATAAATATCATAAAAGAAGTAATATGTTCTCCTTCCAAAGGATCTAATATTATTTCACAACATCTTATAAATTTATGGAGGTTTTCTGGTGTTCCATCAAATTCAGGTATTAATGCGATGGCTGTTCTTAATTCGAATTTTGTCATTGTTTCAGAATCACTACTATCACTATTACTACTACTATCAGAATCGTGTTTGGAATGCAAACTATCTGACTATAATTAGGCACATTGATTTTTCGAGAACGCAATTTTACATATGTTCCCGATACACTATTAGATATGTTACGATTATCATATATAGTTAAGTTTTCTTTAGATCCGGACATAAAGCATTACACAGAAGCAATTTAGAAAATAAAAAAAATTAATAAAATATACTTATCGAAATTATGTAGAATGATGATCGATGAAATGATGAAATGGTGACGTTCTGAACAGATGATATGATTTATGTTTTCCTTGTTATTAACGTAAAATGATTATAATGATGGTAAAATTTTACTTGTGTTATTGTTGTATATATTGCGTGATCCAATATATTACATACAAATGAATAAAATTGGATTAACGTTGAATTAAAGATGATATATATTTTTTCACAGTTGATTAAAATGTGCTTCTTGGTATGATGCCCTTGACATCATATGACACAGCATGGTTTACCATCAAATGGTTATTTCGTAATAATATATTTATAACTGGATTCGAAAGACCCACTTTGAAATTCGCAGAGTTGTTACGATATTTATCCAGTGAATGGATAATTCATGTTCCAAGAAAATTTTTTTTTGACTATCACGGCTATGAATTGTTGTGTTTAATACTCGAACAATTTTATTTAGTGTTACATATGATTTACTGTTACGATACCGTGACCGTTCACTTGAATTAATATTAGCTGATATAAAATTAGCCTTTTGCACGACCCCACATCTGACAACAAATTAGTTAGAGAGATCTTTTCTAAAACCTCTTCACAGTCGTACACCGGCTTTCTTTATCACTAAAGCCTGTTTCAGGCACTTATTAACAGGTTTTGTTAAATAAAAAGAATCGTATGTTGTTCAATTTTTGATGTAATATATATATATATATATATATATATATATATATATATATATATATATATATATATATATCTACTTTTTATTACTTGAAAATATGTTAAATAAGTATTTAATTGACTACACAATGAGTGCTCTCGACCGACTCACTTTTTATTATCTTTTTTCAGTTCGAGTTTTATTTTTGGTACAATTATTTTATTACATTAAAAAGAGGGGTAAGCTTAAAATATACATAAAAGGTATAATTCAAGTTTGTAATCAATTACGACTGATTTTGTCAGGGGTTTACAACAAATATCATCAAGCCGGCCTTCCAACACTGTTATTCTATCATTTAACAATACTTGAGATTTTTCCATTAGATCGATGCGTTCGAAGGCTATTTTTATTGTATTCATGTGCTCCGTAATTAGATTAAAATTTTTATTGGTTTCATCAGAGTTAATTTTTATATTTTTTTATGTCTGCTATTTCATACATAATTTTTTCTAATGCATTTTTAATATAATTAACTTCATTAACATAATTAAAGTTTTTATTCGGTTCACTGACTAGATTAGAATTACACATTTGTTGACTAGTCATACTATTATCACATGAAGATCGGCGAGCAGTTTTCTTAGCATCCAAACATATAACACAAATCCACATTTTTTTATTTTTAAATAACAATTCAACTTCTGTGAGATTCATATAGACACATTTTCATCCCGAATAATTCTTTTTGAACAAACAGCACAAGACACCATTTTATGTTTTTTTGCTTTAATGTTTTCATTTTAATGTTTTAATGTTTTATTGTTATATAGAAAAACTAAGTATGTATTACTTTTGATATTAAAATTATAAAACTCACTTGATCAATTTGGCACAAGTAATTTATTTATATTTATATATTTATTTTATTTTAATTAATTTAATTTTATTTTATTAAACTATTTAATTTTATAATTAAAATTACTAAATTTGGTGAGCAAAATTTGATATGCACCCAACAACAATCAAACAGTAACTGAATATTTAAACTATTATTAGCATAAGACAGTGACATTTTTATTGAACTGTTCTGCATTCTGTTTTCTGTATTCTGTCAAATTTAATTTTTTCTAAATCTCAGCATCATTAACCTGTTAAATAACTTTACATTTATAAACCGCTTCTAAAATGCCAAAATAATATTTTCATGTGCACAACTTGTATCGCTGCAATAATTATCGAATTAATTAATTAACAAGAAAAATTATTTAAAGTCACAATTTTAATTAATTTTCCATATTCTTATTTTATTTCTAGCTCTTAGATATGTACAAAGCTCAGGAGGATGAGTACAGTTTGACATCAAAACGTGTATTCTGTGTATAAATTAATAATACGAGTATTAAAAACAAAACCAAATCAAAGCCAAATTATAAAAAAAAAAAAAATATTAAATTAATTAAATTATCAAAAAATCAATTTTTATTAATTCTGTTTAAACAAAAAAAAAATTAATTATTTAATTAAATTATTTTATTTTTTAATTTAAATTAAAGAAAAATATATATTTAGATTTAGTAACAATTAAACATAAAAATCTATATCACTATAAATTAATTAAAAAAAACATAAATTTTTATTTAAATTATTTAATTATAATTATTCATAATTAATATTATGCTAATTAACCGGGAGGTATTATTTTATTTTTTTAATTTACCACAATGTCACGGCCTAAATCCGACAAACATATTATAATATAACATATAGTACATCACATCACCAACATAAACACCAATGTATAAATTTATTCAAATAATAACTATCCGATTAAATATATACTACACCAAACTAAATTTTAGCTCTACATAATTTTATTTTTATGTATTATCAATTGAAAAATATAAATTGAATCGAGTAGTAATTTAATATCAAAAAAACAACAATTTACTTTCTTTTATTTTAATTTAGAAAGTATTTTTGTTACTAACTTTTGAAAATTCTTTAATTAATTAATGCATATATTAATTATTTAACAACTATCTTAAGAAATCAAAATTATTTAAATTGAAAAAATCGAAAAAAAACTATTTAATTATCTTATTGGCAAATATAAGAAAATATTAGAGTATTATAAATAAATAAAATAAATTAATTTAAAAAAAATAATATTATAAAGCCCCAAATCCCTAATCCTACCCGTAGCTGTGATTAATAACAAAAAAATTAAATATTAGACTGTGCCTTAAAAAAAAATAAAAAAAAATTATGTAAAATCACAAATATTAGAAATCAAAACAGATTTATAAGCAAAAAAAAATACAGCGCCTAATTCGAATTATTAAAGTTAAAATAGTATTATTTTTTAGGGCTGAAATTATATATGGTAACATTTTTTTTTTATTTTGACAACAACAAAATATTTAGTGGTAAATTAATAATTTAAAATAAACCCGGTAAATTTTTTTTATTTATATGTTTTTTATTTTAAATTAATTTATTTATTTACATAACTTTGGCCTAGTAAGTAAAATATCAAAAATTATTTCAACGACTATAAATTATTAAAACTTCCATAAATTATATAAACAACAAAACTGAACCGATAAAAATTAATTATATCTTCCAAAATAGTATGATAAAATATATATATTTATTTAAAAGTACAATTTACTTGCCATTTTAAATAAAAATTTAATTTTTATTTATATATAATATATATAACATTTATATATATATATATATATATATATATATATATATATATATATATATATATATATATATTTATATATATATATATATATATATATATATATATATATATATATATATATATATATATATAAATATATAATATATATTAGGTGCGCAACTAAGTTCCATCTGTTTTTTGATGAAAATGCAAATTTATTTAAAAAAAATCTTTACAAATGAAATTCAAAATATTGCTCATCGCTAGCGACATCTTTTTCCCATCTTTCTGGCAGAGCTTGAATACCGTCACGGTAGAAGTGTTCGTCTTTTGAGGCTATCCACGAATCAAACCATTTTGAGATGTCTTCATATGAGCTGAACTGCTGATTAGCCAGACCATGTGCCATCGAACGGAACATGTAATGATCGGACGGTGCAATATCTGGAGAATATGGCGGGTGGAGTAGGACTTGTCATGCTGTAGAATCACTTTTTCGTGCCTCTGATCGTATTGTGGTCGCTTTTCGCGCAGTGCTCGGCTAAATCGCATCAATTGAGTTCGATACCATTCCCCAGTGATGGTTTCGTTCGGTTTCAACAGCTCATAATAAATATAACCGCCCTGGTCTCACCAAATACACAGCAAAATCTACACAGCGTATATTCACCTGAGCCGACGACGTAGAAGCATGACCGAGCAGTCCCCATGATTTTGTTCTCATATTTGCCGTTGGAGCAGTTGTTCACAGGTCAAAAAACGACGCTCAACATCTCTTGGCATGCAATCGCTTGGAATGCAATCGCTTGGAAATGGTTTGGCAAGTAACTCCTACTGCTGAAGCAAGCTTTTTTTACGTTTGACACGGTTCCAGCAATGCCTCCATTTCAGCGTATTCGAAGGTTTTTGGCCTTCCTTGACGCGAACGATCGCCAACATCAAAATTATTGTCTTTGAAGCGAAGGAATCAATCACGGCATGTTGTTTCACTTATAGCATCTCTGTAAACTTTTTGGAGTTCTCGATGCGCTTCAGCCGCCGTTTTCTTTAAATGAAAAAAGAAAAGCAACACTTCCCGCAAATGACGATTATTTGGCACAAAATCAGACATTTTTACACAACCAAAAGTATATGACGCAAAAACAAAATCATTAATAAGTCAAAGCGGTTTGTTTACAAAGCGGTTTGTCAAAGCGGTTTGTAAATGTCTAAGCTTGGTTCATGACGTTTGGGTTATCCAATCGACCAGCACTTACTACTGGAGCCATCTCTTGAAAAACAGTGCGAACTTAGTTGTGCACCTTATATATATATATATATATATATATATATATATATATATATATATATATATATATATATATATATATATATATATATATATATATATATATATATATATATATATATATATATATATATATATATATATATATATATATATATATATATATATATATATATATATATATATATATATATATATATATATATATATATATATATATAATATCTGTGGAAATAATACATAGTGGCAGAAGTCGATTTTTCTCATTTTTCAGGGCAGTAAATAAACCACTGTTTTTGATATTTTAGAAACTGTGTTTCTTTATTAATAATCCACATTAATTTTAAAACATATTTTACAACAGAGTATATTAACAATAAAATAAACTAAAATTTAAACTAGCAATATTTGAAATATTAGACGTCTTTATACAAAATTCCGTTCTCAAATATCAAAAAACACATGTCCACTTGTTACTTCCTTCTATGTGGAAATTAAAAATAAAATTATACAAAGTATACTTGCGCCGTTCTATTAATTAAATTAATTTAGATAGTTTATACTTATGCCAAAATGATTAAACATCAAATTCGTCATCGCCTTGCGACTAAATCCGGATCATAATACGGTTGATTCTCATCGAGCAAGGTTTTATAAAATTCGTGGGAAAATAGAATTAATCAAAGGAAGCAAGTCGATTATATCCTTTTTTTCAACGGTGATTTTAAGAGGTCCAGTGTAGCACTTTTGAATATCACTTCCCCAAACTTCTTTAACTCCTCTACGTGGAATTTTAAGACATTTAAATGCCTTGTCTTCATTCAAACTATTTTTATAATAAATTACCCCGTGTTCCCTTGTGTAACGAAGCCATCTAATTTTATGAGAAAATATTAATAAACTTGTTATTATTATTTAGTTAGTTTATTAATTATATTAATTATAATATTCAATGAATTTAATTATATGCACGTGCCGAAGAATAACTCGAGTTAATAATAGAAAGAAAAAACAAAAACACTTAAACAGCATGGCCACCTTTTACATATTAATTCATAGGTGCTACCACCTACAGTTCAATGAGTGAACTTAAACCTATCTTTCTCACTCCCCCTCGATTCAGTGTTCATTTCATTCTATTCCTTTTACCTGAATTTAACAACAAAACTTAAAAAGAAATGCTCGTCAAATCGACAAGACTCACATCTTTAATTAACTAAAAATTTTAATTATGATCATAGAGGGGAACATCTCGAAATTTTATAAACTTCTCTTTGGATAATGGTTTCGTGAAGAAGTCAGTCAAATCTTCTTTTGTGCAAACATATTCGACAATTCGACACTAATTATTTTTTATTTAAAAGGTCTTTAATGAAATGGTACTTAATGTTTTTACCAAGAAAATTGCACTCAAGTTATCTACTTTTAGAATACAACTGGTTTTATTGTCGGATACTTCAAAGCATTCACTACAAGACTTGTTCAACTCCGACAAAACACATTTCAAATTTACTGCTTCTTGTGCTGTTGAAGCTGCCTAAATGTACTCAGCTTCCATTGATGATAATGCCACACACCCTTGCTTCTTGGAGTGCCAAGCAACTGGATTGCTTGCATGAAGACACTCTCACTTTTTCTACTCTCCCTGTCACCTGCCCAATCAGCATCTGAATACGAAATAAGTTCAGGTTTAGAATTTGGGAAACTCCTTTTATACTTTAGTCCCAAACTTCTGGTGCAACTTAAATTAACGAATCACTCTTTTTGCAGCTGTCCAACAATCTATTGTTGGCTTCTCTAGATATCTACTTAAGAAAGACACCGAATAACTTATGTCTGGCATTGTTGTTAAAGCCAGATACATCTGTAATTAATTCACTATACGAGTTTTATATAGTAAGCAAATTACCACTGGGGGGGGGGGGGGGACTGATTACTATAGGAATATAAAACTCGTGTTTGACTATTAATTCTATGTTATTTTTATTGAACAAAATTAATTCTTTAAATACAAAAATTACTGCTGACCTACAAAAATTTAAAATACACTGCGGGAAATTAATTTACAGTGGGGGAAATTTATTTAAAATGTAACCAATATTACCTAATGAATTGGTAACATATTCCCGAGCCCACTCGTGGATTATTATGACGGTGCTTAAGGCGCATGTAGTGGAACAGGCGGTTGAATTATAGCTGTACGTAGTTTAAACTGTTTACAGTTGCAACATGTCACTGTGACCAGCACTGCTGGAATGAGTAAATAAATTGGTGATAATCATGTAAGTTTAAATTGACTGTTGATGTTTCTAGATTGTTCATATGGTCTTGGATAGAAGCTTCTTTGGCCTTGAACTCCAATAAGGTGGTTGATGAATTTGAGTTTCCACCTGTCACGTAGTGTAGATGTAGGTTATCGCTTAAATTAAGTTGTGGCATAAAAGAAAAAGCGAATCTGCTGCTAGATATCCTATATCCTGACACTGTAAATGTCTCTCCTTTTAGTACACAGTTTGGATCGAGTTCTAAAATGCCTTCTCCTTCAATCATTTCAGTTGTTGTCTCGATAACTCCATTGCTTACAACTTCGCATATTGGTTTAGCGGTGGTTTTTGATTTCTTCACAAATATCCAGGCATTGTATCTGCGTAAAGGAATCCACAGCGTTGTAACATCCATCTTGCGGATCTGACAGTTCTTTGGAATGGCACCTTTTTGTTTGAGTAGCTCTATTTCTCAACTTGCCGTGTGTGCATTATATTCATATAATGGCTGATGAATATCACAAAAGTCTGTACGTGTTTGGAACACCTCTGCAGTTAGCGCCATATATTGATTTTGTTGTAGTGCCACCATCAAGTAGTTAGAAGATGGCATGATGTAGGCAAATTCCTGCTGGTGGATCGTTGGAACTGGTATAACGTGGTATAATTCATATCGGGATCTCTGTACCAATGGAACTTTAACCTCAAAGATTATAGTTTCTTCAATTTTAATTGTTATGACTTCGATTATCTTATATAATGCGGCTATTTCTAAGTTGCGACCTGGGACACCCTGATTAGCTTTTAGATTATGTGTGATCTGCTTAATCTGTTTCTGAAGTGGCTGGGGTGTCATAATAAGAGGATCGAATTTGCCTTGATGAACTTCGGTGTAGGTGTCAATTATGGTTGATTGAAATGCGCGAAGTCTTGTCATTTCCATCATAGCATAAAGCGCAAGTTCGGTAAATTCCTCATGGACAATAATGCAGTTTATTATGTTGTTAAATGTTTGAAAACTTTTATCGGTTTCCTCATAGCTGTGCTTAATCACGTTGACAGTGGCTTCCAAAATCAACATTTGCTGTTGTAATAATTGTTGGTGGTGCTGTTGGTTTGAATTTAATTGGTTTATGTTACCCAAGTACGCATTGCCATCACGTTGGTCGAGCACCCCAAATAACTCGTTGGCAATTGCACCAACAAAATCGAAAGGTGATCTTCTTCGGTGGGCCTTATTTCCACCACATCTTCTTCGGTGGGCCTTATTTCTAGTAGGACGTTTATTATTTCATTTTGATCCCACAACTCCGTGTAGAATGTCTTAATTTGCAAAACAATTGCTGCACAATATTTGAACGTGCCTAAATGTGGCGCTGTTTGAAATGCGTTGCATCGCTTGTCTAGCTGGTGAGAAATCCCTCCTAGGTGGTCCAGCTCTGCCCAATATCCTGTAAGATTATAGTAGGATATAATTTTTTCATTCTCCATTGATAAGCTGCCGTTGACCAATTTTATCGAAATAAATGCCAGGATGGGAAGTGAACCGGGTTATATTGATTCTTGTTAGTGCTATGGTTGGTTCCATCATGCAGATTACTGCGAGCGATCAAAGTAACAGGCTTAATTTACTGTTTGCTCTGGTCGTTCGTCCGTGTCGTATTGGTCGCTTTTGTTTCGACGTGGCTGCAGCAGGTGATACTTGCCCATTTTTCGTGTTGTTGTTAACAGCTTTTTGCAGACCCACTTCCTCCAACAGGTTATTATCATCAATTGGTAGACGGCTGATTTTGGTTATTGGGCGCTGAAACATGCTGCCATTACTGCTTTTAATATTAACAACTCTAACTATCCCATCTTTCCCAATATGGACCTCTTGAACTCTTCCTAAAGGCCACTTCCCTGGAGGTAGATTATTCTCCTTATCAAGGATTAGCCTATCGCTATATTAACTTGTTCTTTAGTCCATTTGCTTCGTTTTTTTAGCAATAACATATATTCGGTTAAAAGCTTCCAACGTATTAAATGGTTGATATTTTCGTTTAACATGCTGGGTTCTGGTGTTGTTCTTATGGGCTCACCTATCAAGAAATGTCCGGGTGTTAATGTTGTAAAATTATTAGGATCCGATGTCACTGGAATCACTGGTCACGAATTCAGGCATGCTTCAATTTGGCAAACTACCGTCGTCATTTAAGTTCATCTTATGTGCGTAGTCAATTAAGAGCCATGTTAAGTGGCTCTTATAAGGCAGGATTATTGGTTGTTGAGCATTAAAAGCAATCTTGGCGTTAGACAGCCTTCCGCCCACTCGCAGTAACCTATTTTCATCTATTTTTGCATTAAGTGATTTTAGCTGTGCTTTACTTTGTGCTTCTAGTTGGTTGTTTACTATTTTAAATGGTAACTGCTGTGCTAGTTGCAATGCTACCATTTGACTGTCATTGAGCTCTTTAGCTGTGAGGTAATCCGGGAACGATTTGGTTGTTCTTCTTGCAAATCTTAGGGCATAAGCAATGATTCTTACTGCTTTAGTTAATGTTGAAGAGCGTTCTAAAACTCTTAATATGCAGTTTTCTTCATTAACCGTTGTAATGAAAGTCCGTATTTCGATACTTTCTTCCGTGGCTTTTTCAAGCTGTGGTTGAAGAGAGGCATCATGCGGATATTTAAGGTTGAAACATTCCGTCACAGCGGGTGATTTAGTAGCTTTGACGCATTAAGATCTCTTGATGCGCAATCTGCTGGATTGTCCTCTGATTTTACATAATTCCAATTTGCTTTTCTCTTTGAGTCACTTAATCTACAGTTTTCTTCTTTAAATGGTAATGCAACTTAGTACGTTCCATCTTCTTGTCTATCGCACGTATTCTGAAAGTGTTGCTCACAATTTTCTTCGTCGCTAGTAAATTCGCGTTTTTGGCTAACTTCTTCAATTTCCCAACATTTTTTTAATTGGGCTTCCAAGCCAACATAAGATATCATTGAATGTATTCTGTGGTTTTGAGTGTGGCTCTTGTACTTTCCGAAAACAATCCATCCCAATTCGGTCTTCTGTGCCATAGGTTGATCAGAATCTCCTTTTATAATATTGTTCAATATTATTTTTGGGTAATAATCAGCCCAAGTAGAATATCTATTGAGCTTGGTTTATTATAATTAGGATCTACATAGTCAAGATTGTTGAGGTGGTGCCAATCATTAGTTTCTACCTCTTGATCTGGTAGTAGTTTGGTCAGGTTTTGGAATACCAAGGCATCGAGGCGAAGCTCAAATTTTGAAGATATAATTGGTTGGATTTTGAGGCTGACTTTTTTTCTTACTTCTTCAATGTTATGGTTACCAACTCCCGCTATTTTTGCATTTATCTTATTTCCTTTTAGCCTTAGCCGTTGTACTGCTTCTTCCGTAATAAAGTTAGCTTGTAAGCCTGGATCTATCAAGACTCTTAATGTTGTTGGGCTTCCATCTTGTTTGACTGTGCTGACTAAAGCTGTTGCTAGCAAGACATCTTCTTTCTGGCTGTTTATCTTTGCCCGATTAAAATTTCTTACATTTGCGCCAGATGATTTAGGTTGTTGAGGGTTTGACGAATGAAGAATGGTATGGTGTAGATCATTACAAATTGAATATCTTGTAGTGTTTATACATTGTTGTATTTGATGTGTTGTCGCTAGGCACCTTCTACATAAACTATGTAGTAATCTAATTTGACTCCTGTCACATGATGACAGTTTGAATTTTTCACAACTTTCTATTGTATGGTTTTTTTGAAAATAGACGCAAATACATTGCACTGTTGTTGTAGTGAATATCTGCTTTACTGGTTGATTTCTAGGTGTTTGTATATAACTCTATTAGTGTACGATGTTTCTAAAGTCTTGAATCTTTGTTCAAGAAACTTTAGGAATTCGGTTGTTTCTTGAAATTCACATGGGTTGTTCTGTGAAGTTTCGTACAGTCGTCGAGTTTCATTATATAATTTTTTCAATAAAATAAAAATTAGAAATGAATTCCAGGACTCGACATTAATTCCAAAATTCTTAATTCCATGAAAGCACTCGGTGGTCATATCATGCATATTTCTAACTGCATATGACGATTTATTTGCAATGGTTGGTTGGTTTAGCAAGGTATTTAGATAAGCTGAGATGATTGCTTTTTTGTTGTTGTATCGGTTGTTTAATATGCTCTATGCTTTTGCATAATTATCGGCCGTTGATTCTAGATGACAAATAAGTGTTGCGGCTGCTCCATTTAAATGACTTTTTAAGTAATTTAAAATTTGAAACCAAATTTTGTAACCTCCTTCACAATATCCTACCATCACACCTCTTTCTGATCTAGGATTGAGTTTTCCGCCTTTAGACAAATTCATCGACCAACTTCGACATCCAAAAATTCTTAACTTTGATCAATCATTTCTTCTATTCCAAATCGTGGACGGGGTTTTCCTCTTTTAGAGTTAAAGTAAGTGTCCTATTTAACTCGTAAGCTGATGCTCTAATTGCATCATCCTATAGATATTTTGGTACACCAGAATCGGCTAACATAGTTCTAACCATATTTTGAAGTTGATCGTTCATTTTCTCTGCTTTTCCATTCATAGGTGGGTTATGACTTATTGTATACTCAATCATTATTCCCTTTTGTTTAGTAAAATTTTTAAGTTCAAACGAAGAGAATTCACGACCCCTGTCACTACGTATGCGTTTTACCGTACTTCCGAATTGATTTTCTAATTCAGCAACATATTCAATAAGATTTTGTGCGTCTTCCCTGCAATATGTACATTTCTGATTTATCTGTGGTAGTCCGAGAGTCCTAAGATTTTCATTATTAGCATGCCCCAATATTTTGTGCCACAAAAACTTCGTAATACTAGCCACTTGAGTACACAAAACACGTTCCGCATAAATTACATATACGCCATTTGTTTGTTTACATACAATCCTTCCGTTTAATGTTTGTATTATCATTAGGTTATTTTTCAAAATTTGAAAATGGACTCGGAGCCACAAGAGCTTCAATATTTACCACTTTTCCTTGAACAGTAATTTGTAAGTTCCCTTTTTTATTTGCTAGCTGTTCTGTTCCGTTCACCATCCTTATTTTGATAGCAGCATTTAATAACTCCAAATTATGCATTTGGTCCTCCAACTGACCTTTTATCATAGTTCTGGAACATCCAGAATCCACGACAATTAAATTATTATTTTCGTTTTGTAGCGACAAACATGCTATAAAATTAACTCCGGCTTCGTTAGCATAATTTTTAGTTTGATCACCACGGCCTTGACCCCTATAGCAATTTTTATTTCCTCTTTGTGGTCTTCTAAAGTTTCTACCACCTCTGCCTCTACTTTTGGTCAGATTAGGACAATTGTACCGTGGATGAAATTTGCTTCCACATTCTTAACATCCTTACGTATTTAATGTTTTTGTGCTTGCTCCAAATGCTTGCTCCATCATCTGTTTCACATTTTAACTTCCCATGTATTGTTATTTCTTCATCTAGCAATCGTGATTTCACAAATTCCATTTTAACATTTTCGATTGTTTCAATTGCTGTTATTACAGTATCGTATTCTAAGGGTAATGTTAATAGAAGATGAAAAATTTTAGCAGAATCATCAAGTTTTGACCCAACATTCTCGAGATCACGCACCAACGTATCAAAAATAAGAAAATGATCTTCCAGGCTACTGTTTTTATCACATTTCAAATTTACGAGTTATCTCCAATGACTTATAATCAATGACTTTTAATAATCAAAGCTTTAGCTTTTGCATCTTTCAGCAAATATGTTTTTTTTGTTTTCATAATCTGGCACTGGATCACTAAATACTTCTGCGATTTCGCTTTTCTCCATTTGAGACATAATTCTAAATTTCCAATTATTGAAATTTGCATCTGACGATAATGGCGCGTCCACCAAAACATTTGACGAACTCATTATTACACAGTTTTATTATTTATTTATAAATTTTATTTAGTTACTCGACTATGGCGCTCTGGGCCCATAACCTGAGAAAATATTAATAAATTTGTTATTATTATTTAGTTAGTTTATTAATTATATTAATTATAATATTCAATGTATTAAATTATATGCACGTGTCGTCGAGTAACTCGAGTTAATAATAGAAAGAAAAAACAAAAACACTTAAACAGCATGGCCACCTTTTACATATTAATTCATAGGTGCTATCATCTACAGTTCAATGAGTGAACTTAAACCTATCTTTCTCATTTTATTCCAAATAAATCTATTACAATTTACTTTTGGTCTACTTTTTTTTTTCCTTTATCTCCAATTTAGGAGTCCACTATTCTGAACCATCTTACTCTATTTAGGGCTATTGCTTTTATTTCCGCCCATGATTTTCCCAGGTGTTTTGCCTCTGCTAGCATCGTTCTCTTCCATGTCATTGCTGGCCTTCCAACCTTTCTTTTTCCTTGTGGATTCCAGTCTAATGACATCCTCGTTATATCACTTGATGCCTTCCTCAGTGTGTGGCCAATCCATCTCCATTTTCGTCGCTTTATTTCGGTCTCAATGTCTGACTGACATATTGTTATGTGCAGATTGATGTTACTAATCGTGTTAGGTCAGAAGCACTTAAGTATTCGTTGAAGACATTTGTTTACGAATACCTGTAGCTTCTGTATGATTTTTCCTGTATGCTTCCATGTCTCACACCCATACAGTAGTATCGATTTCACACGGTCTACTTTACGCCACAAAAATTTGGATTTTAACAGGAGAGAAAAGTTTAAAAAATGTTATTGATTTATTTCAATTACGTGAAATTTATTTCTAGGTCCAATTGTCTTGACGATAAGCGATGTCGTCCTTTTCTTTTCTCTTTCAATAAGAATATGGACAACATATGCGTATGTCCCACTACTAAAAATGTATGATCAACTAATTCTAAATTAGGATTCATTTTTAAAGCAAATAAAAACATTGTGCCAACGAAAGAATTGCGATTTCGCCCAGCGTACGAGGCACTTTACATAATAGTATGATTTTCTTTCGGACGTATACTTGTTATATGATGGTAGAAACAAGACGCAATTGCGTTTTCTCCTTGTTTAGCAATTGCTTCATGCCACATATAACAGAACGGTTGATTTGTTCTACATTCATGCACAGTAAGGTTAAACGTCCATAATTGGCGCTTGTGAAAGGATTTGAACGTTTTGAGATAAGGCGTCGGAAGGCCCTGTTCCAAATCGAACGTACACATATAAACGGAATCGTTCGGCATCTTTATGATATTTTTGTTGCTCAAGCTTTAATAGTTCAATTTTTTTGCAAGTCGCCAAGCCTATTTTTGTTTGAAGCATATCACATGTGTTGCAGATATCAACCTTTGAGGGTTTAGTTCAGTAGGAACGCAATAATTATTCCTACTATTATTGCGAAGTTGTGTGTTGTCCTTCAATTAGCGTTTCCAGCTGAGTGGTGTCGATGTTGGATATAGGTATCTTGGTTATATTAATTTTTAAATAATTAAAAATGCGGTTTGTGATGCTCGCATTAATACTCGGAATAAAAGCTGAATTTATTTTGGACGATATTTTAAATGGGGCGGATATAAGAAATTCCTTATCCTTTAATTAACAACCAAGGTTGTTTTATAATATTCCAATCCTTTTTAACGTGATTGCAGTGATTGTTCTTCCATAAATCAAATCAAAAACGATTTCATTTACTATCCTAAAAATCTAATTGTTGTTTTCGTTAATCTTCGCCGAATAATTAATAGAGTTGAATACTTTAATATTGCAACTGTTGTGAAGCTCGCTATTATGTTGGAACATATTCATATCAAATATACTGGTTTCGGATTTTGTGTTGTAGACAGGAGCAATATGACATATTAAATTACCAGGGTTGATGACAATACACCGATTTAGATCCGCATCTGTCATTGGTGAATAGTATTCACGAGCATCACTCACTGCCAAAAATGTTGTTGATGGGTTAATGATATATTACTATCCTTGATGTTCAAATGGTACTGGAATAATACGGTAAATGTTGTATGCATTTGATTGAATTAAGGACACCTGAATGTTAAATATGACCATGTTTGTCACAGCTCTTGCTCTTACTGTTATCACTTCGTAAACATCAGCTAGATGATAACCAGGTAGAGTGACTGAAGTGGATGTATGATCCTTAATTTTCCGTAGTTCATCTTCAAGTTGTGTCGAGGAGATTAATTGTGAATTTGTTATGCCATTATGCGCATGCGTGAGTACTTTGATGATGGTTCTCCGAGTATCCTCTTTGTTTTTAATGATTAATATGAGGTGTATAGCTAACATGTTGATCATTTGGGTTTTATGGAGGTTCGCATTTTCGGATGTGAGATTATTCACTGTGTCAAATAATAGACTCATGTGGTTGTTCATAGCATTTAATTGTTGTCTTGTTTGCTCACTATTATGTCTCATAATATTTGTAGTTGCGTTAATAATCGAGGTTTAACTTCGTGCTAAGTTAAGCAGTGTTCCGCTTCTATCCTCCAGATTCAGATCAGTTGCCCATAATGTTCTGCGTCTCTCTCATTTAAAACACCGAATAAATCATCCTATAGTGTCACTAAATCCACGCTTAACACGTTTTCGGTCCTTGTTGGAATCCTGTATAGCTAAGTTTGCTTCCCTAATGTTTACTATTTGGTGTGCGAACTGTTGAATAAAAGCCGCACTTAAAACGGATTCATCCTTGTTTTTAGTAGTTTCCTGGCAGACTTGTTTTAACGATTTATATTGCATATTCATGGGTTTCAGCTCCGTGTCAAAACTTCTAAGATCATAATATATGATGGTATTCCAGTGTGAAGCTAAAAGATTCATTCCAGCATATTTTTCGAAGTAATATCCCGGCTGATGATTGAGGTATTCAATTCTATACTCTGTTGTATTTACCCAATCCGGTTTTGCACAGTTAAAAGATAGGCTCATCAGACATACAGAATATAAAATTAGATTTGATACCAGTTTTGCAGAGTGACTTCGAGTTATCTTGCGAGTTGTTTCGGGAGCCCTTAGGCCAGATGAATCATCCACGGGTGTAGTATCTGTCGGTTCGGATCTTGTAAGAACTTTTTTATCGGCTGCTTTGTCGTTGCAGTGAGTTGGCATTGGACTGATTTTAGCGATGGATCTTTTGAGAGATCCATTCTGAGATTTCAAAGTAACGACTCTTACTAACTTATCATGTCCTGGGTGTGTTTCTATCACTCTTGCCATTACCCATTTAGTAGGTGGTATATTTTCATCCCTTATGAGAACTAACTGATTCTGTTTCATATTTGGTTGTGGCTTTGTCCATTTTGTGCGACTTTCCATGTTCTGTAGGTAATCCTTGCTCCAGACTTTTCAAAAACCATTGTGCATCTTATCGACTAGTTGCCACCTAGTTAATAGTTGTGGTTTTAATTGAAGTTGCTGGTCGTTAGGTGGGGCAAACATAGTGTTGCCTATTATAAAATGTCCTGATGTTAGGCATCAAGCACGTTTGGATCATCTGTAGTAAAGTGGTCAATTCTTCGAACGTTAGTAGTGCCGATGCAATGATTTTCTTCATATGTTGTTTTACTAATTTTACACCCGCTTCGCTTAGACCGCTAAAGTGTGGAGATCCTGGTGGTCTCAAATACTTGAGACAATGGCGATTATGTTGTTTTGTAGCTCTTTTACCTTGAAGAATCCAAAATTGCTTCCTTATAAATCCAAGAGTTAAATGGAGGTGTGGTCCATGCAAAGTGCTTTTATGCGCCCAATCAAGGATCAAGCTTGTGTATGGCATTAGTATCATTGGGTGTTTTTCGTTATACTGTAAAATTGAGTGCTGCAAACGGCCTCTAATACGTATAACTCCATTCACAATTTTTCATTCTTAATTCTCCATTTTTCTCACTATTTGCTTCAGAATTTTGTTCATCAAAATCATCCGCGATTGTATTAACCTTGTCTTTTTTATGCCGTGATTGCACTGCCCTCATTTTGCGTTTAGATGTTTTGTATATTTTTGCGAAATGCCCTTTAATCTGACATTTATTACACGTATCATAGAGTGCAGATCACTTGTTGTTATCATGGCTTCGACCTCATCTCGAACACTCCCATGAATTATTTGCATTCGCCTTTTTTTATAGTTGTTATCTGATCTAAGAACGCCGACAAGATCTTTAAATTCACAATTTTTTGACTTTTTCAAAATTCTGCTATAGAACTCGTCGAATATTTCGCCTATTTCTTGGTGCATATTATTAAATGTGAAGCGTTCGAAAGTTAAATTAGCCTTTGGGACAAAATAATCGTTGAACATTTACGACTGAGATCGTTCTTTTCAGCGTCTTTTAGTCCAAAAATATTATAAATTGTAATAACATCGGGACCTAAACTTATCATGAATGTCGCACATTGTACTTCAGGGGATTTTTTTTTGCTAATTTTGTAGCGATTTCAAACCACTCAAACTGCTGTAACCATTGTTTCCACGAACCTGATACGTAACCATTCATGATGATAAAATTTTTTGGTGGCTTCACGTCCGCCATTTTATGTTTTTTTTTAATATATTTTTCTCACTGTTTTATTTATTTTTAGTTGATTTAAATCAATAATTTTAGATTTAATCCCGTTTCTGACACATGTAATGATACGCTTATGTTGGGTCTCGATATGTGTATCTTTATTCACGTCTGTGCCCTATGAACCATAGGATAAGAATACCTTACAATATCGTTACAGTTGTGACCTTTAAGGTCTTCTTTTATTTTAGTAATTGTATTTGCGTAACAAGAACTTAGATAATTTTTTCGAATGGTGGATTCACTAGGGATTACTTCTCTCGTATATTTCTCTAGGAAAGACCTTTTGAAATAAAATTTAAACGACGATTAGAAAGTTAAATTAATTTAAATTAATTTAAATTAATTTTTCAATATCTATAACCTGAGAGCCACACTTTCTAACTTCCAAAGAGGTATGTTTGTAGCAACCATCATGTTACATAAATCTAAACATAAATTTTTAAAGACATTTTTTCAGGTTGATTTTCTTCAATCTGTTGATTTGCATTTTGAGCGAGTCTAATATGCTTCAACGTTCTAAAATGTTGTTGAATTAGGCATTTTTTTAATTTAACTTCACATTGACATATTGACCATATTAGTATTCCGTCAATAGTTTCAATACCTTCGGGGCCAAACTCTTTTAAATATTTTATTATTAATTTTTCCGACATTACTAAAGTTGGTTCGCACCATCCAAAAACATTTTTTGAGGTAACCAATTTTTGATGACACTTGAATAATAGCTTGTTCCAAAAATGAAACATCTCACTATAATTGGTGAGATAGGCATTTTATTCAAAATCCAGTCTTTACTCAATACATTCACAGTTAATTTTATATACTACAATTATGTTGTAACGGAGTGGGATATTTCAACGAAGAAAAAACAGTAGTGTCTAAATTGTTTTATGGTTTGCCGACTGTTCTGAAATTAAACTTATTACATATGGAATAGCAATGGTGATGACTGGTTTATTAGCAATTGACTGACTCTCATCTACTAATTGGTTATTATAAAAATGAGTAGAATATTTGAAGATACATGATTTTATCACTGGATAAAAAAAAGAAAAAGAATAATTATTGTAAAGTAAAGTTGACTTTAGAAGATTGAAATTTATTCTATGAAAATTCTTATTAGATAACTGGATAATTTTGTTAGAAAGTAAACTTACAGTGTTTTTTTATATGACAAAGATAAATGAGAGTTGAAATTTAGGTATCTGCCAGACCAAGTTAATTAATGGAACCAATCAGACGTAATAAACCGTATATTGGCCAAACACAACAATTTTTATCGAAAAGACTTTACCATCATAAACGAGACGCTAGACAACTTTTTTTTTTTAAATATTAATTCAGACACTGCCAGTTCCTTGTCCACACATTTACACAATTCTAAATACGAAATTTTTATGGATAATATTAAAATTCTGAGTAGAGAGCCAAGACCATCAGTAAGAAGAGTATTAGAAATGATTCATATTAATTTAAATCCAAATTGTTTAAATAAACAATCTGGCTGTGCGTATTTACAAAATATTTACAAGCATTTGCTTCAAAATACATAAGTGACAGTTTTTACATATATATTTTTTTTAGCATTCTTCGTACATATTTTGAAAAAAACTTTTTGGTAATACCCCATCTTTTGACGGGAATTTTAATATATTTTTTTACTTGTAACTTTTCATTTTGTTGTGTTGTTTTACCTGTTTTATTTTTTATGATCACAATTTCAATGGCTGAATCTTTTATTTCTTATATTTCGGTACACGTTGTCGCGTTACTTTTTTACTTTATCTTTTATATAATATTAAGGTGCGTTTACATTTTTTTAAACAAGTTCAGTGGCAATGCCCAACCGATCGATACTCGGAAAACGATAACACAACTACTACATTGCTCCCCCTCTAGTGACTTTGTTACGATAAAAATCTACCAGGAGTTTTAATTACACGCCCTTTTTTGGTTACATGCTGTGGGAGTAACAGTTGGAACGTAACTTTTTTAGTTACTCTATCTCTTGCATTGCCTTGATTACTTTGGATCAAACTTTCATCCTTATTACTAATTTTTACACTATTTTTAATTTGAAAATCGTCATTCTCCATAAAAGCTACTTTAAGTCGATCTATAGCAACTTCCTGATCCTTTCCATCAACTACTATGATGAAAGTGTTGCACTTCCTTTTAATGACCTTATACGGTCTTTTAATGACCTTATATGGCGTGGTTGAGAAAATAGTTCTCAATTTGCTTATATATTCTGATTGAGAAACAAAAGAATCTGCATTCCCAAAAAATTCACCAGGCAGACGTAAGGTAGTACCGTATACCAACTCACTTGGCGTGGCCTTAATATCCTCTTTGAAAATCGAACGATGTCCCAATAATATTGTAGGAATACAATCCACATTTCAGAGCCGATTTAATGGTTTTATGCATTCTTTCTATCATCCCGTTTGCTTGTGGGTGATATGAGGTTGTGCGATAGTGTCATGCCCCCAACAACCTAGCCAATTCATTAAATAAGGATGACTCAAATTGCCGGCCTCTGTCAGTTGTTATATTACGAGGTGTATCAAATCGTGATATCCAGCCGAACATCAAGGCACGAGTTACAGTTTCGTCCGAGAAGTCGGATATTGAGATTATTTCCAGCCATCGTGTGAATCTATCAATGCACGTCAGGCAATACGTGAAACCTCTCGACGATGGCAAAAGGCCAACCAGATCGATATTAATATGACTAAAACGTTCGCCAGGTATTAAAAATTTAGATAAAGGTGGCTGGTTATGGCGAGTAATTTTTGCTTTCTGACAAAGCATGCATTGCTTTAACATGATTTCACAATTGCTTTTCATCTTAGGCCATACGAATCTATCCGTCATTAATTTTACTGTAGATCTTACACCTGGATGTGAACCGTAAATTATCTTAAAATATGTTTTTCTCAGTGTAAATGGAATATATGGACGAATTTTACCTGTCGAAGTATCGCAATATACGGGATTGGTACCTGGAACATTAATCAACTCGAGTTTTAAACTTGTTTCATTATTCCACAACAGACTTTGCAACTCAGTGTCATTATCTTGTTCACTTCTGAGTTTGTAATAATCAAGAAAGTGAATCTCGGAATTATCTCTGTCTTCCAAACGCGACAGCATATCCGCGATGATATTATCTTTCCCAGATATGTTTCTATGTTCTTACTAAATGGACCAATAAAATCAATGTGTCTCAATTGACGAGGTGGTGTTTGGTTCATGCTTTTATTAAACATAAAAACCAGTGGTTTATGATCTGTAAAGATCGTGAAAACTCTACCCTCGATCGACGTCCGGAAATGCTTTACGGACTGATATATGGTCAATAGTTCGCTATCGTACGCACTATATTTTTGCTGAGTATTGGTTAGCCGTTTTGAATAAAAATCCAATGGTTCTAGAAAGCTGTTCTTAACTTGGTGTAATGCTGCACCAGCGCTAACATGGAATGCGTTAACATGCAAACATAACTGTCACCCTTAAAGGTGAGCTAACAAAACATATCATTCTTATCATTTCTTTCGATCAATTTTTGTAATGTGCCCTGCGACTCAACAGCATTAGGGATGCAACGACGATAAAAATTAATTGAAGAAATAAATCGTCTCAAATCCTTTGTGACCTGTGGTAATGTCATTTGTGATATGATTTCTACCTTTTCCGGATTTGGTCTAATTCCAAACTAGTTTATTATAAAACCAAGGAAATTTATTTCTGACTTACCAAACTCACACTTTGCTACATTAATTTTAAGACCGAACTGACGAAAACGTTCTAAAACTATTCGAAGGTGTTCGCAATGCTCCTCATGGGTTTTTGATGCGATCTGAACATCATCAAAACAAAAGGTAGCTCTATCAGCACTTGATCAATATATCTCTGAAACATCTGACCAGCGTTTCTAAGTCCAAATGTCATTACTGTGAACTCGTAAAGACCGAAAGGTGTAATAATCACGGTTTTGGGTATATCTGAATCTTGCACCGGTATTTAAAAATGGCATTCATGGCAAAAGACGGCATTCAATCGACGATAATCGCCACACGGACGCCAATCACCATCCTTTTTAGGCACCATATGTGAAGGACTTGCCCACGGAGACCTTGATGGGCGACATATACCTTCGTTCACCTTATATTCAAACTCGTTTTTTGCTAAAACAAACTTTTCCGGGGTCAACCGACGAGCTTACGCGAAGGCAGGAGGACCCTTTGTTTCGATAAAATGAAAAACGACTGTTTGTGAACCTGATTGATTGTAAGATCGTGAAATTCCGCTAACAGCTGAAGATATTTATCTTCTGCGAACGAATTGTCATTAGTTAAAGAGGTTATATTTACTTCGTTATCTGAGACGTGACGAATATAACAGGGAGTTTTTAGTTTAGTTTCTGAATCTATTAACTTCTTGTTTTTAAGATCAACGAGTATATTGAAATTGTTTAAAAAATCTGCACCGATAATCGGTTTTGTGACATCAGTGATAGTAAATGGCCAAACAAAGCTTCTACACAATCCTAACGAAATGGTAATGATTTTTTGTCCGTAAGTTTTGATTTTTGAGCCATTAGCGGTAAACAAATTAATGTAATTACTCGCATTTTGTTTGTCCCTAAACGAAGGAGGAACGATAGATAATGAACCAGTATCGACTAAAATATTATGGTTTGATACCCTGTCAAAAATGAATAATCGGCAAAAATGAATAATCGATTTTTCGTTATTATTGTACTTGCACCAACTTGTGCAATTCCGAGCTCTAGTACCATATTTAAAATTATACCAACACTGGATATATTGTTTTTATCACCTGACTTATCGCGAGGATTTTTGTTATTGTTTCGAGAAGGCGAGTGCGAGCGGGAAAAATTATTGGTAAATTTATTGATCTTTCTTGTCATGTTTTTGAATGCGTTGGTTAATGATTCAACTTTAGCGGATAATGTTTTTTCTACATTCTGATTCGTTGTTATCTGGGACTTCGGCCTTCTCTCGAAGACTTATACCTAAAGATGCTACAATAGAACGTTGTGGCTCAAGTGGCTTGGAAAGCCAAAGTGACACCAAAATTGCATTACTCAACATACTATTAGAGGTTTCCATCATTTCGCGTAAAAGTGTAGAAGGTTTTTTATCACCCAAGTCAATACCCTGCAACAGTCTAGTGAGACGTTTCTCTTGTGACTGTGCGAATTCATTAGTAATTTTAACAGCTTCGTATTTATTTTCTCGCGGTGGATTTCAAATAATAATGCTTGAATGCTTCGTTTGTCTATTTCGGCTTTTAACTTATCTTATATTGACCCAGAAGATTTGATAACTGGTTCCTTATCAATACCATCTAACCATCGTCCGATAAAAAGGAATGTGTAACGATTGATTCGAGTCTACTGGGCCTGAAGAAAAACCAACCGATGATTGCGCATCGGGTACTATTATGACATTTTTATCGGTTAGAATCCGCCGACGCATCAGATATTTTGCTTCGAATTTTAATTACCCGTGAGAAATATAATTTTCCGAAATGAAATTCGTTTGCTATAGATCGCTTTTACAATAGTGCACTAACCCAAATGACGTTTAAAATAACTTATAATACAATGATTTGATACAACTTAAAATTTTTTACATTTAACAAAGAAACATATGTTTTTACTAAAAATTCAACAGTTTTGTCGATATTGATGAAAAATCACCGCTGTTAATGATGATGATCACTTGTTCTTTTTGTGGTTAGCTGGATCAATTTATTTTTCTTAGCTGTACTTTAGGCTGTTGTTATGTAAAATATATTATCTTATTCGATTATTTTGATTCCAATTCCAACGAAGAGTATTTTAATGCATCAAATTAATGAATTGATTCGTAAAATACGAAAACGCGAAACACGTGTATGGTCGCCTTTGATTGTAGTACGTGCGACTATAGCTTATTGCAGAAGTAAGATGGGTGACGCTTGTACGATTTTAATTTGATTTGATCACGTCGGGCTCACCAATTGTGGGTGGTATTTCCACAAAATATTATATAACTTTAAAATATAGAAATATACGTAGTTTTTTATATGAAATCTTTTATTTCTTATATTTCGGTACACGTTGTCGCGTTACTTTTTTACTCTATCTTTTATATAATATACATTGTTTTAAACAAGTTCAGTGGCAATGCCCAACCGACCGATAACTCGGAAAACGATAACACGACTACTACAAACTGTTTTTTCAGAGTTTACGTCTTGATTAATTTTTTAATGCAATCGTTTTTTTTTCATATTGTATACTTTTTATTTTGATTTTTCTGATGATGGTTGTGATTAACATCCAAAACGTTAAATAATTAATTTATATTATTAATAAAAAATCATAAAAAATAAATAGGCTCATAACCAGTAATTTTATTTTTAATACATATATCTATATATATATATATATATATATATATATATATATATATATATATATATATATATAAATATATATAAATATTTATATATATATATATATATATATATAAATATATATATATATATATATATATATATATATATATATATATATATATATATATATATATATATATATACCGATTTCTCCCTATAAGGAACATAAAAGAGAAGGTATTCACCAATAAAATAACCACAACCTTGACCAATATTTCAACATTAGAAAAAAAGATTGCTGAAATAAGTCTCCTAAAATGTTATGGAAATTGGAGTCCCCTTTCTGCCACGGTCAGAGGTTTATTTCTAGACTCAATCTATAAATATTTTTAAGGATATTTTAAAAGTTTTTAAATGCATACTGAGCTTCTGGCACTTATTTTGCAATTTGAAAATTATTGAGGTAGTCTCTTCCCAGAAATTTTAATACGTAATCAATTGCATAATTTTGTACCAGTGACTGATATAATTGGTAGTTGCTCTACTTTTAAATGAATTATAAAATGATGTTCCAGCTTTACTATTCCGAGATCTGTAGAATATCTGATGGAATTAATGACCTGTATTAATAAATTAACTTGTTTTTAATAAAAATGCACGTATCATGACCCATAGTTTGGGTCAAAGATATGTGCCGTAGTTCGGTTTTTGTTTTTGGTGTAGATAAAGACCTTATATTTTTTAATCATTACCTTTTAAGCAATTGAGTTTCCACAGAAAAGCAGTTGCGAGTTTATATTTTAGTACATTTGTTTCAATTTTGCTCCTCTGTCATACTCTCTACCTGAATACCGAAACATTAAATCAATAGCTCTCTAATATGAAGTGCAAGTAATTTTTGCACTTAAATATTTTGATCGGGAAACATAGGTTTAGAATTTCGTTTAGTCGTACAGTGATAGTTAAGATGTTGGCTTAAACATACCGCGGTCATGAATTCGATCATCGCCACTAACAACAACTCCGTAGCCAATTTTGTGTAAAATCGTTCGTTTGGCTGACAAATAAATATTTTTTGTAAAAATATGGTTAGAAAGATCTTGTAAAAGACCTCCGTAATGGTAAAAGACCTCAAGTAAGTTGAAACCAACTTGTCCTGACTAAATATGAATAGGTGATCATTCTGCTCGTCGACTATTAGAACGTGGTTCTACTTGAAGTTGGCCCAAATATACATATTTGGATTGTACAATCAACTTTAATCCCGTAAAAAATAAGGATTTGCGTTTCATTCAAAATCGTGTCTGTAGATTTTTTTTAGCTTTTGAAAATCTCGTAATGCCAACATTATGGCCTAGTGTGGTAAGCATCGTAGAAGCTTGCATGAAATAAGATTATTAAAAAACTGTTTAAACTCATTAACAAAAAATCTCATTTTTCCCCTCAAAAAATTTTATAAACAAGTATAAAGTTGTTAAATTGAATTCATGATGAAATCAACAATTTATTTATTTCGATTTTAGCTTGGAAATTTTTGCTATCGACACAGTATGTTGACCAAACATTTTTTTGTTTTCTTCGCCTACGCATTTGTATCTCTAATGTTAGGAAGTTTTTCGATGGTTCTTCTCTAAGATTTCTAGTGAGCATCTTTAGAAAAATACTTTACAAATCATATACATTATATATATATATATATATATATATATATATATATATATATATATATATATATATATATATATATATATATATATATATATATATATATATATATATATATATATATATATATATATATATATAAAATAAAAATTAAAAAAATTATAAATTTTTATTATAAATTTAAAAAAAAAATATTGTTATAAACAAATATAAAACCTTTTTATACCTTTTAATCTCTAGTCATTAATTTAAAGAATTAAATAAATACATATTTGTTAATTTAAATTATATGTATTTATATATATATATATATATATATATATATATATATATATATATATATATATATATATATATATATATATATATTTATATATATATATATATATATATATATATATATATATATATATATATATATATATATATATATTTATATTTATATTTATATTTATATTTATATTTATATTTATATTTATAATATATATATATATATATATATATATATTTATATTTATATTTATATATATATATATATATATATATATATATATATATATATATATATATATATATATATATATATATATATATATATATATATATATATATATATATATATATATATATATAGATATATATTTATATATATACAAAATATATTTAAACATTAAAAATAACAAACAAATTATTAAAATGTATATTTTGTTTAATTAAAATAAAACTAATTATGAAAATAAATTCAATTAAATGTTCGAGTTTTATAATTAATATCAGGTTACAAGTTCTAAATAGTTACACTTGGGCTTTAAGGGCCAAATACACGAAAAATGAAAAAATTGCTCGAAGTTAGTGTAGCTTTTTGGACAAATTAGGGATTGTTTCAGCCCCAACTAAATTTTAAAATAATCTTTAGGATTTAGCTTTAAAAATCACCGTTGGTTTTTAAATTTACCGCTTACAATTCCTGCTATTTAATTGTAATTATGCTACATTTTCACCAAATTATGAAAAGTAAATATAGCTTTTCTCAATTATTAGCCAAATAAACTATGACTATAATACATCAAAATGCGTAGCATAAAAATCTGGATTTAATCGCGGTGGCTTTTTTGAAATTTTTAAGTATTCATCGAAATAATTGCAAAAAATTAATTAATAGCCGATTTACATTCAACAAATGTTGAAGAAGAAGTTGATCTTGAAATCAGTAAAATTGAAATAAAAACAAAAATTGCAATAACATTTCGTTTTTATTTGTGTGAGTAACCAAAACATAGTATATTTAACTAATTTTATACATGTTGTTTCTTTGGATATATATGATGCTAAACTCCTTATCCAAAAATGTATCGATTCACAATGCAATTATCTCCCAACCATTTGATTGAAACTCAGCTACAGGAACTTCCAATTTTTTATAATGTTTATGATTTTATTTCCAGTATTTTTATGCGACTGAATACAAAGATGATTTGCGGAAAAAGCTATACTTAAAAACTAGTTTTACCTGTTTTAAGCCACCAAATTGTGAACTATTCACAATTTGGTTTCAGTGCAGTCTGTGGACAACCACCTAAAGTAATTGCAATAGAATTTATTAAAGTTATCTTCAGTTGGTTCTCCGGACATCTATTGAGTACTAGTTGACCTATATTACAGTATTTATACTAAAATAACTATTTTGGCTGACTTCATTTTAGGTTGACTTTTCTGCGTTAACATTCCGCCGGCCATGAATCGGTTGATTCATAAGTCTGCACTGGCAATTTGCATAGTTTATGTATTGGGTGCTTGATTATTTTGCTGGTATTGGAAGCTCGAATATCGACAATTCTGACCTTTCCATCATCTCCTGGGTAGGTTTCTACAACCTTTCCTAGAGCCCAACAGGTTGGTGGTAAGTTTGGCTCTGCGATCAATACGATGTCATCGATGGCCAGGTTGTTGGACTCAGCATTCCACTTGGTTCGTTTTTGAAGAAAAATTTAAATAATCGTGTTGCCATCGCCGCCAAAAGTGTTGTTGCATTTTTTTTACTTGTCTCCATCTGACCGTTGCTGGAATGGTTTGATCTTCCAGCTTCTCGTCAGCTATATCCGTGAAAGTTCGCCCGATTAGGAAATAGACTGGAGTTAAACAATCGACGTCTTCTGATTGGGAGGCAGCTAACGGTCTAGAATTCATTATAGCCTCTATCTTTATGAGCAATGTTGAAAATTCCTCAAGCGTGAGTATTGAATCGCCCACTACTCTGCTCAAATGTATTTTCGCTTGCTTCAAGGCTGACTCCCAAATACCACCCATGTGTGGCGTTCCAGGTGGGATGAATTTCCATTCTATGTTGTATTGTACAAGCGCTCTAGCAATGTCAGATGCCTTCGACTTTAGCATTTGAAACAGCTCCTCTAAACAGTTGTTCGCTCCTACGAAATTTGTGCCAATGTCCGAGTATAATGTGTGACAGTTTCCTCTTCGAGATGTAAACCTTGTGAGCGCTGCTAGAAAACTTTCCGTAGTTAGGTTGCATACTGTCTCAATGTGCACGGCCTTTGTGCTCAAACATATGAATATGCACACATACACTTTCATGGGTACCTGACCTCTCCGTCTTGTTGGTTGTATCTTGAATGGCCCGCAATAATCCACACCAACCTTATGGAATGGATGAACATATTGGACCCGTTCTTCTGGTAGATTCCCCATCAGCTGATGTCCTAGGTTTGGATTTTGTTTAATGCAATTAACACAGTTGCGCAATATTGTTCTGGAAACCACTTTGCCTTTGATTATCCAAAATCTCCTTCTTATAATGCTAGTTAAAAGGCTTACTCCAGCATGATGATGTAGTACATGTGCGTCTCTCACAATACATTTGACTGCATGCGACTTAGTGGGTAGGATTATTGGATGTTTCACGTTAAACGATGCTTCAGATTTTTGAATTCGTCCTCCGACTCTAATTAGGCCTTTTTCGTCATAAAATGGATTCAGGCTAAGTATTTTACTACGTCTCGACAATGACTGTTTGTTTTGTAAGGCATTTATTTCATCAGAGAACTCTGATCGTTGAATATGCCGTAACAGAACAACTTCAGCAGCTTCGATTTCTTCTCTATATGGTTTCTTGTCGTTCTGTTTGAATCTGGTATTTGTGATAAATCGCTTTATAAGTGACAACACTTTGACTGTCTTAATGAAGCTGGAATATCGACTGATAATGCTTTCAATGAAGTTATTTGTCGATACTACGAACGTATTCACCTTTGCTGGTCGTAGCTCTTTTGTGGTCATCCCTTGTGTTGTAATATTCTTGAGTTGCGTAATCTTTAATTGTTCTGCATCAGTTAACCAATTCGGCCCGTACCACCACAATCTGTCCTTGATTAAATCATTCACGCTTGCGCCTCGGGAGGCAATATCGACGGGATTGTCCTGGGATGATACATGACCCCAGTGCTCTCTCTTGTACATTTGTAGGATTTCGCTAACTCTGTTGGCTTCAAATGTAGTCCACCGTCTTGTGTGGGCCGACAACCAATCCAGAACTATTTTTGAGTCTGTGAATAATAAGATTTTATTAGGATTTATGGTTAAAGACCTCTCTACGGCTTTCATCAAATTTGCTAGCAGTAATGCGCCCATCAAGTCTAGCCTGGGTAGGCTGACTTGCTTAACAGGAGCTACTCGTGACTTGGCCGTAATTACGTGGGATATTAGTTTGTCATCCGTTTTAACCAAAGCATATATCACAGCGGCATAAAAATCATTGCTCGCTTGCGTCACTAAACCTAATTAAAGAAACTTGGTTGCTTGTTTCTAACCATCTTGGAACATTAATTTGGTCAGTTTTTGACAGGTCTCTTCTTATATCTAGCCATGATGCCAGTAGATTGGAGGTTAGTTCATCATTCCATGTTAAATTTTGCATCCAAAGGCTTTGAAATAATATTTTTACCCTTACGAGTATCGGAGCCAACCATCCAAGTGGATCAAAATTACGACTGGCGTCGGATAGTAATGGTCGCTTGGTATGCACGGATCGTTCCGGTAGCTGTACAGAAAATTTGAACCTGTCTTCGTACGGGTCCCATTGCAAGCCTAGAACCTTTGGAATTTCTGAGTATTCGACAATCTCCTTAACTTTAATGTTCTCATCCTTTTTCAGAAATGACCGCATCTCTTCATGATTTGATAGGAATTTACGCAGTTTGAATCCGTTAGTTTCCAAGGCAACCTTTACCTGAGTTATTAGCGTTCTAGCTGCCATTATGCAGTTTGTTCCTGTCATCATGTCGTATACACACATATCATTTAATGTTGCTCGTGCAACTTCTGGTTGAGACGATTGTAGCTGAACTCCTATCTCCTTTACACAACGAGTTGCCAAGAACGCTGCTGGCGCTGTGCCATACGTAAGGGTCTTCAGCTGATAAGTGGCTGGCGGTTGATCTGTGCTAGTACGCCACAAAATATTTTGGCATTGCTGACCCTCTCCATCTACCCACACCTGCCTGTACATTTTTTCTATGTCCCCACACACCACGAATTTATGTTGCCGAAATCTTAATAGTATCTCAAAAAGTGGTGGCTGTACTGTTGGCCCGACTAGCAGTATATCGTTTAACGACAACCCAGTGGATGATTTAGCGGACGCATCAAACACCACCCTAAGTTTCGTGGTTGTACTGCTTGCCTTCACTACACCATGATGTGGAAGGTAGTATTTGTTGCATTTATGTTGGTGCCAAGGTACTCGTTGCATATGTCCGAGCTGCTCATACTCAGTCATGAATTCCATATATAACTTTCCGAACTCCCTGTCCCTTTCGAACTTCCTCTCCATTGCTTTCAATCGATTAAAAGCCGCATTGTATGATGATCCGAGCATATTCTTAGGTTGGTTGAATGGCAATTTGACTATGAAATTGTTGTCTTCGGCATGTTTGGTAGTTGCTTCAAACAGGTCTTCGCATTTTTGCTCATCTGGAGTTCTTCTGCTGATTCTGGGCATTTCCTCTACCTCCCAGAAACTGCGGAGACTCCTGTCAATATTCAATAGAATATTAAAATTGTCAGTTGTGTTGCTATTACCACGATGATGTTTGTCGACATTTTTGCCGGCAACTACCCAACCAAATGCGGTTCGAACCGCTGTTTGCCACTTGGTAGATTTTTACGTTCCGCCTGGAGGGCCTTGAAGAAAATGTCCACTCCTAGGAGCACATCAATGCGGCCACGTTTATTAAATGCTGGATCAGCTAGTTGTAAATCCTTAAGTACTTGCAGATCGCCTTCGGACACAATCAGCTCATTATTTAATTCTGATATCTTGGAGATTATTAAAGCTGGTGTTGTAAATATTGTTTGACTATCTATGGATGTGATGGTTAAATCAGTGGCACCCCTAGTTGTTCCCACCTTAATTTCACCGAGCCCCTTGACCAGTGTTTTATTATTTTTTCGGTTCAGTTTCAAATCTTAAACACATGCTTCCGACACAAATGATGCCTGAGATGCTGAGTCTAATAGCGCTTGGTATGTATGAACTTGGCCGTAGCTGTCTTGTAACTTTATCAGTGCAGTCGGCAGTATAGTTCGCGTATTGACTGGATTTGTTGCGTAATTCTCTGCTTCTGGTATACTCATCTCAATCTTTTCTTTATGGTTTTGTTTTTCTTCTGGAATCTGCCCACTCGTATGGTGATTGCTATGAGGAGCCATATCTTTGTTTGACGAGTCATGTAGCGATGTATGGTGTTTCCTATGACAACGTTGACATCTTGCCCTTGATCTACATTCATTAACCCGATGATTTCCGCTTAAACAGTTGAAACACTTATTTGTTTTCTTGATTGCTTCTGCCCTTTGATCCGACGTCATAAACTTGTACTTATCACACTCGTAGATTCGGTGTCCAGCTTGGTTGCATATCGAGCACATCACTCCTGAGAAGGTATCAACGGTGCACACTCTTGCTGTTGGTGGTCGGCTGATTTGGATTTTTTGTTTATGGTTTCCTCGCGACTCAAGCATGTCTATTCGTTTTCCTAGAAACTTAAGTAGTTCCTTAAACGTAGGCAAATCCTTCTCTGCAATCTGTTGCGCCCAAAGAGATCTAGTTTCATCATCTAGTTTAATCATCGCAATATATATCAGCCACGGATGCCGGTTCTCGGCGTTTGTTCCCAGAGCTTTGAGTCCTCTGATTGATTCGTCTAATGCATCGGTTAGCTTCCTAATATTGGCTGCATTAGGCTGCAAAATAGTTGACAGCTCCATATACGTTCTGATGAAAGCATTGACCGTATGTCTCTTCCTATCGTATCGTTGCACTAACTTCTGGAATGCCTCATTGTAATTAGCATCCGTTACTGAAAGATGTCGAATAAGTGATGCCGCTTCTCCCTTCAGTGTACCTTTCAGATACTGAAACTTTTGCACTGGTGTTAAACTATCTTTTTCGTGTATTGTTGAAGTGTATATGTCGAAGAACGACTGCCACTCCATATAATTTCCATCGAAAGTTGGAATATTGAGCTTGGGCAGCCAAACTTCAGTGTGCTGATATTGAGATGTACTCATGATGCTACTTAGCGCCATATCTTTGGGCGTAATAATACTTCGCTTACGGATTGTAGCGTTCAATCCTATAAGAACCAAGTAGAAATTATCTTCAAATTCGGAAATGTCAGATTCAATCGTGCTATCTAGATTCAGCATCTCGCTCTTTATGCTCTGGAATTCAGCCAATAAATTTTGTGCTCGCTCCTGCTTTATCTGGATTTCGTCTATACTAGCATTCTCTAAATTGCCCCGTACAAAGTTGAGAAGCTTCGTCATAGATCCCTTTGTGTTGGCACGTTGTTTCTTTAAGCTTTCCATGTTGAATGGAATATAAAATGGCGTTAAGTTACTGTGCGTATGTATATAACAGATTGTGACTGCCTCTAACGGCCACCAATTGCACTGATATAATTCACTAACTGTACTGATTTTTAACTGATATATGCTAATTATTCACCTTGCCTCGTAAGTTCGGCAGTCGCAGAGCTTTGTAAATATTTTTGTTTAATTTGATGGTCTCGAAATAATGAATTTTTGATGTGTTTCGATCGACTCTCCACAGAATAACAATATTTCAGGTCCCTGTTTCGGCGCCAATGTTTCTTTGGATACATATGATGCTAAACTCCTCAACCAAAAATGTATCGATTCACAATGCAATTATCTCCCAACCATTTGATTGAAACTCAGCTACAGGAACTTCCAATTTTTTATGTTTATGATTTTATTTCCAATATTTTTATGCGACTGAATACAAAGATGATTTGCAGGAAAAGAAATTTACTTAAAAACTAGTTTTACCTGTTTTAAGCCACCAAATTGTGAACTATTCACAATTTGGTTTCAGTGCAGTCTGTGGACAACTACCTAAAGTAATTGCAATAGAATTTATTAAAGTTATCTTCAGTTGGTTCTCTGGACATCTATTGAGTACTAGTTGTAATATTACAGTATTTATACTAAAAATAACTATTTTAGCTGACTTCATTTTAGGTTGACTTTTCTGCGTTAACACATGTATTGTAATCTTTTTATATGTTTTGCTACAAAAAGGTAAAACTTTTCATCTTGTAAAAAACAAGATCATCTATTTTATAACAGTTTTTGGGTTTGGATCTCGGGTTTCACCTTTTTATTTTTACAAGAAGACATTTTTTCTCGGTTTGGCTTGCATAAATTTTCAATCTAGTGTCTCGGTTTTTTTCAAGATGAAAAATTTATTGAATGTAAATCGGCTATGAATCAATTAAATTATTGATTTAACATATGTGTCTGTGATAATATTAAGCCAAGATTTTCTTAAATCTTTCATTATTTAGTTCTTACAACCAATTAACAGATGGCAGTTTAAATTATAAACAATAATCATATGAAATATGCACATATTTGGGTTTATTTCCCGTTAAAGATTCGATTATTTTACTTTTCGTGCTCATTCTGTTTATAATTGTATTGTTGTAGATAGATATGTAGATATTTAAAATATTTTTCGAGATTTTGGATCTATGAAAAATAATTTGTTTTGAAAAACTTCAACGATTAGAGTGAACAATAAAAAAATACATGTAAAGCAATTTTTTTTAGTGAAAATTATGTTGTGTAGGACTATAATATAGAGATTCGGTTCAGTGTTTTATTGTATTTTGTTTTTTTTGAACTGGATAAATTTTTAATAATAATAATAATAAACGGCTTTTACAGGCCATTATACTGTACCGTACCGAGTCAATAGTCGGCTCCATCGGATTTGATTTCGACATGTTCTTTTTATTGTTCTAGACAATCCGAAGAGGACAAGTCGTTATCTTCTTCAAAGTGCATCGTCGCCGACAGCAAATACTGCGCTTGTGGCTATCCTTTCAGAGATTCCTGCACCTTCCGCTTACGATTGGCTGGTAGAACGTGACCGAGCCAGCGTACTTACTATCCTTTTATTTCATGAACGAGATCAAGAATTTTTATTAAATTCCTGATCTAGTTATTGAATAAACCTTTGTAAGTATCGCCTTTGTCGCGTTTGGGGCCATATATCATGCGCATAAAACTCCATTGTGTCTTGGTCTCTAAAATCAGTGATCATATATTTTGTTTTGGACTCAATGATTTTGAGACTAACGGAAGATGAGAATCTTATGCAAGGGGCTTCAATAGTTCTCACCGTTGCGTTCCAATCCAATTGCATATATATCATTATTACATATGCCAGATTCTGGTTGGACTGACGGTACAAGATGTTGTCCTGAGGTGGTTCACATTTACGAAAAATAAGTTCTATTATGAGAATAAAGAGTATCGGGGACAGAGCATCTCTGTGCCATACCACGGAGCTAATTTCAAAACTCCCTACCAGCTTGTTCTCAACTTTGATACACAATTGTGACTTCATTACTGTCATTTTACAAAAACGCACATATTTGTCAGATCGCACATATTTGTCAGGATCGGGTTAAATTTTGACGGCTCTCATTTTGCAGAGATCGCTGATTTGTTTAGGATTGGATCACAGATCGTGACTGAGCCAGCGTACTCGCTATCATTTTATTTCATGAAATTCTTGATCTCGTGGTTAAATAAAATTCGGTAAGTGTCGTCATCATCGCGTTAGGTACCGCATATCATGCGCATGATACTTCTCTCAAACTTCATTAACCATATTCCAACACACTGCAAAGCAAATGTGGTTGCAAATATCGCAAAGCAACTCATAAGCTAGCTCAATGGCTTGTTGGAAATCTAAGAACCCCTGATGTACGTCACGAGATGTTTCGTAGTATTTAGAAAGAATCATCCTTAACGAAAAAACCTGTTCAGAGACTGACCGAGTCGGGCGAAAACCTCCTTGTTAAACTGTATAAACTGTAAAGCAATGTATAGCCTTAGAGCTCATAATTTTCACTTTTGGGCCATCGAGTTTCTTGAAGAGCGCAACGAGTTCCAAGTGGTACTCTTTAATAGCTGATACAGTACCATCAAATGCGCCAGGTTTTCTTAGCGACTGCAAGTGCCACGTATACCGACCCTAAACTGCTTGTCCTTTAACATAAGCTGGGATCGGGTTAAATTTTAGAGGTACCCATATTTTCTTTTGTTGATCTTTTTATCAATGTAGTTTTTAAGGGATACCGGTAGTCAGCCCAGCGATACAACCTTTATTTAAACGCCTCATACGACAAGCCAAAAAGGATATGGTGGAATTCCTCGACGTCAAATCTTTATGCTTAGAAGGATAACCTGCTCGTTTGGAAGTCTTTTACGAGATATGGGAGTGCTCCCCCACCCATAGGGTGTTAATAAATAATTAAAATTATAATAAGGGACGAAGTATTTAAAATTGTGTTTTAAAACAAAAAAAGCATAAAAATTACGGCAAACGCCACGATCTAGGTAAGAACAGTTAGTGCGACCACTTAACTGTCTGATTTATATGGAAATCAATTTTAGCATGTAAACCATTTGTGATTGATGAAAAATTTGTGAGGGCGTTTTGTAAAAAAACAGTTGAGTTGAAAACGCTAAATATCAGTAAAGCAGACGAAACCAACTCGTAAAAATTAGCGACCGCAATATGGCTTTTGGATGCTCTTAACAAAATTAACAATTAAGTAAACACGGAATTGGACTAAATTCCAATATTTTTTTTTAATGCAGCATGTGCAATATAATTCAAAAAATGTAATCTCTAGTTTCAACTGAACAGAAAGCAAGCCCAAATTCAATCAACTACCAAACTATTTTACCTGGTATTTTAATTGGTATCGAGTAATTCAACTGTCATTGACATAATTCCATATTTGGCACTAAATACTTTTAATAAATTACAAAAAGAAGTTTAACGTAACATTCAAAGTGGATGCAATAAAAAAAGGTATGATGTTGCCATAAAAACAAACAAAAAATATGGAGTGCTGTTCAAAATAAATATTGCTTGTCGAATTGCAGAACTAAAAGAAACTAGACCAAAAGATCATGAATGCAATTTGAACAATGCTGGCTCATCAACTGGAATAGAGCGAGATGATTTAGAAGAAGTTTATAGAAAAAGCAAGGAATTTTATGGCATTCGATACCATAAAATAGTTGCAAACGGAGATGCTAGTTTATATAAACAAATTTTAGAGGTTAACCCGTACCCAAATACGCATATCACACAACGAAAACTATTAAGAAATCCAATTAATAGTTGGACCTAAGACGGTCTCTGCTGAATTTTCAAACAATTGGCTTTCTGAGAAATTAAACTTCGGTTGGATTGATGAGAAATGATGGAATAATCGAAGTAGAATTTCCTCATACCGAGCAATTGGTGCAGTGGTTAAAGCTGCGGTGTTTGGGACGGGAGGTACCGGGTTCGAATCCCAACGGGGGAGGGTTGCAAAAGGGATTTTTCATCACTTGATTACGATCGGTGATGACGATGAACACAACTATGACCCCCCGTTGGAGTGCAGAATTCATGGGCCGAACCATCGTCCATGCCAGTACAGGCTGGCTGGAGCAATGCAATGTGCAGATGGATATTTGAAACGCGAACCTGTATTCGCGCGTCCTCGATTTGGCTAGTAATGGCGTAAAGTAGGACGTTAATTAACCGCGAAAGAGTTGGGTGAGCTTCGGCCCCAAAACAGATTGCATAGAAATAAACAAAAAAAAAAACAAAAAAAAAAAAAAAAAAAGAATTTCCTCATAATTCAAAACATTTACATCCACTAGATTCAGTGAAATCAAAATTAATTAAATTTCTTATGCATGACGAATGCACCGGAAACGTGACAATTAAACAAAACCACCCATATTGCTACCAGATACAATGGCAATTAGAAAAAACGGATCGAGATTACTGTTTCTTTATCGTGTAGATGCCAAAAGGCCTTATAAATATACGCACACTTCGAAATGCAAAATTATTCAATAAATTTAGATGCTGCTAACAATAGAAACTTGTAAGCTTTTATTTTAATTCTTTACTCAAAGAAATAATAGATGGTAGTCGTCAAAGAAGTATGGCAATCAGAGACTTTCCAGGCAATCCAGAAATGGATTTTAATATTTTGACGGATATTTACGAAAGTAACACGGAATTCAAAATAACAGAAAATTCGTAATTAGTTTTCACGGTGATTGTTATCCTTCAAAATTTTGTCAAATTTCCCCTTCAAAATATAGAACATAATTTTGATTATAAATTTGTCGTTGGTGGAATATGTAAAATATTTAAAAATCGTCTAACAATTTTGTTACGTTTTTATTACTATACGCATAATCAGAAAAATTGTAATATCAACTACATTAGAGCGAATTGAATAATAATAGTTATATATAATCAAAATGATAATGAACGATTTTGAGCACTTTTTAATTTGTTTTCTTCATTACTCTTGGTTTCGACCAAAAAATCGGTTGTTTTTTTATAAAGGAAAATATTTTTATTTTTTTTATGTATGTGTATAGAAATTCTATGTATTAGAATTATAAATTTAAATATTTGAGTTTTAACGTTGATTTTTTTCATAAAAATTTATTTTAAATGGTTGCAAATCTAAAATGTTTAAAGTTTAATAAAAAATAAATGGCTATTAGTGTTTTAAAGAAATAAATAACTTTTATTTAAATTTGAATCGCAACAAAAATTCATGATAATGACATTTTTCAAATAAATGAAGGGTTGTCCATAAAATTTCCTAGAGGAAATTTTATATTTTAGTACCAATATTAAAAAAAAACAACAGCATAAGGGCCGTGTTTTTTTTTGATGTCGGAGTAATCGGAGAGATCAGAGAGATTATTTATCGGATATATCTGATAATTCTTTTCTCCGATTTTTATCTATCAGATCGAAAAAAATATTTTTTGTGTAATTTTTTAGTACCAAAAATAATAAATTATTTTATGAATTTCAGCTTTAAACTCCCTAAATTAAAGTTTTATTTGTCACCTGATAGCTCACCATTAATCGGAGTCGCCATTTTAAAATTTACTAAAAAATTTAAAATAATCTGTACATTTTTTCAGAGTAAAAAGATCGTATCCGATAATTATCGGAGCGTAAAAAAAAAACGACACAGAGAGATAATTTTTTTCTCGGATATTAAAAAAAAACGCATATCTGAAAATTTGACAGTAAATTTATCTCTCCGATTTCTCCGATATCAAAAAAAAACAGACCCAAGTTCTCTTCATTAGTACAAATCGGTTGTTTTTTCTACGAATCGGTTGTTTTTTGTTTGCATGTGTAGGTAATAAATTTTGTGTTGAGACGCAATTTTTTTGATAGTATACAATCCGTGTGAGGTGCGATGTAAAAAAAACAATGAACTTTTTGGTGGAAACGTACACTTAGTTCGAAAAAATAAAACAATAAAAACTGTACGCATACTCCATCTATCATTAGATAATTATATACAAACATTATTTCTTCCAACATTCTATATATTCTCGAAAAATGCGACGTCTAAGTATACCCTTGCTGGTAACAAATTATCATAAATGTAGCGATACTCTGCTCCCTGACGCAATACCGCTTAAGAAATTTTCTTGAAATACCTGTCTAAGTTTAAATCTGATATTTGAATATGGCAACAGGATTGATCGATATCTTCTACAACTTGTGCTTGTCAGCATTTGGTAGATGATTAAGCTTTAGTTGTAGACTTAGGGTATATAAAGCAAGATTACCTACTGCTTAATTTTGTGTTCGCCACTGCTAAACCTCAGCTTGCACAGAGCTCACTTTGTACATGATAGTCTTATAATTATTTTGAATAGCTTAAACTTATAAGTACTTACTTGTAGACAACAAATATTTTTTATTTTAAAACCAACTGTAAATCAGTCATATACTTCCTTCACCAAAGATGATATCATGAATGATAATAGCGCACAAATATTTTCACTCCAAAGTGAAAACAATAAATATTGTCTTTCTCCGATCGTAGGAAAAAATATATATTTCCGTTGTTTTTTCGAAATGAAAAGCTCATGATTCCAGTATGTTGTATTTGGTGCTAAGCAAAAAGTAATAATAGTACGAGAATATTTTTTCTGGCCTACGCCGGGAATATATTCCCGTATGGATTTTTAATTGTTTAGAAGAAATAAAAGTACACTTATAAGGTCAAACGACCATAAATGTGGATGATTTCAATTTTGTAGATAAATCAGCGAAATACGCCAGAATGACGTTTTTCCGAAAATAATTTGATGAGTTTAGATTGACGATAATCCATAAAGCGTTTATAAGCATTTTCGTATATTACCTTCGATTTTTGCGGGAGTAAATCACATGTAGCTGAATTAGCTGCTTCCACTATATCCGGCGGGGTACAAGATAAGGATGATTCGCTTTCACTGTCCATATCCCTTAAATTTCGTTCATACGTTTTTTATAAATTAAATAAGACACAAACTTGACAACTTTTGAAAAAAAAAAAAACAAAATGTATTTATGTCTTATGATGTCGTGGCTAACTAAGCAATAATTTTATTTTATTGTCGTTTTTTTACTTTGTTTTGATTTCTTAGACCCCGTTCGATTTCCATAATAATTATGATCTTTGTAATAATTTTGACGTTAGTGAAATAATTGCCTCTTCTTATTTAGTAATGAGTTCGTTTGCTGTTCGGATTCTGGAATAATTTTGACTGTTGTAAGTGTGATGTTTCGATATAAATAGCTAGCAATTGTAAATTAATTAACACTATAATTTAATTTAAATATGGCTTTAGGTAAGTTAACTAGTCGTTTAGCGATGAGGAAGCATAAACATACGACAAGTTTGAGATTTTCTGTTCCATCTGCCAATCCTAAATCTGTTGAAATTTATATGTAAGTATACCGCCTGTTATGTTCAGTTTGGATACTGTGGTGTGATCCTTCAAGTTTCTTTCAAGCTACATAGTTAGGATGTACTCTATGAGTCATGCCTTAATTATACATAGATGCAGTAACCGACTAGATATATGTATTTTATGTTCCTTAAATTCCTTAAATTTGTTATTAATTTATTATTTATTTATTTAATTAAACATCGAAAATTTTATTTAAATTATAATATTTCAAACGAAAAAATATATTGTTATGATTGATTAGAAAATTTAAAATAGTATGAATTGTATAAAGTTATATTATTTATTTTAGAATTTTAAAAATTAAAAAAAAAATTTAAGTTAAATTAATTAATAAAATTTATTAATTTAATTATTAATCTGAAATTAATTTTATTAATTGGAATGTAAAAAAAGGTTATAAGTAAGTATTAAACATTTTGCAATAAACAAATATTTATAATTATCTAAAAATGTACTGTGCAAAACTAAATATGTTAATTCAGTCTTTCAATTATTTGTTTGAAACCTCTAAGTGATTAATTCAATTATATGGAAACTGAGAAATTTATGCCACAAATCGAAAAAGTCCAAAATTCGGAAAATGCATGATGCTTTCTTTACAAAAAAGGTACCACTGTTCGGATTTTTTTGGTCTATAAATATTTTAAGAAAATTCATGAATATTTTATAGCAGTATTTATACTGATTCTGAGAGCTTTCAATTAAGGTATCATTCATCAAAATCGGACCATTATTACGAACGCTAGAACGCTTTTGATTTTTAATTTATTTTCGGAAATCTGCAAAGGGGTACCACTGTCCGGATTTTTCGGTCTATAAATATTTTATGAAATTTCATGAATATTTTATAGCAGTATTTATATTGATGCTGAGAGCTTTCAATTAAGGTATCATTCATCAAAATCGGACCACTATTACGTTGTGTGGAAGACTGCTCAGGCTGTTGGTTATGAGTTTTTGAATTTTCCGTTGGCTGATTTTTTTTGGTATGGTTTTCATCCGAAGTTTAGTTTTTAATTGAATCTTTGAGTTTCTGCGCATATGTTGTCCCTCTAACAAGCTGATAAGATGGATTTGGATCTACCATTACATTAGTTTAGTTCACTGGATGACTACTAGTACAGAGCACGCATTAGACCTCCGTAACCCACTTGTCACATCTCACAAATGATTCTTGTCACAATCATTTGTGAGATGTTCCCCTGTACATTTCACACATCTTGGTCAATTATTGCAGTACGTTTAAGTATGCCCGCACCTTTGACAAGTATTGTATTGCACTACTTCCCGCATTCCTGGCGGTTTTTCGATCTGCACAACTGAGTGCATCCGTCTACTGACCGAATATATGTCTTTATTAGTTTCATTCATTCGTAGCTTGACCATAGACAACTATAGATGACGATTTTGTATGGGCAAAAAATTCCCAAAAAAAAACTAAAATATTTTATGAAAATTATTAATGTACTTCTTAACAATAAGGTACACAGTATTTTGCCATTATCTCTTTGTGTCTTTCTAACTTAAATGAATTGCATAAAAAGAAATTTATTTGTAGAAATTTATCCGTTCCGTTCCGTTCCGTTCCGTTCCGTTCCGTTCCGTTCCGTTCCGTTCCGTTCCGTTCCGTTCCGTTCCGTTCCGTTCCGTTCCGTTCCGTTCCGTTCCGTTCCGTTCCGTTCCGTTCCGTTCCGTTCCGTTCCGTTCCGTTCCGTTCCGTTCCGTTCCGTTCCGTTCCGTTCCGTTCCGTTCCGTTCCGTTCCGTTCCGTTCCGTTCCGTTCCGTTCCGTTCCGTTCCGTTCCGTTCCGTTCCGTTCCGTTCCGTTCCGTTCCGTTCCGTTCCGTTCCGTTCCGTTCCGTTCCGTTCCGTTCCGTTCCGTTCCGTTCCGTTCCGTTCCGTTCCGTTCCGTTCCGTTCCATTCCGTTCCGTTCCGTTCCGTTCCGTTCCGTTCCGTTCCGTTCCGTTCCGTTCCGTTCCGTTCCGTTCCGTTCCGTTCCGTTCCGTTCCGTTCCGTTCAGTTCCGTTCCGTTCCGTTCCGTTCAGTTCCGTTCCGTTCCGTTCCGTTCCGTTCCGTTCCGTTCCGTTCCGTTCCGTTCCGTTCCGTTCCGTTCCGTTCCGTTCCGTTCCGTTCCGTTCCGTTCCGTTCCGTTCCGTTCCGTTCCGTTCCGTTCCGTTCCGTTCCGTTCCGTTCCGTTCCGTTCCGTTCCGTTCCGTTCCGTTCCGTTCCGTTCCGTTCCGTTCCGTTCCGTTCCGTACAATTCCGTTCCGTTCCGTTCCGTTCCGTTCAGTTCAGTTTCAGTTTCAGTTTCAGTTCAGTTCAGTTTCAGTTCAGTTTCAGTTCAGTTTCAGTTTCAGTTCAGTTTCAGTTCCGTTCCGTTTCAGTTCAGTTTCAGTTTCAGTTCAGTTTCAGTTTCAGTTTCAGTTTCAGTTTCAGTTTCAGTTTCAGTTTCAGTTTCAGTTTCAGTTTCAGTTTCAGTTTCAGTTTCAGTTTCAGTTTCAGTTTCAGTTTCAGTTTCAGTTCCGTTCTGTTCCGTTCCGTTCCGTTCCGTTCCGTTCCGTTCCGTTCCGTTCCGTTCCGTTCCGTTCCGTTCCGTTCCGTTCCGTTCCGTTCCGTTCCGTTCCGTTCCGTTCCGTTCCGTTCCGTTCCGTTCCGTTCCGTTCCGTTCCGTTCCGTTCCGTTCCGTTCCGTTCCGTTCCGTTCCGTTCCGTTCCGTTCCGTTCCGTTCCGTTCCGTTCCGTTCCGTTCCGTTCCGTTCCGTTCCGTTCCGTTCCGTTCCGTTCCGTTCCGTTCCGTTCCGTTCCGTTCCGTTCCATTCCGTTCCGTTCCGTTCCGTTCCGTTCCGTTCCGTTCCGTTCCGTTCCGTTCCGTTCCGTTCCGTTTCCATCCGTCCGTTCCATCCGTTTTGTGAATCACAAAACGCTACAATTTATTTCATTTAATCCATTTATGGAGTGGGGTCCTTCAAAGAACGACGACACATCACTTGTTGATTTTAACAAATTAATATTAGTTAATTAGAATATTGTAAAAGTTGTAATAAATAAATAAATCAAAATGATTCGTTTGATGTAAAATTGTTTACAAAATAACAGTTTCTGTTTCTTTTAAAGGCTACATGGAGGTGAACAACTTCACTAGCTAGATTAAATATTTTCAAATCTGCAAGCCAGATGAAATTCGAACATATGAAAACAGATTACGAAGTTTGAATCTCTGATTAAAGCTATGACCCAATCATTTAAGCAACCACCCAACATATACGATTTGAAGATTTTTTTAAATTTTATACGGGTATAAACCATAACACATGGTTTTACCTCCTCGTCAAAAATACTGCATTATAAAACTAAACTATGGGTAAAATGTCAGAAATAATTTTTTGGCGCCATCCTTCTAAAGTACAACTCGTGAAGGGACATGGGGATCGAATTACGAAGAAAAATATTGACTGTTCTGATTTCACTGTACAGTACTGTAAGCTACAAACTATAATGAAGGATTATTTGTAGTTTTATACATTTTTTATCCATTGTCATCACTTTAATTATATATAGGAAGACGAACATTTAGAACAAAAAATGTCTCCTATAATTAATCCCATTATTACCAACCATTAAAGTGTATCGTAAGAATTCTTTAATTCACTCCTAATTGACATATTGTTCGATTATTACCCTCTATTGTTCAAAGTCGATAAAATGTCAAATAGAAGAAAATTTGCTAAACGAAAGGAAAATTACCACAGGATCAAAAACCAAAATTGAACCGCACACACTCATGCCAGTAAATCGTATACATGTGTATAATACACGAAAAACACGTGTCTGGGCGGTGAAAGATATGGTTACTCATTCGGAAATAACTCTACAGTATCCTCGTTTTGAGAATGCATATAAAACAAAACGAACAAAAAATTGGTAGGAACGTAAAATTTGGGTATCGTGTAATGAAATTGAAATCGTATATGCAAATCAAGTTAAAATTTTGAATTGAATAAAACATCACGTTTCAAGTGAGTTCAAATGTTTTGACAGTTTTTATGATTTGGATAAACTACCAAAATCTAAAAAAAGAAAGATTTATTTTTTCATCTGCTAATAGTTTTCTAAATTGTATGGGCGTCAGGTGAATTTTAAGTTTGGAAATTTTGTTAGTTTGTTTCATGTGTGGTTGTTTGTGTACGAGATTAAATTACCCGGAAATAATTGTTTAGTGATGACGGAAAAAGGGTTGGGAAACTATAAAGTTATTATGGATATACCATAAATACTGTTATTAGATATGGTGTAAATATGATAGAATATTAATGGCAGGTGAACTTTTTGGTTTGCGTATACAATATTGTCTGCCAATTAAAAATGTTATTTCACTAATAATTTATTTAAGATAACACATTAAAAAAATACAATTTTTTTTTTATTTAATTTATGAGATTGTAAAATAATAAACATTAATCAAATTAAATTACAATTCAATATCAAAAAAAAAAATAAAACAAAAAAAAACAAAAACTAATAAAATTTCAAATATCATATAAACTGACCCCATTCAAAACTATAATTTTCTTTAATAAATCATTATTACTATTTTCTTTTCGTTTTAATTAGAAAATAAATTAAAATTTAAAAACAAATTAATTAATTTTCTTAAAAACAAATGATATAGTTTAAGGAGAATTAAAAATACATAGAAAAAAATGATGAACAAGTGGATAAAGCGCTAAATTATTAAATTTAGTATTAAATTTGTATGGTATATGGAGGCCGTAAACGTCTCTAACCGCGTCTTTAAAGACATCTCTTGAAACGCTTATTATGAATTGTCTGTGATGGGTGTAAGTGGTCAGCCCAATTGTGTCGTTCCGTTTTTAAACGCAATCCCCTTATTTTTGTTCTGAATAAAACCTATTCGTAAAGAGATATTATTGAGTTAAAAAGTTCCCGATCCTCAAAACGGGTCATTAATCTTCTTATCGTGTTTGCATTGGGAGCCGTCGCAGTATTAAAATGCTGACGGTATTTTGTTTTCGTTGTAACTGTTTACGCCTAGAATATTTAGCTAAAAAATGTAGAGAAATCAAAACTAAATAATTGATAATTTTAGTTAATTCAAATTTAATAGTTATGCTGAGTGCCTCATGCCAAAAAGACACCTAAATCACCGTCTATTCTAAACTGTTTATTAGTTTGTATTAGTTATTAATAGATGGCACTAGTGTTAATATTACAAACTGTGCCCGGCTATTTTTGTTGACTTTTTAGTCGTTCACTAAACAAAATTGCTTTTAAAACAACTATATGTACTATATGCAGTTATAGGGTGGGCCAACTTAAACGGACTGATTTGAAATGCTTATAACTTTTTTATTTTTAAAGTTATTCATTTATTTTTTTTACAGATAATAAAGAATTTTATTATCAGTGCAAGAACGTGTAAAAATGTGTTGAATTTTATTATGTTTTGGACGATTAATTATTACAACGCAAATAAAATACCGTCAGCATTTTAATACTGCGACGGCTCCCAATGCAAACACAATAAGAAGATTAATGACCCGTTTTGAGGATCGGAGTGCAGTAGGTGATGACCCACGAACACAAGTTTTGTCTCCGTGATTATTTAAATTTTTATTAATTAAGCTTGGTTTAATAAATTATGTATATATAGTAGTTTTCAATAAATATGTTCCTTCGAACATTAATTCCAAAAAATTATGTGAAAATCGGCTATTACTAGTGTAATGAAAAAAAAAAACATTAATAATAAAGTTAAGTGCTAAAAAAATTTTTTCGTGCGTTCCATAAAAAATTTGCAATATGGTTGACCAAATTGACATTCAAAAAGTTTTAAATAAAATTGTAGGTGATTTATCTTAAATAAAATTAACTCAACAAAGTCAGTGAATTATTGAAAGAAAACAATGAACTGAAAATAATTGTAAATGAACTATTAAATAAAACTAAATTGCTTGAAATCAAAGTGAATAAATTAGAGAGTGAAAATAACTTTTCGAAGCAAAAAAAAATTGAAAATCAAGTAATAATAAATAACAAACTTCAAAAACACCCGATGAAATTTTTAAAAATATTTTAATAAACCAAAAACTGGATATCAATGAATCGGAATACTTCGTTACACATCTATATAATGCTGGAAGAACAATTTCAAACCTATTAGTAAAATTTCGTGACATACATCATAAAAATCAACTTTTGAAATTGTCTAAACAGCAAGGTATATTTGCTGCGGAACTTGGTATTCCTAATAAACCAAACACTCAACTTTATGTCCAACATCATTTAACTACAGTGAATTACAATTTAATTAGACAAGTAAGAAAATTGAAGCAGGAAAAAAAATTAAATCTTCAATACATTTTGTTTCAAAACTGTAACATTTTGGGACGAGCTAATACCACATCGAAATTATTAAAATACGAGGAATTTCTGACGTACAAAATTATTTTTGCAATAGTGATCATTGTGATAGTGTAGCTGTAAATAAACCTGTCATTGGTGAAACAGACTTTACGTCACATACAAACAATGTTAAAACAATTTGGCTATATCAACTGACAGCGAAACCGTAAATCTGGAAATTTTTGTTTGCGACAAAAAATGCTAACTTTTTTAACAATCTGATTATGAGCGACGAAGCACATATTCTTTTAAATTGATATGTCAATAAACAAAACTAGTGAATTTGGGGTACGGAAAATCCGATAGCAGTGCATTAGTGACAATTACATCCTCAGATGCACTGTATGGTGTGGTATTATGGCTTTCAAACACTTCCGAGTGATGTATTAATTGCGCTGGATGTATTATTTTGATGCCAAAATCATCTGCTCTTTAACCCCACCGCAGTCCCAAGACGTGAACGGTGAACTGCTCTTCTGTATCCAATTTTTTATGTTTTCTAGGCAATATTTGGCACCCAGTGCTATTATTACGTTCTCAAAATTCAATGCTCACAATCAATGCTTCATTTCAAACCCAGCCTGTAAATGTATTGATTTGGCATTCTTATTTTTATCGAAATGTGCCAAAGGTCATCATAACCATCTGGTACACGTTTGGCTTACGGTTTTAGTCGTTATCGTTCCATAAAGATCAGAGGTATGGTCGATCTTCCTTTTTCATCAAGATCTGGTGGAACATCTCTGATTCTTTGTAACCTCCGTATAAACGCAAGTTTCCATTCACAGAACTTAAACAAAACATGGCTTTAGTATAATATCCGAACCTTTTGACAATAAAAACTATTCTATTCTATACTGTTAGAAACACCATTGAGTTTTACAGCTGCGTCACAGACAACTTGATAATCCCCAGGTGTATTTGAATTTTTTACAGCGTACATCGGTATAGATACTAACAGTTCAGATCCATTTCGCTACCTATGACTTTTTATGTATCACATTTCCCTTTATAATGTTGCATTTGCTGGTTAATTAGGTCACCCGACTGTAGGTTCAGAGCCTGTTTCTTCTCAAGAAATCGTAATTGGGACAACGTGATTATATAACTTTGGAAGTTTGACTTCTTAAAGAGCAAATTATTTCTTGATAAGCTGATGAAGAAATCCATCCGTGTTTCATTCTAACTTGTGCAACTGATATATTTCCTCTATTTGTATCACATCAGAACAAAGTCTTAATGTAACCGTTCAAAGCTGAGGTTTGTTCTCTTTTATTCTGTGACGCCGCGTGTGGTTGCCAATCGCTAATGACTGTGAAATTTATCTGGTGTGTGCATTTGTACATATTTTAATTCATTAAATCTATTATTTTTTAATTATCATTAAATATTGTCTGTACTGGTAGGTGAAAATCACACCTGTGATTTTTCAAATCGATAACCTGCGATCCTGCTTCTTGTTTGGTGGTGAACACTTTACTCCTGAATATTTGAGGCACAAATCCAGCTGTAGATCAAAAACCTGCATATTATTATTTGCTAATAGCATTTTCTCATATGTGACGGATGACATATCGTCAATAAAGGCTCTCGTATCTGATGAACTTCGTCGAAAATACTAAGGTACTGAATAATTTACAATTAAGTATAATGGCATAGACAACTATAGATGACGATTTTGTATGCAAAAAATTCCCACACTATTCTATCTACCGACGATCTGTGATATTTTGTTTAAAAATAAAATTAAAACGTCGATCTGAATTTTTGGTGTATATTAAATGAGTGTGTATGCATTTTGTTAAACAAAAAAAAATATTTGCTTCAATCAATACCAGAATACTAACATAATCATAGTACATATATACACTTACATGCATATTCAATAAAAAAACTTTGTATCTATCTAAGATCGTAAAATATTTGGTACTAATAATTTAAAATATGGTCTATCGTCCGGTTACTTTTTTTCTGCTTCCCAAAATCCATTTCGATTACATTTACCCTATATTCTTTTCACCGACGATATGTGCTGTTTGGTTTTGACGATATTCTTTTTAAAAAATATTTAAAAACGTCGATCGGTAAAGGGAAAACCTCCTATATTTTAATATAGAATCATATACAGGTGTTTGGAGGGAGGACATCATAAAAAATATGTTATTGTTTGACAAATGAAATATGAGAAAAAAATATTTAGATTTTTTATGAGTTTAGGACCGTCTTATTACTGTCGATTTATTTTATTTTTTACGTTTTTCCTACAAATAAATTTCTTTTTATGCAATTCATGTAAGTTAGAAAGAAGCAAAGAGATAATGGCAAAATACTGTGTACCTTGTTGTTAAGAAGTACATTAATAATTTTCATAAAATATTTTAGTTTTTTTTTTTGGGAATTTTTTGCCCATATAAAATCGTCATCTATAGTTGTCTATGGCTTGACTTTAAAAAGTAGGGGTGGTTTTTTCGTGCCACTTTGCCTCATGTTGCAGATATTAACAACGTCGTGGCCCAAGCCAATTAACTCACTTTTCAATTCGTCAGTGTTATTAGACGAGTGTTAGTTTCGTATGACCACCTGGTAGGTTTTGTTCCACTTTTGTTGGAACTAATGGAATTCGGTGTTTCGTTCCGCTAGGGCTTTAATGACGGCTGGGTCTGCCTCTGCATCTTTTTCCAGAATTATAAACTGGCTAGTTCCAATTATTTTTAGGTTAAATTTGTCTTTAGTATATTCCTTTAACAAGACAAAGAAAAAGGATTGAATTTTTCTACGCCAGACACAAATATTGGAGGCGCTAATATTATTTTTAGTGGTAGTGTAACGCTTTGCATGAGTTGATGAAGAAACCAAACTCATTCTTCACGTTATCAGATTTGATTCACACAGGGATTTTCGCGGTCGTTGCTGGCTAAGCTTCAGGGAGAAAAATGCGTGGGGTTTTGAAAATATATGTGAATCACGTGTAACCGCTAGACAGGAATTGGATGCTGAATACACAACCCATCAACCAACCCAGATAGATGTTGCTCTAATTCATCACTCAAAAAAAAATAAGACGATCCTTTACAAAAACATAGTTGTAATAAATAAAAAAAAAAAATCAAATAAATAAAAAATTTAACAAAAATATATATATATTTTTTTATAACTTAATTAAACTTACTATAATTATAATCTAATTCTTAACTAATTCCTAAACTTACCCCTCACCAACATAAGCCTTAATATTATAAAAAAAATAAAAATGAACTCGTTTTTATTTTTTTATTTATGTTGTTGTTGTTGTTGTTGTGGAAGATGACGATGTTGTTCTAGTTGATTTTAGTTAGGGTACACGTTTTGTTTTTTTTTATGGAAGCTTCCAGAATTATTATTATTATTTCCGTTATTACTATTATTATTATTACTATTATTATTATTATTAGTATTACTATGTACTGGAACTATTACTTGTATTATTATTATTGTTTAGATTTAAATTTAATAGGATTAATTTTGAGAGTGTTTTATAATTATATTTCTTAAAAATCATGTATCGAATTATTTTTAGCTTTTTTCAATCGTAAAACAGTTGTCTGTATAGATGTTATCAACACTATCACTATGACTATAATTAGATTAGATACACTAAAATTACAATAATTAGGTTTAAATAATATCAAATTATTATTTATTGTTTTTTCTTTAATCACAATATGTTTTTTTTTTTTTTACACAGACAAAATTTAATTTAGTTTTTCATCCACAAATTGACTTTTTTTCTAATAAATTTAATACAAAACTGTCTAAAATTTAAGACTCGACTGTTCTCTTTAACTTTAAATCTTGACCTTTTCTGTTTCGCAAATTAAAATTGACTGACTCTTGTACTTTAATTTTATTACCTCTCCACAACCCGTAATTTAACTTTCCCAGCTGATTTATTTTATTATTATCTTTTTTTTTTTTACTAGTTATTGACTACCGTGTTTAAATTCAGATGGCGAAAAAAAATGTTTGTTATATACGATTTTTTTGTGATGGCGAAACTTGAGCTGTTACAAGTCGTGGGAACGTTCCCACACCCTGAGAACCAAAGAAGTCTCTTGCCAGCAATCTACCGATCACTATTGAAAAATATAACTTTTGACACATATTTTTAGTGTGGGTTTTAAATGAGGATCGCCAATTTAAGTACGAATATCTTTTAAATAGAAGGTCCCTAATAGTTTTCCTGTCAAATTCCGTACTCTGTACGCCACATTCCCAACTTTAGCATCAATGATGGCTGGAGTAAATTTAGAAGCTAACTTCGCCGAAAATTTATTTGCCGCATCACTTTGAGTAAATGTGGGAACAAACACTGATTGCCCCTCAGAAAGCTTTCGATTTCGGCTACGCAAGTTATAGTGCCTTGCAGATTTGTCATAAGCAAGTTTAAGGTAATGTTTAATTTTGTTTCTTATTACATTTAACCGGTCTGGTTTCGACATAACACAGACTTCATTATCTCCAGAAGGGAACAGTAACCTTCGTAATTCATACTCCGAACCATGCAAAATCATATGCTGACCAAATACTAAATAATGCGGCGAAGTCTGAGTGGAATTATGTACCACATTACGTAATGCAGCAGCTATCTCCTGAATATGAACATCCCATTCGTTATGTTTGGTGTCACTGAGGTAAGAACGGATGGCCGATAATATGGTTCTATTAACACGCTCAGAGGCATTGCTCTGAGGAGATGACTAACTCCGTATTTAGCAAGCATATCTTGGAACATTTTGGAAGTAAATCGTTTCCCATTGTCGCTTGTGATGAATTCTGGTACGGAAAATAATAAAAATAAGTCATTTTCAAGAAACTGGCATATTAAAATCGCCGATGCTTCTCTCAACGGTTTTAGCGTGACAAATTTAGAAAAATGATCCAAAATAATCAGTATATAAGCATTACCACGTTTAGATCGTGGATAAGGACCTAATAAATCAATATACAATCGTTGAAAGGGTCGATCGGAAATGAATTGATGTCCCATTTCAGGTTTAGTGGAGTAATTAACAGGTTTATTCATTTTACAGATAATGCAATTTTTCACATATTCTTTCACCTCCCGTGCAATTTGCGGCCAATAAAATTGTCTGCGAAGTCGATCCAAGGTTTTAGCCGTCCCCATATGTGCTGATGTTGGAGGCACGTGCGCTTGTCCAATTAGTGAATTGGTCATGCTAGCAGGAACTATTAGTTTCCAAGAGGACACATCTGTGTCATCATAACGGGTCCCATATGAAGGCGTAAATAATAATTTATTTCCTTGCACGCAAAAGTTATGGCAATCCGGTTCCAGTTTTTGAATGGCTCGAATTCGGTCCTGATATTCAGGATCATTGAAAGCGGGTGACTCCAAATTTATTTGAAGAGGTTTCCAGTTCACCGGAACTATTTCATATCAATTTTACTTAGATTTCCAGATGAATCAACGAAAGAACAAATACCATTCAATTCCTCACAAAATACTCGAGAAAGAGCATCTGGAACCACGTTCACAGTACCTTTTCGATAACCTATTTGAAAATCGAAGGCTTGCAATTTTAGACTCTTGGTGAGGTCAGTCAGAGGTGCAGCTCTTGTTGCAAAATTGCCAATAAACCGCCTATACCATCCGCCCATACCCATGAAGCGCCTAACTTGTTTGATGGTTTTTGGAATAGGGTACGCTGTAATGGCTTCTAATTTCTCCGGATCAGTTCGGAGACATCCATCACCAACAGGATTTAATAGGAATCTACTCTTTTCAATATTTATTGTCAACCCGGCTCTTTTCAGTAGAAAAGCGACTTCTCTGAGCAAGGTAAAATGTTCCGCTAGGGTGGCAGAAGTAACCAGTAAGTCATCTAAATAGACGAATATGCGATCATGTAATTGGTATGGTATTACTCGGTGCATTAAGCGGCACATCGTCTGTGGTGCATTGCATAAACCGAAAGGCATAACCGTGAATTGATATAACGGCCACCCAGGAACTGCAAATACCGTCTTAGGTCTGGATTGTGGGTCGAGGGGGATTTGCCAAAAGGCATCTTTTAAATCGAGACTAGATATAAACCGTGTTTGATTCAATCGCCCCAACAATCCATCAATAAGTGGTAACGGATAAGCATCCTTGACGGTGACCTTATTCAATTCACGGGCATCCAAGCACAGACGAACCTTCCCGTTTGGCTTTTGCACCAAAGTGATCGGTGAACACCAAGAGCTCTGACTTTCTTCAAGTACTCCCAATGATAGCATTCTGTCCAACTCATCATATATTAATTTCTGTTTAATTGGTGACACGGCATAAAATCGTTGTTTGATTGGCTTGGCAGATTCGACATCGATGGCATGCGTCACTAAAGTGGTTTTTCCGAGACCTAATTGTGCACTAGATGAAAACATTTTGATGATATTGTCTAATTTAGACTGATCTATATATGAAAGGTCGTGAAAATTGGAGGTGTTGTTGTTGGAAGATCTTAAAGCGGGTACTCCTTCGAAAGCTGATATTTTTGGAGTGATCCTAAATAAATTCCAAAAGTCAATCCCCAAAAATAACGGCTGATCCAATGAGGGCACGATATACAAATTCATCGAATGCTTTTGGCCATTAAATCCAACAATGCCGTAATATAGCCAAAAACACGTTGTGGTTGTCCACTAGCGGTATGTATGTATGTTGAAAAACTATGGAATTTGGAGGATGGATAGCTTAGAAATTTATCCGAGCCAGAACCTAATACGCTGATGGTGGCACCACTGTCCAGGAGCCCGATATACTCGATCCCGTCAATTGTTACCTTAGCATAAGGTCGTTTATCACTAGAATCTGTTTGAATTATTGACGACACTACACTGGATTTTAGTTTGCATTTTGACTCCCAATAGTTGCGGCTTCTTAGTCGATGTTTTAAATTGTAATGTCGTCGTTTATGATTTGGTTGCCTCGGCGAAGTTGATGATGCCAGAATATTTGAAGAGGACATGACTTGCACTTCAAATGATGGGTTTAGAGTATTTATATTACCTCGATGTGGTTTGACAAATGAACCAACTTGTTCAGTTGCGCTACTGTTTTTAATTAAATGGCTTCGTGATGTCACTGAGTTCCGGTAAATGTTTTTCTGTTTTGTATTAGATTTGGCGGAGAAGAAAGAATCTGATGATGATACTGAGTCTATTTCGAATTGTTCGAGGTCCCCTGCCTGGTCAAAAGTTGTGATGTAGGTGTCATTTGGGAAACACGGCTGGGTGGGCCACTGTTCGGAGTACCCTGGTTCCCAGTTCCCCAATGTACTCTCTTCTCGTTTCCCGCACACCGCGTACATTTAGGAGTGATAGTGTCTTTTAGACCACATCTGTAGCAAAACCATCTCGTTGGCGGCACGGAACATTCAGTAAATACGTGACCAATATCATCGCAATTGTAGCAAATAACGTACGTGGGATCTTTATTGGTTAAGCTACTTCGGTTTCTCGGTGGTCCTTCGGCGTATGATGATCTATTGTAACCTACATTTGGCTGATTTAAGGCCTCCACTTGGTAAGGAGTATATTCCGGCAACACAGGTGGGCTTGAGTAAACATAATTTAACGGCGATTTTGCTGCTCCGGGATTGTACGTATGGTATGATGTAATACTCGGGCCATGCTCTGCATAATTAGACTGGGGAATTGCTGCTTCACGAGTATAATAGGGTACACTATTTGCCACTGCTTCGATGCTAGTACTATCAGCATAATTGCTGTCCATCGAACTGCTTATAGAATTAACTATCCGTCTGGCTATCGGAGCGTTTCGGTGTTCGTAAGAAGGCCCCTCTTGTTGAAGAGGAATGAAAGTATCCGGATCAATATTTAACTCGGCCCATGTATTCTCCCAGCTCATGCAACTGCTGATTAAGTCATCAATAGTGTCAAACTGTCTATCGGTTAGTTGATATCGGAGTCCACGTCGCATATTTTTTTTTTTTAATTTTATCAACTGTTGATCGGTATAGGGTGTACTCAATTGTAAGGTGAGTCTCTAAATTTGATTATAAAAATCTAGAAAAGATTCATTTGGGATTTGTTTGCGAGATTCAATCTTATTTTCAATGTCGGAGTCAGGCCGACGATTTCTAAATCTTGTTAGCATCTGCTGTCTCAGTTCTGGCCATTGGGTTTCAGGATTTTGTTGTCGGAATGTCCAATACCAATGCGAAGCTAACCCAGTCAATACAAAACTAATTTCCGTTAGCAGCCGATCGAAGTTCAAGATCATTGAAGCCGCCAAAAGTATCAGCACAGATTCAAAGTATCAGCACAGATTATATATACTTCGTACAGATATGTAACTTCTGCTACGCCTTTGTCTAAGCTAACAATTTTATTTTATTGTTTTTGTTTTTTCGATCATTTTTTTTTAGAAAAGGTCAACATATATTATTAATATGAACCTTTAGGAAGTTTTAATCAAAGTGTATATTATTTATGTACTCGTATTATATAGGTAGTTACAGTTTTTTTATGCATGTATTCTAATGATACAAATATATTTTGGTTGATTGTAAAATATACAATTGTGTTCGATCTGCTGTATTTTGAAAAGGTTAGTACACTGTGTCGTCTTTGTTGCGATTATAATAGATAATTTATTTTTATTTGTAAATTATAAATTATTAACGTTATAATGTACTAGAAATCAAAAAACGGGTTTAGGATTATTTTGTTGATACAAAACCAACACAAATGTTTATACAAGCCGTGATGTAGGTTACGCAAAAACACTAAATCAAACGGTACACTCAACAACGTCTATATTACCAAGACCGATTATTTCTAATTTAAAGGGACAAAGCGACTACTGAAATTAGTGTTGGTTATATTCATATACGGCTAAATTTAAAAACAAACCAACACTTATATAGTTTGTTTTGATTTTTTACTATGAAATATGAATAAAAGAAAACAAAAAATACATAGCAAACAATAAAATTTCGATCACGGCAACATGCTATTAAGAATATACAAAAATATTATAACCCACACTAGGAAAATGTATTTGATTTTGTATAAAATGTAAATAGGTATTGTTATAAAATAAATCAATATAAATAAAACAGACATACAGCGTTGCTATTTTCACATTGAAACCAATACTACAATCAGTAGTCGAATATGTAGAAATATATGTCGGCCATTAATCGGTCTTGGTATAAAGACGTCTTTGGTACACTTCAAAATTTGGATTAGTGAAAAAACGAATATAAAATGCACTCACACTTAAATATACAAAACAAAACAAGCATGTGAAGTTATCCCAGAAAAAATAAAAATGTTTATCAGGCAATACTATCTCATCCCATCCCAGTTTTTTCTATATATACATACAAAATTGAAGAAATTAAATTAACTTTTTTTTATCTCGGACTAAGTCTAAATCAAGTCTATCTAAAAGAGCCGTTCTCCTAGGAATATGGTTTGCCGGAAATGATAGTATGTACTAACAATAGTATGTACTGTCTCTGACCAAGTCGTCAGTACTAGCTGTATGGTGGGATTCGTGAAATCGCACGCTCAGCAACGGTTAGAGTCAATGAACTTGAGAAATTCTGTATCTAAATCCATGTCGTCGGTTTGACTTTCAGTTGACATCATTGTTAATACCGAAAAACTTTCAACTATCGCAGTCAGTTTTGTCAGTTTGCACTGCTATAGCTGTTGCACTTGATGTTTTTTTTATTAGTATTTCCATCTAACAAACTAGTGGATATAGGTGTTTCACAATTTTTAGATACGTTACTAATATTATCTGTGTTTATTTGATCATCTTTGGCACTGTTGTTAGAATATAAATTTTTTAATAGCGTTGGGACTGCGTTCTTTGTTAAGCGGTTTCTTCCAATATATATATATGATCAAAATGTAGTTCACATACATAATTTATTTTGGTTTTTAAATTACAAGCAGATATTTGTAAAGCGTTTAACCAAATGTTCGCTTTTTGCTCATCATTTGGTAGTTTAAAAAAACGGTAGTTTGTTTTTCTGAGTGATTTCCACAACCAGGAACGAAACATGTCGTCCAAATTGTGCGATTTTCTCTGTTTAGTGAAAGCATGTTTGACTACACTTAAATTAAAATAATAAATAATTAATTTCATTTGTATAAAAATGAATCCGCTAATACCACGTTAATTGTTATCAAGTTAATTGTTTGAATTGTAACGAAAAGAAAAAATATCTTGTCACAGAAGATCAACCAAAAATAATATTTGTATCATTAGAATACATGCATGAAAAAACTGTAACTACCTATATAATACGAGTACATAAATAATATACGCTTTGACAAAACCAACACTATTGTATATTATACAAGCCATGAAGCTTGGCTAAGTAAAACATATTATTACTCAAAAACGTCTCTATAGAAAGACCAACTATTCAAAAATTTAAAGGGACAAAGCGCCTCTTTGATGTAGTATTGGTTGTGTACGGATATAGCGTAAAACAAAAACAAAAACAAATTTTTACTAACTCTAATATAGTTAGTTTTTATGTTATTTTTGCTTTGCTATTTGTTCTGCTACCAATCCTACTTTATTAAGGCGGATATATAGTAGTATTAGTGTACGAAAAAATGAGTTGGTCTTTCTATATTGAGACGTTTTTGTATGACTACTAATTGGATATGTGTTAGTGAATTTGACTACAATAAAAATCGAAACAAAAAATTATATTTCGCACTGTCCATACTCCTCTGAATTCAAACTATATAACATTTCTACAAAAAAAAAACGAAACAAAAATTATATTTTGCACTGTCCATTCTGCTCTAAATTCATAGTATATAGTATAGTATATAATGAAGTAAATAATAATAACAATACTTCTCTCGTTAAATAATAAATTGGTTTTTTGCTTTGTCATAAAGAGCGCAACATACTGTTGTTCCATCATTCGTATTCATGTTTTATTTACATCAAAGCATATAATAAAAGTATATACAAATTATACTACGTCACAACACTAATGCTTAGGTATAGTAGTCACTTTTTGGCATAAGTATCGCAACTCCATGGCTTGTATATACATTTGTGTTGGTTTTGGCTTTGATTAAAACTTCCTATATTTTTGGAGGAGGTTCTAATTTAGCTACAAACAAAACAAAGTAAAAAAAATATATGATCAATTCTTATTCAAATATATCGTCGATTATGTTATTTCGTTTACTTCAAACTACAAAGTAAGTCCATGAAATTACATATCCTGTACTGGACCTTTGTCGACGATATAAATTTTGTAAACATCATTTCCAAAAATATATGTAAAACAAAAAAATTTAACAAAAAACTTTTTTTTTGATTTTAGTGCATTAAACGTTACTAACGTAGAAACATAATAAAATCACAAAAAAAAAATAAAATTATATAGTAAAATAGAAATAGGGACGATGCAATTCACTAAAAAATATATAATATATGTGTGTACGTGCGTGTGGAAAACATTTATCAATGGATCATTTCCTCCTTTTTTAGCACCTTACGTAACGTGTATATATTTCTCATACTTTTGAAAAATTTTATTTATTGGCATCTACTGGTCTAAAAATATAAAAAGGTGTTAATAATTTGTTATTTATTTTTTGTTTCATTAAGTTCATATTAATAATATATGTCGACCTTTTCTAAATAAAAATGATCGAAAAAACAAACATAATAAAATAAAATTGTTAACTTAGACAAAGGCGTAGCAGAAGTTACATATCTGTACGAAGTATATATAATCTGTGCTTTTAGTTCAATTGTTTTGAAATTTATGTTAATATTGAAAATTCTTTTTGTTTACACTTTACATTATTTTTTTTTCACAATAATATAAAAATTTTAATGTTTGCTGTTCAAAGGTTGATCACTTACCACAATTTCAATTAATTCACAGTTGATCAATTTCAACAGGATAATATTTTTTACTCATCGTTTCTTTCGTAGAAAGTTGTCAGTAAATTTATTTTCTCAGATAAAGTTTTTACTTATACCTTTATGTTGAACTTAATTTTTCCTGTTATTGAAATGAATTCTCTAATTTTTTTTTTAGTTGTCATGGACAAAGAAATTCCGATAAACATGTTGACCGTTTTATAATCCCAGTAAATAAAACTTCGTAACACAAATTATTTTGTTTTGTATTATATATGACTCAATAATAATTTATTAAAAGTATTATAATTATAATTAATTAATAATAATATTTTATAAGAATTTGTTGTCACTTTTTATAATACAGCTACACTAAAAATTTTATAAATTTATAATATATAATAATTTTGTTTGTTTTTTTTTTTTTTGTTTTTTTTAAATATCAAAACTAATTTGAAAAAAAAAAATAAAATAAAATAAAATTACATAAACAATTCTAACACATTTAGTAATACAATTTTTAATTAAAAAATAAAATAAAAAATTTAATGATTGATAATAGAAAAAAGTGTAAATTAATTTTTAATTAATCTCTTAAATTAGGTTTTATGTTTGTATAAAAAATCTCTATGGTTTTATAATATGTATATAAGTATTTTGTGTTTTATCTCTATTATTCTAATAAAAAAAAAAATAAAAAAATTTAATCATTAAAAAACAAAAAAAAAACATTTTTAATAATAAATTATTTAATTTATAATTTTGTATATAATTATTATTTTATTTGGAAACTTTATTATTATAATTATTATTATTATTTAATTTTTTTTTATTATTTCATCACAATATTAATTTTTTATTTTATAAATTCTATTAATTATTTTTGTTTATTGTTTTTCATTGTTTATCATTAATTATGTACAATAAAAATACATAAAATAAAAAAAATGAGTATTAAATGATTTAAATTATAAATAACAATTAATATAAGTCTTTTATAGTTTTTGTGGTTATATTTTTTTTTGGAACAACTAAAAAAAAAAAAAATAAAAATAATTGCGCTCGGATTTTGTGATTACATGCGCGCACACTCACACACACATACAACAGAATAAAATAAATATTAATAATAAAAATCGTCGAATACACAATGTTACCTTTTGGAAGATATATAATTCACTTATTAATTACTAAATATACTAAGCTAAAATATATATATATATGTAAAAAAAAACAGCAAACTAATCATAAAATCATAATTAATATTAAACATTTAATTTTTGTTTTTCATGTTAAGTCTTTCATATTATTGTTATTATATAATAATTAATTAATTATATTTATTGGTTTCTATTTTGAACTATAAATTTATTGTTCCGCCTTGTTTATTATTCAGTACCCATCTGCATGAACTAAAAATAAAACAAATAGTACATGTAGATAAGCACTAGGACTAGAAATAATATATTTCAATTAGATAAATAATTTTAAAAAAAATTTAATAATAATAAATATATAATAATATATTTGTATATTGGATTTATTTTAATTTTTGATCTGGAGTACTTTTGAGTATATCGGGTTGTCCACCTTGTGAACTCAGGGTTTGACTATATGGTGTCGCATTCAATGACGGTGAATTATGATGAGAATTTAATGTATTGTGTGCTGGTGTACCCGTTGCTGAACCATGTGGTCGCGATCTAAATAAAAAAATTAATTTATTATTCCAGTATAATTAATTAACAAGTTTTAACGCATACCTAATGCTTCGATGGCTACCATTTCGTGTTAATGTATTCATTTGCGGTGTTCCAGGCATTGTATGGCCTAATGCATTCATATAGTCGGCAATTAATAGTGTAATCTCTAATATTTTTGGTTTGCTCATCGCAAAAAGTAATTTCTGTTCAGAACTCCTTTGTAACGTGTCTTCCGACCCGATAACAACCATAAAATCATCTTGACATCCACCAAACGTCATGATCGCACTATACGGATATCGTGCAACTGATGTCATTGATGCAAGTTCAAGAACCGATAATGCATCTTCGGATACCGCTAGCCATGCCATACCTTGATCCGAATGACGTGGCTTAGCTTGAAATAGTGCGGCACCAAAAAATGGCCATTTTCGACAACATGTTAAATAAATTCGAACACAATCGATAATAGATCGTCCTTTGAGGAGTGTCCATTTTGATGCTAAAATTTCTTGAAGCTCTTTTAAACCGTCAGACGATAAATTATCACGGTACCGATATGGATAAAATTTATCTAACGCTTGTAGTGCGCCACGATTTTTATCGTGCGCAAAATCACCCATATCGATTTGGGCCATTAACGATGCTAATTCTAATGCAAGTTCCCGCGAAAGTGGAAATCTTCCTTGTACTATTTGTAAATTAATTTGGTAACAAAATAACAGTCTTTCTTTGTCCGTCTCATATTTTGTGGAATGTTTCCAATACAAACGATTTTTATATGTTAATTGGATTACACGTGAATTTTCAAATTTTCCCGAACCTTTTTCACGTAACGCGGTTTCCCATTTCGAAATGACATCGCATAATTTTGCGTTCGGATCTAAATAATGTTCTAATTCTTTTTCGATTGGATCGTCACTAAACAAAGTGAAACCGTTTGCAGAATCGCGACAACCAATTTCTTGGGTTAGCGTCGAATGAAATTCTTCAATTGTTGTTGAACCATCGAATGAAACCACTTGGTATGTTCCGTTCATCATGTGTACGGGTATGGCATGAGGTAGAGAATGATGATATGGATTTTTTAATAGAATCGATAGAACTTCCATTCGAGATGGTTTTGTTTCGCGGCCATCATTTTGTATTGTTCGCTCTAATGCCCGTTCACAATATGCTGCATATTTACCACATTCCGTTTTTGAATCGGCGTTACGTGCTAAATGTAATTTTAAATACCATAATAATCTATAATGAAATAAATTTGATAAAATTTAAATGTCTAGTCGCAACGAATGTTTTAAACTTTGTACATACCGACTATTCTTTGGGACAAATAACGAAACGGCAAGTGATAATAATTGCCATCCTTGTACAAATGTATACGTTGGTGGATTCGATTTGCAATCGATGGGTGGAACGATTGGTGCCTACATAAAAAATAAAAAAAAATTACATTTGACATTTATCACTGAGTTTAAAATTTGAGATATTAAATACGCCATTTTGGAGTTTTTAAATAAAATGTGATAAATTTATGGATCTGTATTTTTATTGTTTTTTGTTTGTTTTATTAATTAACTTGCCAATCAACCAATTAAATATATTAAATTAGTAATCAATTTTAAATATTAAAAAAGCATAAATAGAGATAGTTTATAAAAAAAAAAATAGAAAATTTATCACATAGCCTAAAAAAAAGCCTTTTTTATTCCATATTTTTTCATCCTCCAAATGATGGCCAAAATAAATAAATAATTCATCGTTCATATTAATCATCTCTTCCATCCCTACCTGAATAGAGGTGGGAGAGCTGCCATTTGTCTGCGATGTGCCCCCTTGCTGGGTATCACATGTGAACAAACTCTGCGTTGCACATAATAGTAATTGCTGTAATTATTATTTAATGGAATGCTGACTGATTTTTGTTTGCAAACATATTTTAAAATTTATTTTTTTTTTGTTTCAAATTTTCACAATTATACAACAAAGTAAAAAATAAAAACAAAAACGGAAACAATAAAAGGATAATTATGGCGCATAATGAAATCATAAGGTTTGAGTGAATTTTTACTAACATTTTATAAATTTCACTCAAGATTCAAACAGAAATAATAATTTTGAAAAAATTGTTTTATTTAATCGAGTAAAATTTGAAAGAATTACATTTTTCGTTATTTGTTGGTTGAATCTTTAACTTTGCGAAAACATAATCTAATTTATACATTTTAGAAACACATTTAGTAAATAATATTTCAAAAACAATAAAAACTAGCAAAAATCAATCACAAACATAGTCTACACGAAAAAAAATTTGAACAAAATAAAAATGCGACCAAATAAAAATTTTGAAAATTATATTTATAAGGTCGACCGTGATACATCTGAATATATTTGATAAGGCCCTGTTCGATTTCCATAATAATTATGATCTTTGTAATAATTTTGACGTGAGTGAAATAATTGTCTCTTCCATATTTTGTAATGAGCTCGTTTGCCGTTCGAATTCTGCAATAATTTTGACTGTTGTAATTATGACGTTTCGAGATAAATAGCTTTCAATTTTAAATTAATTAAAACTATGATTTAATTCAAATATGACTTTATTTATGATAACTTCTGGATATATGAATTGCATGTGAATAATACGTGGAAAACAGGTGCGAAATGTACCCTAGTGACAATACAGATATTCCACTTCATACTCTAAGATGTATTGTGTTTTACACTGAATCTGTAATATTATAGATTAATATTTATTGCATTGAGGCGTCCAAAATGTATACCATGCTTTCCAGGAACAACATTATTAATTCTATTTTGACGATGATCAGAATGCATCTAAGAATTTCTATCAATTCATGAAATGAAATGTAATAATTTAGGTAGTTCTGGCCAAAAAATCTTATTATTAATAACCTGGTTTATTATCCAAGATGGAATTACTAATAGTTTTGCTGTAGTTGACCAGTTACATAAGTTACAGGATTTAATAGGGGCATCAACAAAATTTTTGGGAAATACTTTATGTGACATCATTCACAAATTATTTGTTTTTACGGTATAAAGCTGATAATGACCCAAGTGACAACATGGCCAAGCAATGGTCTGTCCTTATATTTTTATAATTATCACTGCACTTATCTCAGTATAAATAATTATTCTCTAATATTCATAAAGTATCATAAATAAATTTTATGCACACGGTGTACAGTTTACTAAAAATTATTTAGGGAATGTCAAAACTATTTCATGTAGCTGGTGTGATAATTTGGTTGCATGCAGAATGCTGTCAAAATTAAAAATATTGTAACTCAACTGTGAGTAAAAATAAAATAAATTAAAAAAAAAATTGAAACCTAACGTGTATCGTATTTTTATTTAAAAAAGTTACCGAACAGTGAAATTCACCGGATTTTGGTGAATCTCATATTTAAAGGTGAAAATTGTCCAAAACACATTGAAAGAAATGTTGAGGTTATTTTCGAAAAGCACGCTTTATATTCGACAAATCCAAATAAAAACGGTACTCCAAAGTCATCAAATAAGCCACCTTTAAACGATGCACATGCAGTCATCGATCACAATTATAAATTCAACCATGCGGAATGAGCACCAAGTAATTAATTGGAAGAGATTTGTTGATATTTCACAGCTTATCCGAAATATGACTTTGATGGTCAAAGTCATATTTCCGCATGAATTTCAAGAATAGAAGAATAGAAGAATAGATCCAGGTGTATAATATGTCAGATTAAGCTGTAAGGCAATTTGCCCTGTTGAAATTAGCCGGACCGGCTAAAGTTTGGTTAGATGGGTTAGCGACAGTAGATTTTAATTGGCAGAAGTGAAGAGAAGTCTTGTACTATAATTTTCCAAAAACCAAAAGTACATTGGTGGTGCATATCCCTGGAAAACACCCACGGATAAAACGGTTGCTAGGGGATGGGAGAGAGTGACAGAAAAAGACGCATGGTTTTGGGGATTGAATTGGAAGAGTTGTATTACACAGGTTAAAACAATAAATATATAATTATAATTAATGAGTCAGTGGTTTTAATGAATAATAAGAACACAACAGATGTGGCGACGAGGATATTGGCATTTATATATTTGCGATGTATAAATAAATAAAATAAAAAATAGAAAAACACATAACCTTTTAAAAAAAAAAAAAAAAATATGACTTCGAATGAGGAATTGAGTGGGTTAATCAGACAATTATCGGAGGTTGTGGCAACCCAGAATACTGTCATAACACAGCTAATACGAAATTCAACAGACACAAGAGTTACAGCTTCAAATCCTGATATTCAAACAACGATTTCAAATGCAATCACCGAGTTTTGTTTTGATCCAAACGCCGAAGTTTATTTTTAGTCATGGTACAATAGGTACGAGCAACCGTTCAAAGTGGATGGTGAATCATTAGACGACGCAGCGAAAGATAGAATCCTTTTACACAGCGCCAATTTTGATAAATATTCTAACTACATTCTCCCGAAATCACCAAAATATTTTAGTTTTGTTGAAACTACAGCTAACCTAACACAAATTTTTGGGCCTCATAAAACACTGTTCAGACTGCGTTATGAATGTTTTTTAATGGCAAGAATAAAGACAATGTGAAAAGTTGAAACTATCGAATTTGACACTGGAACAATTCAAATTTACGTCTATGGTCTTCGTTCATCACAAAATTCAGACACAACATAAACATCGTAAGAAAACATCGCCCTCACGTAATCAACAGTCAAAGTCAACTCATTAAACTTCATCGGCACCACGGAAACCATGTTGGAATTGGGGAGCTATGCATTTTTCAGCTGATTGCGCTTATAAAGAAAACAAATGTCAACAGTGCAACCGAATGGGTCATAAAGAAAGGTACTGCAACTGTTTCAGTAATTAACCAATTCCACCCAACAGTTTCCATAAATGATGTTGTCGTCAAGCTTCAGCTTGGCATCGCATCTGATATTACAATAACTTCACAATCGACATGGCAAAAGATAGGTGAACCGGTTTTAGCAAACACAAACCACATGGCTAATACCGCATCTGGTGAACAGCTGGATATAATAGCAAAAATAAACTGTAATATCAAATTTGAAGATGATATTATGTCAGGTGAGTGTTATGTGGTGAAAGTTCCTGATGTCAATGGACATTGATTGGATTGATAAGTTCGGGTGATGGAATTTGCCATTCAACCAAATTTGTAATCAAGTTATGGCTAAGACATCATCAGTCGATCCATCAAGGATTGAAGAACTCATATCAAAGTTTCCAGATGTATTGAAAAATTCATTGGGATGCTGTAGGAAAGCACAAATCGTAATTTACACCAAACCTAATGCTAAACCAGTATTTAGAGCTAAGCGTCCAGTAGCATACGCTTCTTTTGAGAAAATCGATGAAGAACTTCAACGACTCCAACAACTAGGAATCATAACTCCAGTTGATTTTTCAAATTGGGCGGCACCCATAGTAGTAGTAAAAAAAGCAACGGTTCTATACGAATTTGTGCGGACTATTCAACCGGTTTAAATGAAGTTCTTGAACCACATCAATTTCCACTACCATTACCAGAGGATGTTATCTCGAAAATTTCGAATGGGTCAATAGTCAGCCAACTCGACTTGTCCGATGCACTTTTACAAGTGGAAGTTACCAAAGAGTCTCGTGAATTACTCACGATCAACACGCTTAGAGGACTGTTTCGTTTTAACAGACTTCCCCCAGGTACCAAATCAGCCCCAGGAGGTTTCTAACAAATTATGAGTACAATGGTAGGTGACCTGGACGGAGCAGCAGTTTATCTCGATGATATTATAGTATCCGGGAAAACTGAAGCAAAATTTATATAAAGTTTTTAAGCGAATTTCACTTTCAAATTTGGAATACAATAATTTGGGTTACATCGCTGATAAAAAGAGAATCTGTCCTGATCATTCAAAGATTGATGCAATAAGATGTCTCCTCCGAAAGATATAACATCATTTTAGTCATATCTTGGTGCAATACATTTTTATGGTAAAAGATATGCATCAGCTACGCAAGCCGATAGACGATCTATTGTCTAATAATTCAATAAGTTCAATAAATTCAATAAGTTTAAGTTTGACTCTTAAAAATATTTTAAAGTCGGATTTGATGTTAACACATTTTAATCCAAAAATGGACATCATCAGTAGCAGCAGATGCATCCAACACTGCCATTGGAGCTTGTCCATAAGTTTCCGGATAAATCGATCAAGGCAGTTTATCATGCTTCCAGAACTCTTACAAAAGCTGAGCGCAACTACAGCCAGATTTAAAAAGAGGCTCTTGGTGTCATTTTCGCGGTAACAAAAATTCACCGAATGATTTTTGGTCTGAAATTCACTCTTAAAACTGACCATAAACCACTACTAGCCATTTTCGGTTAAAAAAAAAGGTATTTCAGGTCTATACAGCCAATCGTTTGCAGAAATGGGCTTTGGCCTTACTTTTGTATGATTTTCATATCGAATATATTTCAACAAAACATTTCGGGTAAGTCGATATTTTATCAAGATTAATTGATAGTCAGATAAAGCCAGATGAGGATTATGTGAATGCATCAGTACATTTGGAGGGAGATTTGTCTTACATGCTAAACGAATCAATTGGTAATATTCCATTAACATTTGGCATGATTTGTGATCTAAGATATCTAAGAAATGTGAATCTATACAGAGAGTCAAGCAGTACATCAACACTGGCTGGCTGATTGAGAAAGGGGCTCAATAAGCTTCACCATGGTCACCAAGGTATGAAAACTGGATGATTACAAGTATTCTTACAGACTTACAACCAGGGGAAAAAATATCCGCTAAGGTTTATTCAAAACATCATTTCCAATGGCATAGTGGCAAAGTCATCGGACGAGTTAGAAGGGTCATGTATAACATTCTACTTGACAATAACAACCATCTCACCATCATTTCGCTAGAAAATGTGGATCAAATATCGTATCCAGTATCTCTTCAAATTGCAAAACACATTGCATGACAAGACGCACCAGAAGTATTTTAAGGAAGCGTAGTGTGCGGGAAAATGCTAGATTGTTATTTTGACCTTGGGACAGTGATACCTGGTTGTTGTTTGGGTTACATTCAAGTAAGAACAAATTTCGAGAGTGTGTTATTACATATAGATAGCCGCCTACAAGAAAATGGCACAGCTATAGCGAGTTGTGTAATGCAGTCAACCAAGGGAAAATGTTCGGTGGTCCCTCTTGTAAATTTTAGAATCCGATTGAAGTCAACGGAGAATCCGTAGATAGTTACGGATAATCAAGTACAAGGATTTAGTATCTACAAACATGAGTCAGATTGAACTGACCGACAAAAATCAGATGGAAATTCATCTTAAGCAACCGGTAGTTTATTACCGTCCATATCGCCTTAGTCGTCATGAACGAGTAAAAGTACGAGGAGTGATAGAATATCTGAAATCAATTGACATCATATTGGTTTAGAAGAAAACAGGTGAGTATCGGTTGTGCATAGATTATAGAAAATTAAATACCAATACTATCAAAGACCACTATTCCTCGAATAGATGACTAGTTAGACCGGCTAGAAAAAAAAATATTTCACGAGCTTTAGATATGTACTTAGGGTATTATCTAGTTCCAGTTTCAGAGAATAGTCGGGATAAAACAGCTTTTGTGACACCGGATGGGAACTTTTGGTTTAAACGCATGTCCTTTGGGCTTTATAATGATCCGCATTTCAGAGACTGATTGCCAATTTAAAATTGTATTGGACGTCATTCGTGAAAGTAATTTGACTATCAATTTGACTAAATGTAAATTCTTAATGAGGAAAATTAACGACTTAGGTTGTATCCAGCCATGTCAAGGTAAAATTGCAAGTTGGAATAAACTTCCAATACCGATAGATTAAAAGTGTGTTCGGGGCTTTCTAGATCTCGCTAGTTACTTTAGAAGGTTTGGAAACAATTTTGCTATTATTGGCGTCAACTTACCGATTTGTTGTCAAAGGTTTCGAGTATGGGGGTCGATCGTTGATGAGATCAGACGTGTGTGTCTTTGCTGTGTTGTATCGACTCGAAACTGGTCATGCAAAATAGTAAGTGCATTTGCGGGTGGTTCAATTTGAAGTTGCTGGCGGAGATCGACTGGAGGTTTGTGGATTCAAGATTGGGGGATGAGTTTCGGCCCTGATTAAGATGGTGGTGTTAGAATGGCTGTGGGAGAGGGTTGGTTATAGGTTTGGAGGATTCCTGCCAGGAGTGGGGTGTTTGGTTTGTCGAGGTAGTTTGACTGAATGAAGTTGTTTGCGGTTCTGGTGTTGTTGGGCACGCTCAGTGGCGGGGTATTGCAGGACTCCGGCTCAGATCTGGATGGAGTGTTGTGGACGGCTGCGGTGGTGGCTTTTGGTTGTATGGATGTGGAGCGGTGGCGATCTTCTGGGTTTGCTTGTTGGAGTGGTTGATAGTGTTTTGGGTTTGGGTGGTTTGGGATTTATGTTGTGGGGCTGGCGTTCTGATTGTTTCGTGGTTGTCGTGCCTGTGAGTATCGTGGCGGAATGAGGTGGGATTCTGATCTTATAGAGGCTGTATTTTGGAGAGCATGGTTTCTAGGTTGGAGTAGGGATTTTGGAGACCAATGGTGGATGGTTTTAACGTGAATCGTCATTGAGTCGTGGTGGTGAGTTCGGCCGGAATCCCAGGGATTGTGACTTGGATTTGGAAGGGATAGTGAATATGTCAATTTTTGCAATTGCTGCTTGTGACTTTTCTGGGTACACTCTCGGGGTGCTGTGGTCGATTTTTGACTCATTCTCTTTCGGCGTGGGGTGGGCCAACGGTCGCATCTGTGTGGTCCGGTTAACTTGTAGGAGTGATAGAATGGGATTGGTGCGATAGTCTTCCCAGATATCGTTGGTGATTGTCAGCGTTTGAATACCGGCTGAATTGGCAATTTTGACTTGGAGTGGTTAGTGCCGTAGGGCTCGTGTATTTGGTTAGTGACAAATTTTTGTCTGCTGAAAAGGGTGGTTTGTTCCGTAGAAGGCGTTATGGCGGCACCATTGATGGTGCACGGTTCTGATCTCTTTCTTTTGTGGTTGGTTCCAGCTTGAAAGTTGCTTTTGGTTGCTTGAATAAATTTATATTCAACGATGAGATGAATTAATTAATTTGTAATTTTCAGATGAAAATTAATTCAATTTATTACAGCCTACGGCTAAGAGCAATTAGTTCATTCATAGAGTTTGTTTTCAGGGAATCTTTGCAGATTACAGATGCATGGTGGCACACTAGGATTGCGTATGTGTGCAATTGGTCTTGAAGCAGTTCTGCTTCAGATGCAGTCAGATAATAGATTGCATTAGGTGGTATTCTATAGTCGAAGAACTACTTATGAGGAGTCTCGGTATCGTAGTATCGACCTCGAGACTTTAGCCATTATTAGCGCTTTGGACAAATTTAGGATTTATTTACTAGGAGTGCTCTTCGTGTTACGGACAGACTGTAATAGTCTGAAGTTAATGAAATCGAAGAGAGATTTGAATACAAAGGTAACAAGATGGTTCATGAAATTGTTTGAATTCTATTACAGGATTGAATATCAGAAAGGTTTAGTTAATAAAGTTGCGGATGCTCTTTCCAGGTATCCGACATACGATGAATATGTGGTCTTGGGAATTACTGTAAATACGGATTAGGTAGCCTGCATGTAGAGGAAGTGTGGAGATAGAACAAATCAAGTACGGTTTAGATTTGGATACATATTTGAAAAGAAAATACGCCATTTATAAGGGAGATTATATATACCAGAAGATCTTAGGTGGTGGGTTGATTAATGAGGCGCACGTTAATGTGTTTCATATGAGTATTGTTAAAACGATGCGAAACTTATTGGTACATGCATAAATCGTCTTTACTGTAAGATTCCGTGTGGTAAACCATAAGGATTCTTGCAACCTCTTGACAATGGTAATACACCATTTGTTACGGTGCATGTGGATCGTTTGTAAGTACTAAAGTCAGTTGAAAATATGTTTTATGCGTCGTCGATGGGTTTCCAAGTTTACTTGGCCCAAAAGCAGTTAGAACGACTGGATCAGTGGAGATTCATCATTAGCCAATTCATTTTTAGAGTTATTCTTTTGTTACGGCAGACCAAATCGTATAGTTTCCAATAAAGGGATCGCATTTATTGGAAAAGCTATTTTAGTAATATGTAAGACTTATGGCTTTCAACATGTAAAAGTCGAATCACAAACACCTCGAGCCAATGGACAAGCTAAAGTGGCAAACAACCTGATTCGTACGGGACTTAGAAGGTTGTCTACTGGAGTTGAATGTGGTGATTAGGACTCTAAGCTTTTTGATGTCATGTGGTCAATAATAATTCAATTCAACAGGTTACAAAACTGACCCTCAATCGTTTAACTCAAGCGTAAAATCGAATTTCAAACTGGTAAATAAATTGGACCATCCAAGGATTCAGACGTAATTTGAGAAGAACTATAAAACAGAGTTGCATGAATTCTGCGACGCCTCATAAAAAGCCAATGCTGCAGCCATATACTTCAAATCTACAAACGCAGAAGGTATCACCATAAACAAACTAAATAATAAGACTGAACATGTAGAACAAACTAAAATCGATGTCATTGGGTAATTATACTCACCGGTTGTCTTTACACGATTCAAAGGATATTAAAATTTCGAACTGAAACGTAAAAATAAAAAAAAATAATACTCGTTGTCCATGTCGTTGATTTCTAATGCTCCTGGTCTATTAGTATCTGCCAAAGAACTAAATGAATCCTGCAACGAGCTCAGTAGAATAATTCAACATGGAGAATCCCAGAATAAAGTACAGGGTGTCGATGGAACCGATATGTCGCACTATGCGAGGTATTGCTATACTTGCGAATGTCGACTGGAACACTACTATTAATCAACTAACCATCGATATAATTTACAGAATAACCCACTTATCAAATTTTTTCTCGAAAATAATATTGATGTAACCAAATCAAGTAAAACTTATGAAATATAATATAATTATAAAAAATGCATATTATATAAAAACTAACACAATTAGTTTCTCACATAAAAAATAGAATGTTTGAATTCTTAACGGTAAAAACATAAAAAACCACCACGTACACAAAAAAAAACTTGGTATAATTTAAAAACTAGAACTTTAAAAAAATGGAAAGTATAAAAAAAATCAAATATACGAGTATATATAATGTGTATATAGAAAATTGTCTAGAAGTTCAACATTCCATTAATCTAGTTTGTGAATACTTAACAGCATCTTGATTTTAAAATCGCATTTCTTATTAAAAATTCCTTTTTCCATTTTTATTTTACTCGTTGTTAGTAAATTAATAATAAACTTAAAAAAAAAAAAAAAACTAAACTATAATAAAGTAAAATAGACGGATGCTAAGTAAACATTAATATTTAACTGAACATCCGCGCGATTAGCTATTTTTACACATGCATTATAAATTTAACTAAAATTTCGTGTTAAAAACATTTTTAAAAAAAATTCCAGCATAAGCATTTGTGCTTTGCAGCCAAGTGTAGTTGTGATGCATAAACAAAACTAAACATCTACAATATTAAAATTACAAAATTAGTAAATTAAATATTAACACATTACTCTCTCTCTCTCTCTCTTTCTCTATATCGTTTCGCGTTTGGCTTATATGCTAGCGTTGATTGATTTTTTTATGTTTTTTGATAAGCTACATCTTAAAAAATATTTTTTTTACCATTCCTATTTTCATATCTATTTTCTTTTCTTTTTTCTTTTACTTTCTTACTATGATTTGGTTATATATGTTGTTATATATTTTGCTTTGATTAGACCAAATGAGTTTTGATGTTAAACAAATAGTTAATTATGATAAACAATATTTATATAACGATAGGTTATAATAATTAAAAAAAAAAAAATAAACAAACTAAATAAACAAAACAAAATAAGCACATTCAAGCGCCAAATAACTTACGCGGGTTTGCTTGCCCAGTCTCTTGTTTACCTGGACCCCAACACCAAGTTTTTGACCGGTGTGTCTTGATGTTTGCTTTACAAGCGCACATATTAACTCCGATTGCAGTTCAGGTACATCTAAACACTGCTGCAAAGCATTTTGGGCTAGTACTACATGGTAATCGATTCCTGGCTGATTAACGGCTACCGACATAAACAATTGACAACACTAAAAATATATATGTGTAAATAGAAATGTAATTCAATGTTTAAATTTAATTGCTTGTACTTTAAATAATTTTATTGCTTCGGCTTGTAGTGGTTCTGAGTGTAAGCTTGTTAAAGGCGATGTTATATTTTCTTTTATATACAATAAAGCTGGATGCCTCCATAACACACAGTCTACACAAAAAAAAAAAAAAAAAAGAAAAGTTAAACGTTAAAAAAGTTACATCGATTGACATATAAATTAAATGCACTCATACTCGGATCACCATCCGTTTCCATTAACTTTTGAATTAATTGTTCGTATTGTGTGCCAGCATTTGGTCCCCCACTCGACACAACTGTCAAATGATACAACCAATTATCACGTTCTTGCTTCCCAGGTAATATTAAATATGTAGGACCTTGATGAGCTGGATATATTGCGACAGTCAATCGTGCTTGATTAGCTATACCATCTTCTCGTTCTTCTGAATCTGAATCAGAAACATGTTCCACTTCTTCGACTCGTGCATCACGCATATTAATTTGACCAATTGGATTCTAACGGCATAAAATTGCAATTTTATTTATATTATCAAAATTCATTATCTTTGAACCTACCGTATCACCTGGTGCTTTAAAATACAAAAACATTTTTCCTAACAAAATCGACCAACATTTTTTTGTATGACCATTTTTTACTTTTGTTACCCATCCCTGAACTGTAGGTTTTTGATCTTCACGGCTTAATAATAATTTTGTTGCGTTTCTCCTTTGAACATTCTACAAATTTAATAAAAAATAAACCAAAACTATTATAAGAATGATGTTTTCATCTATACGCAAGATTAAATTACAGCACAACGAATCGACACAAAAAAAAAACATAAGTAAAATATCAAAAAATGCTTACATGTAAGACCCTGATCCAATCATCCATACTTGCTACCGAATCAGCAGTTAAATAATAAGTTTTCTTTCCTGTATCGATTTCAAATGTGGGTGCACCTTCTGCTCGCGTAATCCGACACATTTCGTCGAGTACAATTTGTCCTTGCGATTTTCGATTTTGATCGTTTTGATTTTTCCAGTACGAAAGTGTTCCATTTTTCAATACAAACCATCGTTTTCGCCATGTTTTCAGTTTTCCACCAAGTTTTGCCAGATGACCTGATTTCTCTAGAAATTCTATTTTTTTATTTGGTGAATCGGCATACGAGGTGCGCATCAATAGTGATGGCATTGATACATCTATACAGGTGGTTGATTCAGAATTGGAAACAGCATCCGGTGGTATCGCATAATCGTCGGACATGCCTGATTCAAATGAAGTGTCTGAAATTACTTTTATATCAAAGATATACGAAAAATTTGAATTTAATTTTAAAAAATCTGAGTTTATCTTAAAAAGTTCTAGGTATTTACCACCACCAGTCACAGATAAAAAAAAAATCAACAAACCCAAATTTTTTTTTTATATTTAGTTACAGATAACTTACTACAAAAACGGATACACAAACCAACTGAACTGAAAACACAAGGAAATTTCGTAATATTTTTGTTTTAACACAACATACCTCGCATTTTTGTTTTTGGACTCTCAGAACCACTTCTCTGTTTGGCCGGACTAAGACTAGATGAAGTTTTAAGACTTTTCGATGGACTAGATGCACTACCAGACGTACTTGTTTCGGTATTATCGGTGCTGGAAGAATTATGTGTTGATGTGGTACATGTCATTATGACTGCATGATCTTCTCCGTCACTTGAATCATCGCTGGAATCACCAGTGAATGGCATTGAACGAATTTGAGATGCTCGCTTTAACAAAAAAGTTTTAAAATGTTAAAACTATAATTCGCTTGATAAAATTCAAAGTAAAATTACCCCTTTAACGGTTGCATAAACAGGTACACTAATATCGCAGTATCCACCTGATGCGGTAGTTTGAGATCTTGTTGTAACACCAACACTTGAAACTATACCGGTCGAATCTCGATCTAGCGATTCTGATTCATTTCCAGCTAAACCATTATTTGCTACTTGATATATTTTCGCTTCCCAACTAGGGAATCTATGTAGTGGTGGAGTTGGAGGTCTAGGTGTACCAACATCAGCAACCGATTCCGATGTTGTACTCGAACCTCCATCACTTGGTGGATTACCTTTAAACCAAACAGGTGGTGCACGTTCACGTGATGGTGTATAAATTTCTGCATAATCATGAATTGTATCGGAATCTGTATATATTGGACTCTTTCTACCTAATGGTATTATATTTAATTCGTCGACGGCCGCGGCTAAATCACGGGCCAGCTCCTGAGGTTCCATTGATAAATTTCTACGATGATTTGTTGACGTTGGACGATTAATTGGTGGATCTAATGATTCACTACGTCTTCGATTGGTTCGTTTCTCAAAATCGTGGACGTCTAAACTTAAACTATTTCTAACGGGTGGCTGAATACTATTTCTATTACTTTGGGTCGCAATATGATTTCTTAATAATTCTAATTGTTGATTACACTTAAGATTTTGTTCACGCAATAATTGATTTTGTTCTTCTAGTTCGCGTAACTTATTTGTAACCCATTCCTTTATTTTAGCTGCTTTTGCTTCTACTTGACGTGCGTCTTGTAATCGCAATTGACGCTATACATGTACAAAAAAAAAAAATCAATAAAAATATATAAACGAATATTAACAACTACTAATAATAATACCTGTTCTTCGACTTGGGTCTCCAGCTGGGATATGGTTTTTTCACTATCTGTATTGGATCCTGGTGAACTACGTGATTTGGGCCAATCAGACAATCTTTGTTCCATGGCCCGAACCTAAAAATAAATTAATTTAATATTAAAACAATATCGGACACATATTTGCGTTAGGCAATAGCATTAAATTATATTGGTGACATAACGTAGAATGGTTTTATGTACTCGTCGTTCAATGATTGACATTTAAAAAAGATTGTGGACGTACATTAGAGGTAATTAAGTATATTAGATTACAAATATATATTTTTATGTCACTTTTCACATAAATCTTGTTCACGTCTTTAGGATGACATGCAACCCAAATAGATATTTAATATTAGGGCAAATGCAACTATGTTTAGATCAATAGTGTTGCAACTTGTGTAGTTTAGTTTAGTACGTTTGAACACATCATCTCATCTCTAAGGTAATATGCACATTAAAACGGTGACTCATAATGGTAAAAATTCATTAATTCACTATGTGCTCGGAATTATCAAGACAACTAGTAAATGGTTGAACATTAATTGCCAATCGTTGTTCATTGGCTTAGAATATCGAATACCGTCTGATTTTCGCTTATTGGATTGAAAAGTAATCACCTAGTGAATAAAACTTTTCATTAGTCAAACCAAAAAAATTAAAAAATTATGAGTCAGGTGAAAATTGTAATATTACTCATCATATGGTATGACCACGATTCTAGACTAGCGATTCTAAAGTCTTTGTAAAACTACAAAACCACATGAGTAAATTTCTTCAGATTTGTGTGCGAAACCGATATTTATAGCTTCATAAATTTCTTAGGTACTTTGATAAGAATATTTTCCAGTAATGATGTTGCGTCAATGTGAATCAATAAAATGTTACCAACAAACGAATATTTTTAAAGCTACCGTCTATTTGCCAGAGTTGCCATGTTGTAGATTTTGCAATTATCAGATATGGTGGTAAACGCTGCAGATTTTCATGGTACGGTAATTCGTGATCATACTTCAAACCGCATTTCAAAGTTATGCGACTGCACAATTGGCGCAGTGGTTAAGGCTGCAGTGTTTGGAACGGGAGGTACCGAGTTCAAATCCCAATGGGGGAGGGTTGCAAAATAAATTTTTGATCACCAGATTACGAAAGAGTTGTGAAAGCTTTGGCCCCAGAAAAGATTGCAGGGTTCATAAGATGTTTGAATCATAAAATGGACACAAAACAATAATCGCATAATAAAGTTGTGACTGGATGTAAGAGAAGTAAAGGTTCTTGATTATCTCTAGATCGTAAATATCTCCCGTCCATCGTTTAATAAAACCTCACATGGAATAAGCTCTAGCAACACATTGATCAATGTGTTTGTTACCGCCCAAATTTGATTTTCAGTTAAAAAAAATTTAACTCAATTCAATTCGCTAAATTGTCAATGTCTTCTTGGATATTCTCGGCATCGCTTAGGTTCTCTATACATCTGTGTATTTTAAATTCGTCAGCCGACAATAAAACTTTAGAATGTTGTATGACTTCTGTGGTCATGTTGATGAAAATTGTAAAAATCCAAGGGATTCTTTATAAAGTTATAATTGTGCTGCTAGTGAATTCATTGAGGCTAGTAAATGTTTATCTGTTAGGCATGAACTCATGTTGGTACGGCGAAATTTGTCGAGAAACCACTTCTTCTATAACATGACACATCATTTAACGACGTTAAATGACCATTTAAATTGCTTTGATTAATCATGATTAATTTAACCTCTAACTCAAATTATCTAATCTTGTATTTAAATTTTAAAGAAAATTTTGCCTTTCAAATAGTTTTCAATATTCTAAAACAGTCTAGAGTATTTACTACCAGTCAAAAATTAATAAGGTTAAAACCGTGGAAAAATTTTTCAAGGCAAAGAACTACTATTGAACAGCTATAGGCCTAAGCACATTCTCCAAGCTATTTGAGAAAATTATTAAATGTAGGCTAATTATCTTGATAGAATTAAATTTCTGCACTGCATTTAATTTGGGTACTGGAAAATCTACCGAAGAAGCATTATTACGTCTCTTAAGTTACGTCTTTTGATCATCGCTTACTACTGGGCAAATTGCTTAATTTAGGTTTAAGAAGTAACATTGCCCTAAGATAAGTGATAAGTCTAGACTTTTGCTTTTTGGTTGATAGTTCAATTTAATCAATTTATCGTCATTCTATGGTAGATATTTGTTAAGTTTTGCCGCAGTAAATACTGTTAGTTCTGCGTTTCTAGAAACTATTCAAATTATAACTTTACTAAATACCACAAGTTCCTCTGGTAATAATAAAATAAGCCGTTTACGGTTTAAAAAGTTTCCTTTATATACCTATATGATAAGTGTTCTCTTATATTTTATAAACTAATGCATTCGAGAATTACTAATTTCTGAAATCAAACAAATTTCTTACACAATACGCATTTTGGATTTAGAAAGTTTAGAAGTACTGACACGTTTTACTAGAAGTTACTAACTTTTTAAATAAAGGTCGGGATCAAAACAGTTATGTGGCTTCTGTTTTTAATGACTTAAAAATGCGATTAATATGGTTAACCACGAAGTTATAAAAATTATTTTTTGTTAGATTTAGAGGAGTAATCCTGCAATGGATTATATTGTGTTTATTGAACAGATTTCAGTCAGTAAACATTAAACCATAGGGCTCCGAATTATAACCTTTTTTTTTTTAATTTACGTAATCGCTTTTTTAATATTGATTTCAGAGGTTTTGTTGATGACTTAGTTTTCATGTATATTCAAAATGACTTTTCTATATTATCCAAGTGGTACGCGCTTCTCGCTTTATTGATAATATCAATATGATAATATTACCCCAGATCACAACATACAATATCATGACATACAATGCAACTATGACAACTTCAAAAAACGCCTATTATAATATCGAGTGCGTTCAAATCTTTAAATACCTAAAAAACTACAATTAATAGCAACTTAAACTGAAAGTTTTATATTGTAAATCTGCGTAACTACTCAATACCAGTTATACGTAAAATATTGATGCTAATTTATCCTATGCTTTAGTAAGTTGGAGAGACATTCTGAACGCTAGAATTCAACCCTTAATTATTGCACAGAAACATAAGAAAAGGCATTTATTTGCATTTAACTAATGCAACCACAACCATGTATATAGGCTTAGAAATAAAGATAATCTCCGGAAACTCTAGACCACTAATTTTCAGTACTTTTCAACAATTTATGTGGAAAATTTCAATCGTCGACCATTCGACAAAACATCTTGCAAATAAAACGCAAAAATAAATTGAAGCTTACTACTCAGATTTTTTGAACGGTAAACTATACTAGGCACATTTATATAAATGAAAGCTATATCTTTCTAGAGACGCCAGTCTTTTAATGCCGGTGGAGCTGATGCACAGGAACAAAGGTGGAGAGATTGTCCGTATAAGGCGAATTTATTATGCAAGGGTCCTACAACTAATACAAATAATTTAAATTGTGATAACACTTCACCTTTAAATGCGATCTTAAGCCTGGTATAAACGTACAATTAAATTGAATAAAAAATTGAAAAAAAATTATTGCGCAAGTTTTATGTACACACTATCAATTTCGTATACTAATATGGCATTCTAAACAAAAAAAAATATAATGTATACTGGTTATTGCCACTGAGATATATACATGGAGACTACATGAAAATTTTTCATATTAAACAGTCAAAACGAATGGTACAATTTTTTTTTGTAGTTGTACCGCTCAATTTATATATGCATTACACTCTAAAAAGTTAATTCCGAAAAAGAGCCGTACTTGAACATATTCAACTTCGAAATAAATTCGATTTCCATTTTTTTGACATTTAAATCATAAGACATATAACTATTTTAATAATTATTAATTAATTGAAAAATCATTCGACTTATTCAAACTATAAAATACTTATTTTCAGAAAAAAATAAAAATATTTGTTACGAATTTTCCTTGAAATTTACAATACACACCTGGAAATATAAAAAAAAATCGGGTGGAATGTCAAATTTCCAACATAAACAACGTGTTTTCAAAATAAAATGTCTAACGTAAACAATTTGGTGAGCAAAATAAATTTATTTTATAAATTAAATTATTATTAAATTATTTATTTTATTTATTATATTTTTAGTTTATTAATTTAAAACTTATTTAAAATCTAAGTCAACAAAATAAAAAATTTTTAATTAAAATTAAAAAAGTGTCAACTCAACAATTGTTTTTTATTATTCATATATTTTATAACCGACAATTCGAAATTCAAAACAAGGAAAATAAATAATTTCTTTCTCTGTTACCCAGACGCAAACTATTTGGCTTCTTCTTCGTTTTTTTCTTGTACCACGACTTTTTTGCATGTCGTCTCCATAGTTCTATCTCAGTGGTTATTGCATGCCAGTACAAAGCAAAATAACAACATATTTTTAATTATATATCTATCCTTGTTGTACATTATTTTGCAATTAAAGAAATTTTTATTTTCAGTTTTTTTGGTTTTGTTTTCCTGTGTCATTACTACTCTAGAGGTAGACGAATGCGGATGTATTATGGTTCAATTGTTTTTTTAAACAAGAAAAAATCACTAATTTAATTGACCATAAAAGAAAACCAAATTTTGTAAATAATCAAATACAAAATAGACATATTATATATATAGAGCAACTCCTTATATTATATCATTGTATGTATTATATTCATGAAGTGCTAGCAAATTATATGAATTTGCACGAAATATTTTGTTTAAAATATAAAGAAAAATGTGTACGTAGGTATTTTGAAAAACCAAAAACATCAAAGCAAAAAAATCCTTTTGGCTACTTAGAGCCATTTCGTCTTCCTCTACAGTAGTAATGAGAAAGGAAAAACAAAACCAAACTGAAAATAAAAATTTCTTTAAATGCAAAATAATGTACAACAAGGATAGATATATAATAAAAAATATGTTGTTGTTTCGCTTGTACTGGCAACCAATACACATTATATATATATATATATTTTTTTGAATGTCATTGCAATATACGAAATTTATTATTCCTATGTACTTTTTCTATGGTATGTTTTGTGCTCCACAACAGACATTATTGACTATTTGGAGCTTTACTTTATTTCATGTATTTGCAATAAATTTTTAAAGTTAAAATGTATTGATCTAATTGTAGTGTTTTGTAATAAATGCTAACTTAAATTTGTATACACTTTTTATATGTTTTGAAATAAAGATTACAAATAATAAAAATAATAATAATAATAATAATATTATTATTAATATTATTAATATTAGATACTAATCAGTGACGCAGTGATTAAAGCTGCGGTATTTGGGTCGAGAGGTACCGGGTTTGAATCCCAACGGAGGAGGTAGGTATGCCAGACATCCCTTTTTGAGGGGATTGTCCTCCGTCAGGGTCGGGTTTCCCCCGTCCCCCGTTCATACTAATTCGTCCCCAGGTCCAATAATTATGTTTAAAAAATGTATATTCAATTTTTTATTCGAAAATAATCTAAAAGACAAATCCTACATGCATTTTAAATATCGATAACATCAATGAAAATGAACAAATGAGTTGTGAGTGAGTAATATTAACTCTATTGGTGTGTAAAATAGTGTCAGTTTTTGCGATGAAACTAAAGAAAATACTTTGCCAAAAAAGAAAGTTAAGCGAATTGTTGCATTTTCAACATTGGCCAGAAAAGTATCCGTGAATAAGACTCGGAAAAGCGAGTTTTGTATAGTTTGCACCATTTGCACAAAGTTAGCTTTAATATATCAAAATAAATTTCAAGTAGTACTACGATTTCTAATTTTTTCGTTAAAAAAATAGCAAAACTGAAATGGTTGTATCATTCGCAGAAATTTTATTCGGCTCTGCATTCACACAGTTATATTTCTGGTGGTTGTGCCAGTCCATTATTAATGATTTCACTATTTCAGCATTTAGGCAAAATACTCGTGTGAAAAGACTAAAATAGGAGCTATTATAACAAAGTTATTGGACCGCATTCAAAAGACTTGTTTTTTTTTTTTAAATCATTGAAATGTTTCATTCTCAATAAGTAGAGATGCATACAACAAAGGAATTCCCACAATTCCTTTTTATAGTGCGTTTTTTTTTCATATTAACAAAGGAATGAAATCACCTTTAGTTTTATTTTCTTTCCAAAGGATTTCCTTTTTTAGAAAATTTCTATCTTTTAATTTCTTAAAAATAATGTAATATTTTTTCATCTCTCTTTCAAGTGCCAAATGCAAGCGAATGTTCAGTTCGATGAAGGTCACCTGGCGCAAGAACAGAAATAAAAATTTATAAATATTAAAAAATCTGGATGCTGAACTAATGATCCAGCAAAACTTTGGTACGAGTTGTCTGAATTTTGACACTTATCTAAAAACGGAGAAGTGCAAAGTTATTTTTTTGTCCTCTTAAGCCATTTTCAAAATCTGGCATCCCTGGGAGGGTTGAAAAGGGGATGTTTCATCGCTTGATTGCAATAGATGATGACGATAAATACCACACTAAGATCCCCTGTTGAAGTGCAGAATCAATGAGCCGAACCATCGTCCATGCCCGTACAGGCTGGCTGGGGCAATGAAATATGCAGATGAATATTTACAGTGAACCTGTATTACATTTTATAATATCATTTTTTAATTTTTACTTAAATTCTAAAGTTTTCGAATCTCAAGCAAATCGGAATTTTGTGAAAGATTAAAATCTTAGTAAGTATGGAAGTAGTTAGACTTTAAAATTATTTTACACTATAAAATTTAAATGACCTACATTCTAGGTAAGGAATGTTTTTCATAATTTTTGATAAAAATTTTATTGCTTCGAATGTCTGTAACAAAATAGTGCACATGCTAAAAATTATGGTAAAAAGCAAATAAGTTACGTTATTTGATATAGTTATTTGATATAGTGTCGTGAAACTGACTGATCAACCATTACAACAGGTGAAATTGAAGTGTTAAAATAAATTAATACAAAATATATGAATAATTTATGCTGTTAAATTATATACCAAGTGCTTGTGAGGCTCAGTAATATGCACCAGACCAGTACAAGAAATGATTGATAACACTCGATGAAAAAAAATTAATAATACAGATTTTTATAAAACTATGAAATAAGGAATTTGATGATGGCTATAATACTAAGGTCTAGCAAATCGTTACTAAAAATTGTTTATGATATCATTTTTTACGATTTAAGTTTATTTTTAAGTTATATCAAGCCATACACTTAGGAATTTTACTGATGACGCCATAAAGTGCTTTTATCACTTTTTTTATGACTTTCAACAGTATAATTTAGCAACCAAGTAAACAAAATTTTGACAATTTTTCCTGTAAAAGGTTTATGGGTAAAAAATCTTTAAACCTAGAGTCACATATTTGTTATCAGGTACAAAAATAGAATTTGGTTTAATCTAAGTTGCTAAACCTTACTTAAAGGATTATTCCTATTTCAGAAATATCCGAAATCCTTGAATGAAATATTTGCTATACTACATGTCCAAGATTAGATTCATAATGTATATCTAAATTTGAACCAGAAAGATTGCACTGGTATGATCCCAATTAATATGGAAAAAGCTTTCGAATCCATGTGGCTCGATGGACTGTTGTACAAAATGAGGAAGATGAATTTTAATCAAGACCTCATACAAATACTATATGAATTATTATAAAAAAGGAAATTTAAAGTGATAAATTGTAAGGATATATCAGACCACACGTTCATAATTTATAATGGGGCCCAACAGGGGTCTATAACAGCACCGATACTGTTTAGTCTAAACACGAAAGAGCTGCTGGAGCATGAGAGGCTAAACACAGAGAAGATTCCGTTAATTGCATATACGCGGGTGATTTGGTGATAAAAATTGTGAAAAATTTTGAAAAACATACAAGAAGCAGTGGACTTCATCGCGGATTACTTGCAGACAGGGTGGGTAAAAATAAATCCAAGCAACTGCGATGCGATATTATTTAGAAATCCATACCAACCATCAACTGCGGACACAAAGCACAATTGGAAGAAATTCTAGGTAAAAATAGTTGGTACGAACTGTATACAAAAGTAATCGTGAGGCACCGGGAATAAGCACGACAGTAAAACACATATGCTACAAAACCTTGGTACAACCAATACTAACATACGGTTGTCCAATAAGGTGCAACATCGGTCCAAACACTATAGAAAAGCTGCGAGTATTCGAGAGGAAGTACCTTTTTTATTGCCACGTAGAGTTTCGTAAAGCTGAAACAAACTTTAAACATTGCATATCAAATAAAAAGCAATATGAGACGGAAAAAAAAGCACGGAAAAAAAAGGATTAACCACCATATAATCACACAGGTTAGAAACCACCTACGTATGAAAACCTTGAACCGAGAAAATTCATTAGTATTTGCCCCTTATTTTAATGAGGATAGCATAAATAAAACGAATTGTGCAAAAGGAAACAATCCAGAACCGGAGTGCTTCACATATCTGGACAAAATAGGGTACATTGATGACCCAGAGACAAGAGAACCGGAAATTTATCACATAAAGGAGGGTGAATGAAAAAAGCTTTGATGAAAACATATTTGAAAACCCAGACGAGTATTACTTACATAATCGGCATAAATACACACCAATACTTATAGATCACGACAAGCAAGTCAGGTACTGGGCCAAATATTGGGGGCTTGAAAATCAACCGACAACCCGCAACTAACACAATGAAAATGGAAACAACATGCAAAAACCAAATAAAGAATGGAACAACAACACAATATTAGCCCATAAGGAATAATAAGCCGATAGTGGGAATGGCGGAGGGTCACGGACACTGAAGCGAGTAAACTTATTTTTTAGTAGAAATTGTTATGGCATTGTATCTTTTTTGGCCAAACAAAATTAAAAAAAAAAAAACAAAACTTTTCAAAAATCAAAATTTTAACCGTTAACATAATCAGAGACTCTACGGAGCTTTAATTATTGAAAATCCCTTTTTAAATGGCAAGGGCTTTTTGTAATCTGCTTTTGCCCAAGCATAAAAACCATGTAATCTATTACTGTACAAATAAAAGAATGATTTGAGCAAAAAAAAAATAATACATAAAAGTTGCAATTGGAAATATGCTCAGTTTAGAGTAGTAACTCTAAATTAATTTTAGAGTAGTTTTGATTTTAGTTATTAATTTAAAACCATGTGGTAGTTTTTTTTCGTTATGGTGAGGTGAAATATTTCGTGGAGGTATGACTTGGAGTTGTTCAGTATAGACCTAGAGTGGTTTCATTATGTAGTTAGAATGATTTTTCTTAGCACATCAATATTCTTTGTACGGATTAGTAAATTATGGCAGCAACAATTTAAACTCCAGATTTCCCTGATCGCTTTCTCGCAACCAGGATGTGCAGAACGCTATAGATCCGTTGCAATGCCTTACTGAAGATAGTGAAGAAGACGCGATTGAAGGTGATACATACTAACAAACATTCACCGTACTTAATGACATGTTTAAGATAAAAAATTTAAATACTGAACAAAACGTTTCTGATCGAGAAAGAAGATTCAAGAAATGACTTTGAATCAAAATCCTTATAAGTCGAACTATAATATCTCGAGATAAACTTAGTTTTAAATAGTAAATAAAGGGAAGTTATTATCAAGTATTTAAATAAACTATTAGCAACGAAAATGTGTAAATATTCCCCAAACTTAACCAGTTTAACAGGTCAATCAGACATTTTATTTCACGTTTAGATACCAAAACTCAAGAATTCTCGTTACGGTAAAAGCAGATCAGAAAGTAAAAAGCTCTCATAACGAGAATATATTTTAAAATGCTAATTTATGTTACTAAATTGACAGTTTAGGAATACAAGTGACCAGGTGACACCCTGCTATTCGTAAGCCAAAAAAAAAAAAACTAAAGGGCCTATATCAGTTTTCTGTAGGACAAAAATGACATACCGTTTATCATCAAAATTTTGGAAGGAAACATCGAACCACTTAAAGAATTACCACATTTTGCATAGAATATTACCATGGAATTCTCTTAAGAGCAGACATTTATTTTGCATGACAACTACCACCTATTAATTTTTTTTCATATTATATTGCGTATCCTATACGGTCGATCGATGATCGTTGAAGAGATCGGACGTGTTTTTTCCGATCTCCTCAATTTTAAAATTAGTTTTTTTTATTTATATTTCTTTTGTTTTTGTTGTGTTGTTTTTTGTGTTTTTTTTTTTGTGTTTTGGTTTGAGTAGCTTTGTGCGTGTGTGGTTTTGAAGTGCTAAATTGGAACTTGTACTCTGTTGTTTTCCCAGAGATCAGGTATCAGTGCATCATTTTTAATGTGCATTTTTATTTTTATTTCTAAGCAAATTGGTGTAGGTACATAAGTACCGTTGGTGATTTTTTTTTTTTTTATATTAAATAAATAGTTATAATAGAAATTTCTCTGAAAAAACGGAAAACGATAGAGAACGAAGGAGAAAAAATAAATAGAAATTAAAAATATCTATATACATATCTCCCGTTTTTGTTTTACTGTATAAATTGTATTAGTATATGATAATATTATTTGTATTGTTGAAAATTGTACATACATCTCATCAGAAGAGAACATTTTATTTAATTCTCTGACCTTCTTGCATGTAATTTATATTTCGTTATTATATTTGTTGAGGTTTTTGTTTTTGTTATTTTGATTTTATTTTGTTGATGCGCTTCATTTAACGGGTGATTACCAAGTTGCGTCGTCGATGCATTGATAAAATTGCAAAATAAAATGTTTAATAATATTTTTTTAATATGTAGAAAAACGTTAATTTTTATTGTTAAAAGAAAAAAAAAACAATAAAAAAATCATATATGGTAACACAAATACAGTCGTGGTTGGGATTATTTGTATCGAGTAGAGATGGTGTGGTTTGTTCTGCGAAAGTTGTCATTAGGAATATGAGCTTGATGGAACAACTACAGGGACAATTTTTTTTTTTTTTTTGTATAGTCATGGTTAGTTGTTGATTTTTTATTTGGTGAGACGGAGGATTGGGAGTCTTTGTAGTTCGTGATTCTTTGTACCTCATGATAAA